>WFKH01011926.1:74173867-74193751 GCA_016163765.1 Magallana hongkongensis
CTATCTATCTATCTATCTATCTATCTATCTATCTATCTATCTATCTACTAAATTTACGACGCTTGACAGATTAGAAATTTGATATTAATATTTTAAGTGATGAATAGTCTTTTTTTCCGCCTTCATTAAAATACAGATTGCAAACCGCATGATGACAAGACAAATGACAACGCTAACTCCACGTATGCTTTGCCCGAGAAAACGGCAAGGGGTCCTCCAACCAATAAAAATATTTCTGTCAGAAACATCATGGCACAGATTTCAAACATGTCTGCAAACGAAAACGCTGAATTCAAAAGTGAATACCATGTACGAGTTACTTTTTGAAATAATATTTTCCTAGTTACATTATGTATTTTTAAAGTTAATTCTTTATTGAAAAACCCAAATCATTTTTAGCAAGTATACACTTATCTTAATACATTATTAATAGGATATTCCTCGGGGAGAGCTTCATCCATGCACAGAGGCGAAAAAACCTGAAAACAAAGTCAAAAATAGATACACTACCATCTTCCCATGTATGCATTAAACCAAAGTCCACAATAAAGTACTATTTTGTTTAACAGTATTAAATCAATATACCGTTATCATTTAAAAATGCTATATTTGTAGATGATCACTCGCGAATTATTCTTAAACCATTGGCTTCAGATGGAAGCTGTTATATCAATGCAAACTACATTGAAGCAAGTATTTTTTTATTATATGATCGGTATAAATCTTATTGCCCAGTGTGTTGATACTTTTTTTATTTTGAATTGTCAATTTGACGTTTTGTACCTAATTTAAATGATTTGACATCCAATTGAAAAGAAAGCTAAAAAAAGCATAACACTACCAGACGAAATTACGTTTGTTTTGTTTTTTTGAAATAATGTATTGCGTTTTTGTCTAAAACTAAAAGCAAAACAATTTATCAAAATTGTTGTTTCTTTATATATACCAAAAGGATACACGAGGAAGACGACTTTACATTGCCACACAGGGTAAACTCTTTACTAATCGATGACTAAATATTTACCCTAATTTTTATTTTATTGGCAGTTTTTGTGCTTTTTATTTGTTTTTTTTTATATTTCCTAAGGCCCTAAACCCAAAACAATTGCGGATTTTTGGAATATGATTTGGCAAGAAGAAGTGTGTAATATCGTTTGTCTTACAAACCTTACGGAAGGAACAAAGGTTGGAGTGTATTCAAGGGACTTTAACTATTCTGTTATGTAGAACATTAAGAAACTTTTATCATACAGAATATCAAAATAAAAGATATCATGAAAATGAAATTAACCTCTTTGCAAAGCGCAGATTTAAAACACAAATATTTGTGATTTTTTTATGAATATTACCATCTTCTACTTTTTATGTGACAATAATTCATGATTTATTCAAAGAATAAGTGTGCCCAGTACTGGCCTGATATTAACGACAAACTACAGGGAGGGACCTTGACTGTGAGACATTTGGAGGAGAAAGCATACGCAGAGTACATCATCAGGCGATTCAAAATTCACAACAAATCGGTAAAACATCACGATAAAAATAACAAAATAGTAAATAGTAACAACAAAAAATCTTAACCTTTTGTGTACGGTTTAGTTCGTTTATATAAGCTAAATTAGTTACTTATTTTTGTAAACAACCTATTTTTTGTAATAAAAATTAGTTGTTGCAAACTTATAAAAATATTACAAAGAAAAATAACAGTTTATCTAATGAATATATAACACTATTAATTACAAACTGATCAGATAAATATTGTGTTATTTCACTTACTTTCTATAAGTTTGTTGCCAGTTTCTTAATCACGACAACACTCCTTACTACGCAAAGAAAACATTGGTTCTCAACTGATAATGTATTTTGAACAACATTGTTTACAATCTGCCACATTATTAATATATTCGATGAAATTAATTCATTTGAGGTTGTTCATTGTACGCTGGTTAACTGTCATATAATCGATACAAATCTTAGGCCCATCCCCCGTGAGCTATACATACACACCTAAAATTGAAATACTAAGTAAATTGACATTATCTTTTTCAAATCCAAAACGCCCATTTCATCTAAAGTCCGCTAATCGTATTAAAATGTGTTTAAAATATGGGTTCTCGTAATTTCATTCTTTGCGCAAGTTTTTCAAATAGTTATTTTTTTGGTAAAAAAGAAAAAGTAAGCGCCATAACTGACACGTATTAAACAAACTTTAATTTGAATCTTATGTTATGATTAAAATAAGAAAATTCCATTGTTAATAACTGTGCATGTCGTATAACCCTTAAAAACCGAAATCTATGATTTTTTAAACATTATTTTGCTTGATGAATATAATATATCTAATAAAAAAAACCTTATATTTATGAACTTCAAGTGCCAAAATCCTTCGCTAGACTGTATTTGCCAAGAAAGGTGATTGTCCTCCATGTAAGCATGAGTAGATAACCCAGAATCATATTTCTGTTTTTGTTTCAAAAGAATTATAAAAATTTACATCAAATTAGAGGCATTATATTGCGTTGTTTGTGTGATAATGGCGCTTAAAAAGATGCGTTATGCACACATTATAGTGAGTATCGAGTATTCGTAATTACCAAAACACTTCTTAATAAATTAATATTCAGAAAATAATGAAATCACCTGCAAAATGAAAAGTAGTTGTATCGTTTATCTTTCAAAGTACAAGTTTGAATTATTGCTCCTGATAAACACATGCTAAAATACTTTGATTTAGTAATGACAAACAAATTAAAAAGTCAACGTATAATAAAAACAGAGTGCAGTAATTAACATATCATCAACACAAAATATTGATTTTGGCCCAGATGATCCACCGTAAATAGTATGCTTTTCGAAGCGTTTACTTCCTTTTAACTAAATTCAATATAAAAAAAAAATAAAAAAAAAATAATAATAATAATAAAAAAACTACCAAATAAAAATAACCAACGACAAACAGCATCAAAAATTCTATTGAGGGTTTTTCGAATGTGTTTGAATGTGTTTGTTTTTTATAGTATTTGAGAAGTATAGTTAATTAAGCATTGAAGGCTTATATTTGGATATTGTCGGTCCTATAATACACCAAGGCTGTGCAGACAAATTGGAAAAAAAAATAATTGGTATGATAATTTGCACAACCGTGGTGTGTTATAGGACCGACGACATCTAAAAATAAGCTTTCAATGCTTATGTTAATATTTTTTGCATGAAGTATTTGTGTATTGTCGCTTTAAAACCGTTTTACACGATCTAAGTCAGGAATATGAAACATACATGAAACAGCCATATTAACATGTTATTTAGTTTGCCTCCGCGACTAAAAATAGTGCCAGAATTTTTGTATAGAAAAATCTTTTTTTATTAACGAGTAGATGTGATTTATTGATTATTTTTCAAATGTACTTATCAACTTTGTTTCATATAATCTTACAATAATATATGTACACAAAACGCGTAAAGACGTATATACTTGTGCTCATGGCGCATTAATTCACAGGAAATTGAACGTCGTAGAATTCCAATGCAAACAAAAGTGGAAATATACACTGAATGTAAATATTGTATGCTTTATATATATTCGTTTATAATATAAGGACAGTCCAGAAATGGAAAAAAAGCTATATTTCTGAAAAAACCCTAATAACCTCTATATTATTTTACTACCTTTTAATTGAGTCAATGACATCAGAACTGACGTTTATTCTTAGACGTTTTGTCTTCATCGGGTTTGTTTAGGCATTTTGTGGCATACTTTTGCCTGTTTATGCAAGTTATTTTTTCTATTAATTTCGTCAAAACACATTTGATGTAATATGAAAGAGCCTAATGCAAGTGAATAATAACGTTTTTAAAAAATATTACGTGAAACTTGAAGAGGTGTGTTGGGGGGGGGGGTGGATTAATGCCCTAACAGTTTGACATTAACATTTTAGACATCCTGAAAATGTGCTAGTTGAATTACAGGTCATTGGTTTTTACTTAAAGGGAATCATGAACAACAGTTCGTAGGGAAACCATAATCGGCTATTAGAACTAGAAAACGATTTAAGCATAAAGCATAATATTGCGCTATAATTGTGCAAAGACCATAATAAACATATTTATGGAGTTTTTATTTCTTTTTTGAAGCAGTTATCAGAGGGGTTTTTTTTAATAAATATTAAAATTATTGTAATAACTTTTGCTCCAGTGAGCAGAGTAGTCTACAACCTTACTTTTTATGATAATACAATTTGCATCGAACTATAAGTTTGTGATACATAAGGTGTAACATATCTTTTTATTAAAAATAAATATAATATATGTATTTCTTAAAGTAAAATAATGTGTTGCAGTCAATTTTCGCACAATGATATTTACCCGAGTCAAAGATGTAATAAAAACTAGACTCTTGTTGCAAAAGCAACAAAAAGGTCTTCCGTTTTGATATATATGTATCAATTTAACTGTAAGATAATGCTTTTCTCATAAAGAAAAAATAATGGATAAAATAATAATTGTGAATGAAATATTCAGTACTTATTTCCATGTAAAACAATGAAAATGAAAAAGAAATCAATTTTTGAAGTACTTTCTGTGACGATAGGAAGTAACGCCGAACCAAACCAAACATGTTGAACATTTGTACAATCATAAGTCAATCATTCCTAAAAGTTTGGTTGTTCACCTCTCTGCATAATCTGAGGTCTCGTTGAAATAATATCTTTTCTCGGGACCGAAAATGGATGATCGGAAGTGATTAATTAAAACAAAAGCTGGTATTTGTCGTACATTTGCCTAGCGTACATCACTGTTTATCAGGCTAGATGAAACACCCAAGAAAGTCAGTTAAACTTGTTTAAAACATGATTTGTTTGAACCCTTTCCGTGAGAACCGGAAGAGACGATTGACAAAATAAAACCCGTAAGACATATCTTCAATTAAATGTCATTCATTCGTTAAAGCTTTGTGACTCAATCACTCACAGTGACTACAATCTCGCAGACATCAAATTGGATAAAAGCTACCTAGAGATATTTGAGATATTTCACCGGAAGTAAAATTTATTTGCTTATTTAACATCGTTTTGAAGACATATCTAAGATTTTATACTGATGTATTTATTTCATGTAAAATAAATAAAATAATTTTTAAAAACATTTTTGAAGTGCTTCCGGTGACGACCGGAAGTTACGACGAATCAAACAAAATAGTGTAAACACATATCCATACATAGGTTTATCATCCCACAAAGTTTGATTGTTCAAGTCATTACCTTTTTTGAGATCTCGAGGATTCAAGGTTTTTAATCTCGGGACAGGAAACGGACAAACGAAAGTGTTCAATGAAAATGAAAATTATTATTTTTTAAACTTAAAAAACAGGACTTTATTGCCTACCAATTTATAAAAAATTGTCAAAGAAAAACAGTTAAACTCATAAACAACCTAATTAGTTTTAAATCTTTTGGCGTGGACCGGAAGTGATGGTTGACAAAATGAAAACAATTTAACACATCTTCTATCAAATGTCTATCATCCATGTTAGTTTCGTGTCTTGGTAACTTAAAGTCTCGGAGATCTCGTTGTTACAACATTTGTTTTAAAAAAACTACCTGAGATATTTGAGATATCTCACCGGAAGTAATTTTTTTTTTGTTTATTTATCATCGGATAGATGATATATGTAAGCGTTTATACTTGTATTTCAATTCTGTTGGAAATAAATTAAATGCGTAAAAAAATAATTTTTGAAGTGCTTCCGATGCCGACCGGAAGTTACGCCGACCAAAACAAAATTGTGTATACTTGTCTACATACATAGGTCTATCATTCCACAAAGTTCGGTTGTTCAAGTCATTACCGTATTTGAGATCATAAGGAGTCAAGGTTTTTTGTCTCGGGACAGGAAACGGACAAACGGAAATGTTCAATGAAAATAAAAGTTTGACTTTCTTTAACACTAGACAACGTGACTTAATTGCCTAACATTTTATCTAAAAATATTGAAGAAAAACAGTTAAACTTATAACCAGCATGATTTCTTTAAACTCTTCCGGTGTGGACCGGAAGTGACGGTGGACAAAATGAAAACTGTTAAACACATCTTCTATCAAATGTCTATCATCCATGTAAGTTTCATGTCTTAGTCACTTACAGTTTCTGAGATCTCGCGTGTACAAAATGTGTTATTAAGAAGCGTCCTGAGATAATCGAGATATCTCACCGGAAGTAGAATCATTTTGTTTAATTAACATCGCATATATATAATATGTCTGTATTTATACTAATATGTTCATTCTATGTTAAAAAAACTCAAAAACGTAAATAAAATATTTTTTCAAGTACTTCCGCTGACGACCGGAAGTTACGACGAACAGAACAAAATAGTTTAAACACATCTACACATATAGGTCTATTATACCACAAAGTTTGGATATTCAAGTCTTTTTCGTTTTTGAGATCTCAATGAGACAAGCTTTTTTGACGCGGGACAGGAAACGGACGACAGGAAACGAATTTTGAAAAAATGAAAAAAACGCCTCGAAATATTATCATTCTCTATCATTCCTGAAAATTTCAGGAAAATCCGTCGAGGCATCTCTGAGAAATCTTGTGGACAAAAAATGGGAAAAAAATAATAATAACTAGACTCTTGTTGCTATAGCAACAAAAAGGTCTTCCGTTTCTCATGTATAAATCTGTAAAAAAAAAAATGCATTTCTCTTATAAAATGAAAAAGGATATAATCGATACTGTGATGGAATCTTTCAGTAACTTTTTCTTTGTGAAGCAAAACAAAACGAGAAAAAGTCATTTTTGAAATTTGCTCTGACGACCGGAAGTTACGCCGGATCAACTGGAACATGGTAAACATATCTTCATACATTGTTCAATTTTCCCTCAAAGTTTGGATGCTTAAGCATTTGTCAGTTATGAGACCTCGTTGAGAAAAGGTTTATTGTCTCTGGACAGGAAACGGACGAACAGAATAGTTTAATGAAAAATATGTTAATATATCTTAAACATTTTCCTCTCGTACACTACCGTTAATCAAGCTTACTAAAACAGTGTAAAAAAAAAACCCAGATAAAGTTATCTTATCAACAATGTCATTTGTTTGAACCCTTCCGGTGAGGACCGGAAGTGACGGCTGACAAAATGTAACACGTTAAACACATCTTCTATCAAATGTCTATCACCTATGTAGGTTTTGTGTCTTGATCACTGACAGTTTCTGATTAACGGCGGGTACACAATTTAGTATAAAAAAGCTACGTGAGATATTTGAAATATCTCACCGGAAATAGATCTTTTTTGTTTATTTAACATCGCATAAATGACTTATGAAAAGATCCATACTAAAATAATTATTCTATGTAAAATAACTACAAAAGGTAAAAAAAGAGTAATTTTTGAAGTGCTTCCGGTGACGACCGGAAGTTACGCCGAACAAAACAAAATAGTGTAAACACATCTACATATATAGGTCTATTATCCCACAAAGATTGAATGTTCAAGTCAATGCCGTTTCTGAGATCTCGATGATACAAGCTTTTTTGACGGGGGACAGGAAACGGACCAACGGAAGTACTCAGTGAAAATTCAAAGTAAGTAGTTCTCATGCATTTGAGAAAAAAACTTTACAGTCTATCAATATATCTAAAATTAGCAAAGAAAAACAGCTAAACTTAAAAACAGTTTTTTTTGTTTGAACTCTTCCGGTGTGGACCGGAAGTGACGGCCGACAAAACGAAAGCAGTTAAACACATCTTCTATCAAATGTCTATGATCCCTGAAAGTTTCGTGTCTTAATCAGTTATAGTTTTTGAGATCACGCGTGTACAAAATTTGTTTTTAAAAAGCTACCTGAGATATTTGAGATGTCTCACCGGAAGTAGAAGTTTTTTGTTTACTTATCATCGGATAGATGATATATGTTAGCATATATACTTATATTTCAATTCTATGTTAAATAAATTAAATACGTGAAAAAAATAATTTTTGAAGTGCTTCCGGTGACGACCGGAAGTTACGACGAACAAAACAAAATAGTTTAAACACATCTACACAGATAGGTCTATCATCCTACAAAATTTAAATGTTCAAGTCAATGCCGTTTCTGAGATCTCGATGATACAAGCTTTTATGACGGGGGACAGGAAACGGACGAACGGAAATGAATTTTGAAAAAATGAAAAAAACGCCTCGAGATATTATCGTTCTCTATCAGTCCTGAAAATTTCAATGAAATCTATCAAGCCATCTCTGAGAAATCTTGTGGACAAAAAAAGGAAAAAAAAAAAATAATAATAATAATAATAAAAAACATTACAATCACTATAAGGTCTTCCGTTGGAAACGGAAGACCTTAATAAAAAACATTACAATCACTATAAGGTCTTCCGTTGGAAACGGAAGACCTTAATAAGGAATTCTTCAGAATTGATAAACTTCAGAATTAAGAATTCTTCAGTGTTCATTATTTTACAACAATCTACCACTATTATATTGTTAAACGTTACCTTGACCTTTTCAGCTGTACGGAGTACGTTTAATTATCTTTTATTTTACAGAAAAGTCTTTAACATCATTACTTTGGTATCGAATTAATGTTAAGTTTGTCTTTTATTTTTGTATTATATTATTATTATTATTATTATATTTTTTTTTCATTTTAATTTACATGTTTTGTTCTACTATTATGTGGAATTAGAAAACAAAATCACATAATTATAGGAATGTATAAAAAAGAAAATAACATGAAATAATAAAACTCCAGATGAAAAAGCTCTTCCATTCAGTCAACTGAGAAGTGACTGATAGGTGACTTTTAAAGGTAACTGAATGACATAAATTTGCCATTCAATCACCTTTCCAGACCTTTGAGTTATCATTCTGTTGACTGAATAGTAGAGCGTCATTCTGTGCTACAATGTACATCAACAAAACTCTAATGGTCAACGTAATCTTTTTTTTTTTTATAAAAACAGATTTCCACAAAGTCTTATTTTTTAACTTTAACTATTATAATTTATACCTTTATGACTGTAGACCAGATCAGATCGTCACGTGAAGATGTTCCACTACACCACGTGGTCAGATCACGGAGTGGCCGATCCCCTCAGTCTGGTCGTGTTCCACCGTCACGTGATCAGAGCCACCGCTAACTCTGCTGGGAAATACACAGTGGTACACTGCAGGTACACGTATGATAATTTCATAAAAATCAAATGCATGTGCTTCTTTTTGACGCAACCGACTAAACAATTGAGTACAATCTAAACTACATAAGAATGAATTGGTTCAACAGTCACTGAAATGAAAAAATGATATAAAATTGAAATACAAAGTTTCACATATGTTTAGATTTGAAAAATAAAGTGATATAAATGAAGATTATAACTAATGTGAATTTATTTTCAGTGCGGGAGTCGGTAGAACTGGGACGTACATTGCTTTAGACGCCCTATTCCGGGAAGGGGAGAAAACTGGTAAAATCAACGTGCCGATGTACGTCAGAACAATGAGGAAGGACAGGATGAACATGATTCAGGGAGATGTAGGATCATATACAGCAAAACTCGAATATAACGAACACGGATATAGCGAATTTACGGCTATAACGAATTATTATTCATGTCCCGGCAAATTTCTTATATAAACCTATAGAAAATTGATGTATATAACGAACACGGCTATAACGAATTTACGGCTATAACGAAGTAATTTTAAGACCCCCGCTGGCAAAATTTTAACGTATTTTATCATTTTTATAACGAATTTTTTCCATTTCAAGTTTCATTGAAGATATTTGTAATTTTAAGATGCATGTATAAAATACTCAAATTGAAATAGTTAAAGGATTTTTAAAAAAAAAAATTGAAATGAAATGGTTATATTGACATTTTTTGTAAATGACGGTAATACTAATTTTATAACTTACGATAGTGTGGAAAACTGTTAGCCGATTATTTTATAACGAATTCGCTATAATATTTTTTACGAATTCGTTATAAACGTATAGCGAATTACGGCTATAACGAAGTTTTTTCTATGGTCCCTTGAAATTCGTTATAAACGAGTTTTGCTGTATAGCTAAACCTAATTAAAAAAGTCTAAAACCTCTTTCGAATTGACAATGCATCTGATAAGGGAACAATTGTAGTAAACTGTTAAAAAACATTATCTGTATTTTTTTTATTATGGACAATGTCCAATTGTCTAGATAATGAATAATGATAAAATATAACAAATAAACAAATCTTTGGCCTAAATTAAGATGTTAAATGATATTCTACATGGTTGCCTTTGTTTTTATGTTTACTGTATTTCTTTTTCGAATGTGGTTTTCAACCTTATTTATACATTTTCGGAGGAAAATTACGAAACAGGTTGAAAAAAATAATATAAAAACTAAATTTAAATATGTCAATATCAATACGAAATACAATTTCTAAATAGAACAGTAGTGCATATTTCCCTGCAATTTAATGTTTGAAAATATATCTATTCACGTGTAACTAAGCTATGAAGCAAAATAATAGATAACAGTTCGGTATAATTCTTTCCTCTTCGTTTTCTACTCAATAGCTTTATTCAAAAGAAGTTTAAAGCGCAGTTTAAATGTGTTTATTTTGTGCTATCAGCGGAAGAAAACCATGTTTTGATATCTAAAATTTCCTCGTAAATTATGTCCTTATGGACGTTATTAGTCATCCGTTTTTTATTGTATAAAATATTTCCTATCGCTAACAATACAAATGCACATTATGTAAAAGGCATGTTGTTTCAGCCATTTTAATTGCGTGATAAAACAAATATAATAAATCCTATCTGAAATCAAGGAAGTGACTTTTGACCTCGTGGAGAAAAACCCAAAATATTAATCACTGAAAGCTTCCTATCTCATTTGTCTATTTAAAAGTCACATTACTTCCTCTAGTGACCTTTCCGATATTGAATCACTTTAAAAGCAGTTTTTCCCATGACAAATGTATCTCGTATAGCGGATGACGAAGTGTTAGTCGCAATCTTATAAATCCTGTAAATACTTTTTTGTAGATCTAATGAGTAAATCTTCACATACAATATAATATTCAGTTTAATTAATAAAATTAATAAGCTTTTTTCTGGTTATTTGGTTATCAATTATATTTGTATTTATTATTTCATTTACATTTTAACGGATAAATTATATTTATCGGAGTAAAACATACTTTTAGGACCAGTACAAATTGCTTTACCTCGCACTGAAGGATGCATTTTACGGGCAAAATAAGTGTTTAGAAACGGAGAAGTTTTTAGGAGAATACCAAGAACAGACCTGTCATGCAAATTGTGGAGATATAGCGCAAAAGAAACCTTTATCTTCTGACCTTGAGGTTAATCTAAATTGTGATTTATTATTTTCATCAAACGATCCGCTATAAACATAAAACTGACGACTATACATTTTCCTTTAAAACATATCTTTTTTATGATTGCAATGCTTGATTTAGATATTATGTATTCCGTTTCCTCTAGATTTGTATTTCTTCTCTGTTGAAATTAGCAAATAATTGTAGGAGTTACTGTCCTTGAGAAAGGAGTATACACAACAAGATTACATATCTGGCCGGGCTCAGATATCAGCTAACTACATAGAAAGCGTACTTCCTGGTAGTATACGCTCTATATCTATATGTTTGTAAACGTTGTATTTCTTTCAGTGAAGATTGTAAACTGAAATATTGCTATCTATCCAATACACTGAATCATTTATGACAATTAAAAACAAATTTGTATAAAAAATATCTTAATTCCATATAATAACATTCTCTTTCTTTCAATTTCAGTTGAGGAGTTCATGTGCCATCTGTACTATATGAAGGGCTATAACACCTACTACAATGCTGTTCTTATTCAGGTTGAATAAAGCACATGCATAAACATCACTATGACACACTGTCTGCAATAAGTGTATAAGTCTAACCCACTGCTGATGTGTTAGGGTATTATTGGTTACCAGCAGTAGTGTGGAGACAATGTATATTACATTCACTATGAAACATGAAACATAACCTTAAAACATAAAATCTTTATTATCTTTTTCAGTCTTTATCATTTATACAAATGCAGTTCGTAAGATAAATTCATTACATGGTTTGTGATTGACCTAACATGGTTTAAATTTGGTCAGAAAATTCCATATGGGACTCGTGATCAATCGATCAATGAGTTATATTTCGTATAATTGTGAAATGATGTGTGTGATCAACGATAAATAAAAAGTTGTTGCATCACAATTGCAGAAGCATTGTTTTGGCTTAAGGTCAGGGTCTAGTAAATGAAAGGTGCCTACATGTTTATGAATTTCAAAATATAAATTCTTAAATTATGCTTCATAAAATTAGCTTTGTTTGATGTAGGATGTACCGGGCTTAAATTTTTGGTAAACAGAATGAAAAATCATGTTTTTAACTGTCAATTTCTATGATATGAAGGTGAAAAAGTAACAAATCTCAGAGTTTTGTCAAATTTTGACTAATGGAATATATCTAGAATGCCTACAGTCTCTTTCGAAAACGGCATTAACCAAGCTCTTGACCTACCCTTTAAAATGATGTCAAATTGAACATAGGTATAGTGAAAACATTTCCAATGATTTGAAATAGAATGTCAAGAAACAGTTTCATTTTCTACATAATTCCTTTGAAAGCCGTAAGGTAAGGGAAAACGATTTAACAAATCAATAATGGCGTCATAATGGTTGTAGGACCAAAAAGACACCCTGGAATCATTTATTAGATCTTGACCTTAATTGTCTTCATAAAGTGCTAACACATTAGATTATAAAACCAAACTTTGAGCATCAGTATTTCTTTCTGTAGTCGTTCCTGAAAAAGAATTCTCTGATCAGCGCCCATACCCTCTACCAGACTTCTTTGTTACTTATACTATATTTTCCTATGTGTGTGTTTTATACAGTCGTACCTGGAGAAGGACTCCCTGATCAGCGCCCAGTATCCTCTACCAGACAACACCGAGGACTTCCTCAGACTGGTCAAGGACTTTGACGCCCGTGTTGTGGTTTTCTTGTGCCCACTAGAGGACATTGAATCGGTATGGACGAAATAATTTCAAGGAAATCCATCCATATATATGTTAGCCTGTCTGTCTGGTGGTATTTCTGTCTCTCTCTATTTTTATTTTGAGTAAATTCATTTTTTTTTAAATTGGCAGACATCCAAATGGTTTCCACCGGAAAATCAACACAAATTCAACGGAATTTTCTACGTCAAAAATATGTCATCAACAAGGAGCCAAAACGTCAAAATGACCAGACTAAATATACAACCAACGGTTTCTTTCTTTTTTTTCCCCTTAAAATTGTATTAGGAGCAGATTTAAGATAATAGAAAAACTATTATTAAATATTATTAAAGTTTACCTCTTAGCTATATTGATCAACAAATAGTATATCTCTGTTTATTACGTATGCTGCTATGAGATATCCAAAGAAATAAAGATATTACCAAAAAACTCTTGTTGTCTAAATGACTTTAAAGGACGTATTTGTGTAATATGTGTAGGGTTTCAACGAAATGGACATAACTCTTCTGGAGTGCCCAACTTGGGAAGAAAGACAGAAAAGAGGGGACAAAAGAGTACTTTTGGATGTAATTAAGGCAGTAAAGACCGAGAAGTCAGACCAAAAGGGTCGGGTCCTTGTCCTGTCAAGGTAACTATGGCATTGTAAAGTATCACGTTAGTACATCATTAGTGAAATATACTTTTGTAAAAGCTTGAACCTAATGCCTCTTTTGCCAAAAAAAAAAATAAAAAAAATAAAAAAAAATTAAGAACTTGTTTGTAGCATGGACAGTCCTCCAAAATAGACTGAGGCATGTTTTACAATAACAATTTGTAACAAAAGCACGCTTAAATAGTTGGGGTTCCCTTAAAGCGGTAGTATCTCGCTAATATTACCTATGTAAAGGAGTCCCAACAAATCAAGCGTGTTTTTTGAAGCAGTTGTTATTGTGAAAATTTGATTTTGAACAAACCATGAAAACTAAAGAAACTTGAACCAGCAGTGTTTTTAACACCTCTAGTAAATAAATATGTATATATATTTTAAGAAAAGAAATAAAAATATACAATTAAAAAATCCTGCTCAATCAATCAATTATTATAGAGAAATTCATTACACTATGTTTTAAAAGAAATGATGTTTATTTGTATATTTATTTTAATAAAAAAAAAATGCACATATACGACTAAAAAGATGCACCTGTAAATGTAAAAATCATCAATTGTGAAATATATGGAAACTTAGTAAATGTGTTTATACTTAATAGAGACGGAGCTACACGCTGTGGTCCATTCTTTGTTGTATACAACGTGTTGGAACAGATCTCCGTGGACAGAGAGGTGGACATCTTTACAGCTGTACGTCAGATCCAGATACGTAGACCAGAGTGTGTGTCCACTGTGGTATGTAATTATTACAGTTATATTAATATTAAGATAGTCATAATTCGTTGACATAATTTTAAGATCAACGAATTTGATATTTAGCTTTAGAATCATTGTTTTGTGATCATAAAACAATTCCATAATACTCTTTGTTTCTACTTTTGAAATATGTGTACAGTGTACTGCAGTGTATCATGAATATCATATATGTATTTATCTTGTTCATGTCATAATGGCATACCATTATTTGTTTTATCTTAGGATGAGTACAAGCTTTGTCATGACGCCGTGGCTGAATATCTACTTAATGACTGTGTTTATGGAAATTGTTAAGGAGACATAGAAACCCTACAACGAATGCTTTTTTGACACTAAATATTCATATTGAGTGTGCTTTTAACTATAACGAACTTTTTCAAACTTGTTGCTTATGTGGTTTAGTGTTGATATAAAGGTCATTTTTAATTTTAATTTGCTTGCATTGTACCGTTATAAGATTCGACTTATTATTAGACTGTAGCCCTTTTAAATTTTAACTTCTTTTTAGATTAATGAATCACTGAGTATTCTATTGGTAATTAGTACCAATTGACTGTGCTTTTTGTTGCTTTATCAACCCATTTAATTAAAAAAACGACCTTCAGTAAGAGTTGATATATCACCCTGAGTTTGTTTTATATTGTATTTTATTGCTCTATTAATGTATTTTTTTGTTGTTGCGGGACACCAATATTAAAACAAATGCTTTACGTAAACAGATATATTCCAATAATGTTAAACTTTTTTAGGTTTTTATAAAAAGTGTCTTTTGATTTTTGATTTGATCAATTTGCACAAAACTATTGCTTGTAGTTTTATACTTTTTTTTTTCGTTCAATTGTTTTCAGATTCAATAACAATGTTTTTATATTTTTATTTTTATTTTATTGTGATAGTTAACGGTGGTTTTGGCCTGTAATATTTGTATACCTTTGTGCTTAATTGTCTTTGTACTAAATACATCTTATCTTTTAATTTAAGGCTTGTCTTTTTTTTTGGTGGTGAACAGAATTAATTTTAGAACTGTAATATTTTTACCCAATATACTATGTTTATAAATTTTGGTTATTGTGTGGTGTATATTGAATTATTTTGACATAATTAAAATTAACTATTTTAAGCGGCCAACATCGTTTTTATGCTTATAAAACAATTACGTAAACTTTCTTTTAAATGTAATATTTTAAATAGATTACGCTTATGATAAGTTTGTTGTTGTTCTTTTCATATCTGCACTCACTTTTTCATTAATTTACCGGTTACGATTTAAAAAAATATATATATAATTTCTGCCATTAGAATATTAGATTTAAAAAAGTACCATACTTGGTAAACACTACCTTCCTTAGATAATTGTTCTATGATATGCACCTGCTCTAAGGGTATACTACGCATGTTATCAAAAATGCAAAATAAGATTAACACATTTCATAACGCCTTTTTCTCTGTAAATAAAGTAGTTTGTCGACATAATATTCAAATTAAAACCTATATTTTTGACAAAATCCCGATAAAGCTTAAACTTTAAGCCGAATTAATTATTCCATGTATCCTTAATACAATGTAAATTATATCTGAAATTCATCTGATCATTACTGAATAAAGGAACATAGGTGGCATATTTTCATGATCCATTTGTTCTGAGTTTTTTTTTCGTAAACAAATTAAAGAGAGTATTTCTAAGATTTATGATGAAAAACATTGCGTTCTTTTGTCTAACTATGGTATGTTTTCCTCTAAAATGGCTTTGTAAACCTGTTCTTAATTGCTTCGTGACTTTTACTTCAACGGTAGTAAAAAAATATTTTTTTTTAAATAACCAGTGAATTATGTTTTTTGTTTCACATTATGATAGCAAAGTTTGTGTTTTTTGTCAGATTAGTGTTGCATTAATTTGTTTCGCGAAATAAATACCTGTATCTGATCCACAGTAGCTAACAACAGTCTCTACACTTTTGTCAAAATATATTTACTTGTTTACCAAGAAATAATTCAGGTATTAAATTGATATGCATGTTTGAATCTGCATACACTGTTTGGATTTTAATACTTGTATATCTTCTATGTAAGTGATTAAGCATAATAACAAAGGTCTACTCTGCTTGAAATAACAAGGCAAGTTCAATGAAACACTGGTCTCCGGCTATATTATTGTTGAAATTGTATGGCCTGAATTGCTACAAAGATTAATTTTTAGGTGGAATGTAATACTGATTTGCCTGTGTTTATATATATTTCTTTTCTTAAAGTCTCGACTTTTTAGAATTGTTGATAGATACATCTTTAACGTTTTGATAAATAATATGTGGAGTGAGTTTTCTTGTTCAATTAATTTTATGTCTGAAAAGGTATTTTTGTAAAATTCGGGTTGTCTCTCCTATCATAGACAGGACTCACCCAATTACCGAAGATACATAAGGAAAATCAATGCAGTTAATAGTGACGCAATATTGTACATTATTGTATGCATCTATGTAATTCACAGAGTGAATAAGAGAGAAAGTATCACTCTTTATAATGCCCTTTTAAGACCAACGATACAATCATTTAAAACTCGATTTTATGTTGCTTTTATCATTTATTGCATGATTTTGGTAATATCTTTAAACAACAATCACATAAGTCACGTAATATGGAAATCAAATATTGCGGTCTATTACGCAATGTTGTTTTTTATTATATACATTACATTGATTTCACTGAAAAGAGAAATACCAGAAAAACAGCAGGAATATGAGCACAGCAGCCTTATATCCGAGCTTCTGATATACCTCTCCTGCTTTTTGAGATCTTAATGTTCTCGAAGATTATGTTGTAATCAACTATAGGTGTTTGATCCTTAATACCACACAATGTGGTGTACTTAACATACAAGCAAAATACAACGCTTCGATGCCGTCCTACTTATATTAAGAGAATATAAGCGTCTCTCTGCGGGTTTAGGCGATAATTTTGAAAATTATATTTAAATACCCCCCCCCCCTCCACATATACACAACAACAACAAATTGAAAGAATAAGTACACTGATTTCGCCTCTTTGGATTAAGAACATGTTTCATGTAAAATTTTCCAATTATTCTAATTATAATGTAACTTAATATTGCCTTAGTTGGAATGCAATTCTTGGTGTTGATTAAATGTGGTTATACCGGGGCTCTGGCTTATTAACCAGATGCTAGCCCATTCACAATATAAATTGGAAGTTACAGAAATATGCAATACTATAGACACATTTAAGCTCTCTCCTTATATATTACATTCCTTTGTGACCTCATACAGACAGATACTGTTTCAACATTCAACATTAACCAAACACCGCTATTAATAAGTTGGACCATTGTCACATTATTACAAAGTGGTTAAAGACAAATCATGTGACAAAAGTTTGAAAATTGTGACTTTGCACTGTGGAATATCTAACACATCTGTATACATTTGTTCCATAACGAGTGAGCTGAGTTCAAGAGGCTCGCGTGTACATCACAACATAGTAGTGTGTATTGTAATTACAAAAAAAAAATGAAATATTTCCTGCGATTAGAAACATATCTTTATTTATTAATGGAAACAATAGAGTACAAAAATACGTTTGATTATCGGAAAATGTTTTCAATGAAAAAAATGTTAGGAATGCTACACAGAAAGCCAACTGAGTTGTGTGTTGTCAGTAAATCTGACCCACGATTCATGATGAATTGGAAATAAGGTCCTCATAATAAGTAGCATAAATATGTGACTTGAGTTTTTTTGGTATCAGCAAAAGCGCTACCCATTTAAATCAGTGTATAAAAATAATTATATATGTTCTACTTGTTGTATTTATAGTATATGGATGCAATGCTTTAATTCTCTGATTAAGATGGGGGCGCCTATAAGCTTTGAATTGACAGCAAAGGAAATCGCCACAATTCATCTCTTTCGAAGTTTTGTACTTTTAGACTTTTCCAAGTATTCCATAGTGAAGGACTGCCAAAAACAAAGTTTTAAAGATTGAGAAGTATCCACTCCGAAGTAATGAAGGGTATATTTGTGTTGGGGGGGGGGGGATTCAACACCTGATATGCATGACGATAAAAAATATGTCTCCTGAGAAAAAAAAAACTGTTACTTATTTTACATTAGTTTGAAGACAAGTCTAAAAACTATAAACAGAGGAAAACACTGCATCAAAATATCATCATTCAGAGATATAACTTTGAAAAGTTCTAAACAGCTCTTACCAAATCAACTATTCTAATATTTAAGCTTGTTTTGGTCACGGTAAGAAAAATAAATCCATGCTAGTTGTATGCAAATATTTGCGAAACATTAGTTGTTTTTTTTCTTACGTTATGATTTTATAATGATCGGATTGAGAGAAAAAAAAACCAAGCAAACAACAATTACAAGTATGCAATGGCAACAGAGAAAACACGAAATTACTTATTTCGAGGTTTTTGTCTTATCATTTTCTTATTCTAAAATATTCATATTTGAAAAAAAAAAGATTACACTTAATACACATGATACATTGTAGAGGATTTGTTCAATAGGCTAGTGAATGCTATCGAATAAATTAAAAAATATATAAATCTGGGTTTATATTTTATGAACATGATATTTGTAGTTTTAACACTGAATCAACAGCATGAAGTGTAATAAAATGCATTATACTTTAAAAATGAAAAATGAAAATGCTTCACGATTTTAGTGCTCTCTCTCTCTCTCTCTCTCTCTCTCTCTCATTATATCTCAAATTAAATAACCCAATTACTTTACTTTCCGCTTTTCCTGTCACTATTGCGGGCACATTTTTTTTTCAGTTTCATTTTTTTATTCATATATAACTATGTCCTGGTTTTATATCTTTAATTTTACTTTTTTAAAATTCTCGTTATTAATTCCTGTTTCTTTTGAGCGAGGAATTTGATTTGACCTTTGAGTTCAGATACTTGGCTGATTATATTTGTCCCGGAATATTTTTCTCAAAGGAAATTTACATTTGTTTTATTTCAAGTGAAGATATGATCATAAATCCTTGAACTGTTAAACCCAACTTCCCGGGACTCTGATTGTTAAATTTGCCCATTTTCTTGTCATTTTTTCTGTTTTTCATTACGAGAGATAAAAAAAAATTCCTTTTTATTTTAATTATAAAAAGCGTATACATCGATTATTGATAATTGATCAAACTTAAAAATTATCGTAAATGTAAACTATTATTTAGTAAAGAAAAAATGTATATATTTCACCTTTTCAATTTTGGGTATTTTTCTATATTTTTATATAGAGCTTTTCTTCTAAACGAAATCATTACAGTCTAAAAATGGACATGACCACCAAGCCCTCTTAAATGAATTAATATTGAATCAACAATTAGTGTTAATTAATCTTAATTGATTAGTGTTAATTAATCTTAATT
>WFKH01011926.1:74193761-74210850 GCA_016163765.1 Magallana hongkongensis
TAATCTTAATTGATTAGTGTTAATTAATCTTAATTGATTAGTGTTAAATCATTTTATAAATTGCATTAAAAAAAAGAACTAACAAAAAAAAACGCATTTATAATAACTATTTACACTAATTTGATTCGCTTTAAGACGGTTTACATTACAATTAACGACGACGATTCTGATTATACGTTGCATTTCAATGTATTCATACTGAAGACATACATTTCATTTTTTCAGGGATATGGTTCCAAAACAAGAACACGTATTTAAATAAGTTTCCTTGTTTTTTTCTTATAAAACTTATTATCTTGCAAATAAGCTTCCTTAATTTCAAAAATGAGCTTGCATAAACTTATAACGTGCTTATCAACGGTTATTATTGCCAGTGCTTTTGGTAAGTAGTATGACCAGTTAATAAGCATTTCAAACCGTTACTATTGTTTGAGAATTATAAACAAGTCTGCTCTCTCCTCCACATTAAAATCAACATGCCTTGCTGCATGTAACTATTTTTTGGTACTTTTTTTTTTAAAATGAAATTCAATCAAAAAAAAAGTGGCTATAGAAAGTTAGATACAACTGTATAAACTTGAATAAACAACCTTTACTAATTAGTAATATGAATTACTATCATTTTTGTCTATTGCGTTTTTTTTTGTTTATCATAAAGAGGATTTGTAATACAAAAAAGTTGCAACTCAATCACCATTATATTCTGGGAACTCTTATGACGCAAGTAATGCAGTTGACAGAAATGTTGGAACATGTATGAGGACAGAAGAAATTGGACTAAAATCTCTATACCACAGTACGTGGTGGGAAGTTGATCTTGGCGGAATATACAATATCTACAGCATCAACATCCTTTTTAAAAAATATGGAGGCTATGGTATATGCTTGAACATTTTACTGATATATTTTTTTGTTCTGCTTTATAAATAAGGATTAAATTTAATCCATTTAAGTCTATCAATATTGTTTGATTGAAATGAAAACATCAGGATTAAGTATGAAAGAAAACGGTACGGCGTCTTACAGTGTATGCCCTAAAATTCAAAAGTTGTTTAAAACTCATGAAAATACTTGTATTGAATCTTTAACAAGTGTGTAAAAAACTACTTTCGTATTAACTTTTATTCTGTTTTTTTTTTCTTAGAGGAAAAGTGACTTCAACAAAATGTTATATTCTTAAGGTGTAGTGAAAAATAATGAAAGTAGCACAAATTCCTGTTTGTGTTTAGAATAGGTAAATGTGTCCGCAGCCGTCGACTACAAATGTGAAAACATTTTCCAATTAAAAAAAATACTGAAAATGGGGTGTCTTGTGCATTTTTTTAATGAGTTTAAATTCACCCTTGTGAAATCTAATGATATAATTGTTCTGAAATTCTCAACTTTTTGATATTATAGTGAACATTAATGTTACTTTTTCACCTTTTATGATATTTTATAAAAATCACTCATAAACAGGATAAATGTGACTATAACTGTACCTTCTTCTCGGTACGTTTAAACAAAACATCAATATTATGTGATATTGAAAAAAAGGTAAGGATAATAAATCATCAGAGTACTTGTAAAGACTATATTACTAAAGTTAGCCATCTTTCATAATATCTACATTACAAAATGACTATACAAGTAAAAAGATAATGAAACATGTAAGAGTAATGGATATATAATGTGTAAAATATTCATTGTATCTTGAAAGGCTGTGAAACACTATCGTAATGTTTGTAATATTAAGTAAAATAATTGAATCACACTCATTTGTAGAAACCCGACAAAAAGGACGATTTGCAGGATTTTCCATGTATATATCAAACACTAGTGGTATAGAGGGTTCTACTTTGTGTTACAAGGACGAACCTCAGTTACCTCCCCTGAACTTTACAGCAGTATGTACGGGATCTGGACGTTATCTAATATTTTACAACGAGAGATTGGACGAAACTTCCTACCCAAAGGGATATCAACTACAAAATGTATTTACCGAACTGTGTGAAGTTATTGTTGAAGGTAATTTATTTTGTAATAAAAGGCAAGGCAAGATAAATTGTTTTATAACATATCATTTAGGTAATATTCTGAATTTGTAATCTACATTTAACAAATTAGAACAACAATAAAGTTTATAATTGTTTCTCATCCAGTAGTTTGACCTTTTATTGTTATAAAATCATTATTGTTTCACCCAAAATGTTTAATGTTACAGAAATAAGGAAAAGTTATTACCAGGTATATGTTTTAAGGATGGCATTTTTTTTCTTTAAACATCTAACATCTAAGAAACACGCGACTGCTTTTAAATTTAAATAACATCTGGTTTTCTTGTTATCAATTGAAAATGAGGATGTACAAAGCGCAGCGTATATGGCTCTGGACGTGATACGGCATGCCCAGTCAACAGTCGAGATAACGATTGCCATATACAAATGGAACTTGTTTTGCATGCAAACCAGGATGGACAGAGGAAACTTGTGAAACAAGTATGCTTTTTATCATCTGAACCGCAGGTAAACTTATCTGATGAGCTGTGTCGTCCGTTTTCTATCACTTTGCCCTTCGGTCTATTTGTTAGCCGTCTTTCAGATTGTCTTTTCTTAACCGTTTGATTTTAGATCTTGCAAATGATTTCAGAGAGTCTTTTTGGTGCTAGATACATTATGAAGTCATAATTGAAGTCATAATTGATTTGTTACAACTTTTCCCATTACTTAATGGCTGTAAGGGAAATCTGTTGAAAAAATTTAACTTGCCATTCCATTTCAAATCCTATAAAAAGTAATCCAAATACCTATGTTCAATCTAATATCATTTGAAAGAAGAGGGAAAAAATCATCCAATATGCCGATTTTAGAGAGATTGTAGGCATTCTGGAAATATTTCATTCGTCAAAAACGGAATGAAAAAATCCGATATTTGAACCTGGTTTCCTACATATTTTATTGAAAATGACAGTTAAATCTATGACCTTTTACGTCATACAAAGTGGCATTTATCATGCTGTTTCATTTTATAACCAATTTATATCACTTTATATAAACTTTACGTAATCTTACATAATAGATGCATCGTTTTATGAACGTCTAAATCCGTGTATACATGTACATATATTTGCATAGTACTCTTTAACAGTGCTGCGAGCCTTAATTTATTTTAAAATTAAGCCCCAATAAATCCTAAAAAAACTATTTTTATCAAGCATTATTGTAAGAATTCATATCATTTTCAAAGGTTGTGATTGCTAAAATATATTTAAAACAACAAAATGCTCAGTATTATCGAGCGTTTTAGATGGTTGAATATATTATGCATCAAAAAATGCATTCAAATTGCAATTTTGAATCTAAGACAATGGGGAACATGGTACAATTAAGTATGAAAAGAATATAATATTCATTGAAAAAAAATCGCAGAACAAATATCTTTTTAAAAATCTGTGTTGCAATACGTAATCAGAAAAAAAGTTTAAGGTTTGTTTGAGTACATGATCACAGGAGAAAGGATGACAAAGAGATATTTGAAATGAATGCAAGGTAGTTTGAAGGTTTTTTCATGGCCAAATCTTACTACTGAAATATTTGAAAGGTTCAGTAAGTCAATGTACATATATTAAGCGTTGTGCCCAATGGAGCTTTCGGGTGTTTTTTTTTCCATTTTTCTTTGAAATTTACCTTTTATCAGTTTTTTCTTTCATTTTATTCACTAAATTGTGAAATAATTCATATACGTATAGAGTGTAAAGAAGGTCTGTATGGTGAAAAATGTAGTCAGCAATGTTCTGGACATTGTAAAGATAATGTAACCTGTAATCACGTGACTGGTCAATGTGACGAAGGTTGTACTACTGGATGGAAAGGAGCTATGTGTGACAAAGGTAATTAATAAGTACTTCTTTTTTGTTGAATACTCAGTTGTTTATAGAACATAGAAAAGATTTCAGTGAAAAAAAAAAACCGTCATGATCAGATTTAATAATAAATTATATGTTTGTAGAGTGTGATGACGGAGCCTTCGGGTATAACTGCATCGCCATATGCAGCACTAATTGTTTGAATGAGTCATCGTGTAACAAAAAGACCGGTTATTGCAAAGATGGATGTAATCCGGGATATACCAACAGTGACTGCAGTAAAAGTGACTTTAAATATTGACTATACTGAACAACCGTGCGAAACCATGTCATTTTTAAACTAAACGGTCTCTTAAAGGCCTTCTAGTCTTGTTTGGATTATTTGAAAAAGGCTCTAAAAATATGTTTTAACGGCAATCTATTAATATTTGGTCTAGCATGGTTTTTTTGGGTCATAATTAAAGTGTTGATTTCGAACAAATTTGCTGGCGCTCACGAAAATGGCATTAATTTGGTCCAAATGGAAATTAAATAATGGTGGATAGCCATATTTCATGATTTTCTCTTAATTTTTTTTAAAATGGAGACGGCGAGTAAGACGGGCTCTTTGATTTTTATATTTAGAATATTTCTGTTATGTAATCATATTTTTGGGGTTTTTTTCAAGTTAAAGTGCTTGTGAATTAAAAAACAATCCAATAAACTACTTGTAGGTGCCCATTGTTCTACAATATTGGACAGCAAACTTTTCATTGATATATATATTGAACGGATATATGTAAAACTAATAACCCGTTGGACGGCTACAGGTAAAGTTAAAAAAAATATGATATTGCATTTGCCACCACTTTTACAGATTAAATGCCTAACACTCTTAAAATTGACACCAATTGTCTAATAGAGAAGGGAAACGTTGACATATTAGTAAATGATCCAACATTGTATTTTTCTACTCCATTTGGTAGAATAACGAATTATAATTAATCTACGTGATCATAATTACTTTTAACCACAAGTTACATCAGAACGTAGATTAAGACAAACTTTACTGCACCATAAGAAACTCATATTTGTTTCACTAATTCAAAAGTTAAAGTGATTTCTCAATCATCCGGACCACATTCTTCTAAAAAAAGTACTTAAAATTTAACTTCAACATTCAACCTCCTCTAGTAACATGTAAAAAAAAGAATAAACCAAGCCTGTCTATTCTTTCCTTGTTCTGGTTGGCTAAATCATTTTTTTCAAAAGATGCCGCTATTAAGTCACAGTCCCACCCTTGATACACCGAAGATCACTTAGAACAGTGTCAGTGATTGCAGTATTTCATTAAAATCCTTAAAGTTTGTAAAAAATGGGGGTTTTTTTCAACAGAGAATGAGATATTGATGTTGCTCAGTTAAATAGTGAATGAATATGAAATTTTTCAGCTCAGCTTTTATACCCTTGAAAATACCTGAAACTGTCTACAAAGTGAACAAAAAAAAACAGTGCAGCACTGTTTCTTTTGTTAACAGTGTGTTATACACTGATTTTAAAGTTAAAATTTAAAAAGAAATATATTTACTTTTTTCCTAAGGTTTACTTGATGCTGTCTATTCCTTGAAGAAAACAGAACAATATATCTGTGAGCCAATGCTCGCTAGTAATACCTCTGATGTGAATATACAAAATAAGCGAAGTCGACCTTTGACAGAGAGTTGACTTCCGATTGGTACAAAAAATAGATCCCACCAAATAGCATGCCTAAACAAAGATTGTGTTAAAATTTGAAACACCTGCGATAAATAGATGATGAGAAATCTTTGACGAAAATTCGATTGAAAACTAAGACTACAAAGGCTAAAAATAACGAAGTCGTCATTTAGCAGGAAGTTGACCTCCGATTGGTACAAAAATAGATCCCACTATATGGCATGCCTTAACAAAGAGTGTGTTAAAATTTGAAACATCTTCAATGAATAGTTGTTGAGAAATGTATAAAGAAAATTTGTTTGAAAATTTAGGCTAAAAATAAGCAAATTTGTCATTTAACAGGAAGTTGACGTTCAATTGGTACAAAAATATATCTCCTCATATGGCATGTCTAAATAAAGAGAGTGTTAAAACTCCATGCGCCTGCCATTAATATTTGATGAGAAATCTTTGACGAAATTTTGTTTGAAAATTGAGGCTAAAAATAAACAAAGTCATCATTTAACATAAATTTGACGTCGTATTAGTACAAAAATAGATCCAACCATATGGCATGCCTAACCAAAGAGTGTGTTAATATTTCAAGCACCTGCGATAAATAGTTGTTGGCAAATGTTTGACGAAAACTTGTTTAAAAATTTAGACTTAAAATAAACAAAGTCGTCATTTAACAGGAAGTTGACCTCCGATTAGTACAAAATGGATCCCACCATTTGGCATGCCTTAACAAATAGTGTGTTAAAATTTCATGTGCCTGCCATTAATAGTTGATGAGAAATCTTTGACGAAATTTTGTTTGAAAATTGAGGCTAAAAATAAACAAAGTCATCATTTAACATAAATTTGACGTCGTATTAGTACAAAAATAGATCCAACCATATGGCATGCCTAACCAAAGAGTGTGTTAATATTTCAAGCACCTGCGATAAATAGTTGTTGGCAAATGTTTGACGAAAACTTGTTTAAAAATTTAGACTTAAAATAAACAAAGTCGTCATTTAACAGGAAGTTGACCTCCGATTAGTACAAAATGGATCCCACCATTTGGCATGCCTAAACAAAGAGTGTGTTAAAATTTCATTTGAAAATTTAGGCTAAAAATAAATGATTATGAATATCCTTCTCATTTTTACATATCTGACTTTCCTCCTCTTCTCAGAAGAAATAAATTTCACTATCAATTTTTTTTTTGGGAAATTGATACTTTATTTACTTTTGGAATAATGGTTACTAGTAATGCAATGTATCCATCTAAATATTCTTATGTAAGTTGAAGTGAACTTTTCAAACAAATGGAGAAGAAATAATTTGGTGAATATTTTATTGAAATTCTATCAAATGGATTCATCTGCAGAAAGTTCAAAACTTTTAACTTCATGTAAAGGCATTTTTTTCCACAGTATTGCATTAAATAATATCAATTTTCATGTCAATGTAAAAATTCAAGATTTTATCTTGCACGTTAAATTGTCATATGGCTTTTTGATGTTTGATTGAAGCGTTGCCTTTCTTGGTTTTGTTTTTGTTTTCGTAGACTGCCTATTTGGACATTTCGGAAGTGCATGCAAAGAAAGTTGTAATACGCATTGCCGACGTAAAAATGATATCCTTTGTGATCATATTGGCGGCGAATGTTTAATTGGATGCGAAGATGGCTACATTGGAACACATTGTAATGACTGTAAGGAAATTCAACAATTCATTAAAAGATATTAACTTGTGAATTTACATCGTATGAGTACGTTTTTCAAAAAAAAAATGACTTTCATTTTATAAGGATTACTACCTTTTTTTTAAATATAAAAATGGTATATATGATTTCAATGAAGCTTGTGAAGAGGGCTATTACGGTAACAAGTGTTCTTTCGACTGCTCTCAAAATTGTGAGACATGTCGACACACAGACGGATTTTGCAATTGAAAGGAGGGATGGTTGGGATACAATTGTACCACAGGTAAATACCTATGTCAACATAATGTTTATGGCACATGCTAAAATTAATACTTTTTTTCAATTGTCTTTATTAAACAGTGAACTGCAAATCTTAAATAATAGTAACGGAATCGTGTTGTTTAGAGCAATTTAATTTACGTTCAATGAATCTTATTTTCAGATGTTTGCAGCATATTCACAATTTTTGCGTAATCATTTGAATGCATTACATTTTATCAATTGATTGATCAGTTTTCATATACGTAAAGAACAACAACAACAACAAAAAGCCAATAAAAATGAGAAAGCTACGTTGACATAGCAAAATCATCTTAGTTTTTGTTTTTCAAGAATCTAAAATCATATTGAATAGCTGATTTTTTGTATTTGAATCATTTATAGGTTGACGTGTCACAAATGTATATCTTATAATGTCTAAAAATCAATGTAGTATTTTTTTTCTTATCAAAAACAGGATGTCCACCGGGATATTTTGGATTAGATTGCAGAGAACGTTGTAGCGGACATTGTACAAACAATGAACCATGTGATCACATCAGTGGAGTTTGTCCAATGGGATGCCAGGACGGGTATATTGGAGCACGCTGTAATAAAAGTAAGATGAAACATACATCGGTTTGACCAAAGCTATACTTTGTCCTTTTCTTTGAAATGTATTTTTTTATAATTTGACTTTAAAATGCAGCTTGGGCAGAAGGATATTACGGCGGAAACTGTTCCAGTGTTTGTTTTCCTAACTGTAAGACGTGTCGACACACAGACGGACTGTGTTCTTGTGTTGCTGGTTGGATGGGTTCCAACTGTACTATTGGTATATGTTATTTCACATTCTTGGATTACTTACCTAACTATTAAAATACAGAAACTTATGATTACATGTTTGTGAAATTGTAATTATTACATTAAACGGTTACAAATGGAAACGAGATAAGGTTTTCTTCTTATTTTTTGTTATAAAAATCAATGCATTAAAGAATCATTGTCTGCAAAACTCACTGTCACTGTCAGAAAACAAAATGTTGTCCGAATGTTTTGACTTTTCACTTAAATTGCCAGTCACCAACTCATACAAATTAATATTTCTCTACAAATAATAAAATAAACTGCATTCTCTATTCTGCAGAATGCGAGAAAAACTGGTTTGAGATACATTTATTAGTGTTTGAATCTTTTTTGATCAAACCTGTTTCTGTAATATGATATTTGTAATGTAACATAAACCACTAATGTCAGAATGTGACCAGTCATATGGAGAAAACTGTCGGTATGCATGCAGTGAACATTGTATGAACCAAACATGCGACAGGTTTAATGGAAGTTGTTTGCTGGGTCGAACGGACGAACAGAATTGTAATAAATGTAAAATCGTTTTCTTTATCTTCTGAAACTTGAGTAACCTTAAAAAAAAAAAACCCACAAAAGTCATGCTGAAACTTATAAAAGTACCAAGCAATAATAATCATTATTTACATTTTGTTTTTAAGATAGCGACAATATGCGTCTGATAACGGAAAATTGGTTGAATCTTCAAAACAATTATCACTGTGGATTATTGGATTTTCAGTAGCCCTTGGTGTCTGCGTTGTTTTCGTTATAACCACATGCACATTAACGATACTACGGTAACAATATACTTTCATCCCTTAAATAGTGCAGTAACTGATAAAAATATTGTAATTATCTAATGAATAACATAGTTTCTTCAATGTTTGATTTAAGTTTATATCTTCAATTTGCAAATGTTTAACTATAATCAATTTAATGTAGGAAAAAGTCTTTTAAGACGAAAAGTAAAACTGGTGATAAGCAGCCTTGCTTGAGGTCCACAACAACTGCTAAACATCCAGTTGCATCCAATACCGTCTCTAGCTACCAGGAAATTAATACAGATAAAGAAAAAAATGCATATGAGTCAATAATGCTACAGTAACTATAAATTAAATACTTGGCGGTACAAAAATAATAAAAACTAGAGCAGAGCTCGTGGCAAATCCACGAGTAGGTCTTCCGTTGTTGCTGCGAGTTGAAAATTTCCAAATATGATTTGGTGTCAAATGATTATAATGACTAATGACTTAAATTTCACTTCTGCTTTTGTTATAAAAACGTGTTGTGATTGAAAACCTGTATAAAGACAGGAAGAAAATGTTTTAGGAAAACTATTTGTCAAACACAGTTTGTGTAATTGTTTTGAAAACTCTTTAAGGCCCTGTCACACCAAGGGCGTGTTCACGGCGTTGTAAATTTCATGGAATCGCCGTAGGATCGCAACGAAAATTAAGAAAAAATATACAATCTTATTTAAAAATTTTACAAGTGAAAATGTCACGGCATCCTGACGGCGACTAAGGCATTCTACCAGAGCTCCCAACTACGTTTCCACAGAGTTCTACTCGGCAATTGACTGCGCTCTCGCTGGGTATCCGCCGAGCGCTCATGACGTGCTAGGAGTTTTTACCGCGCGTCCAGGGCGTGCTCTGCGGCTGACTGCGTGCACATGCGCTGTTGGAGACTTTACGGCGCTGTCACGGCGACCTTACTCCACTTCTACGGCGTGTTTATCAGAACGCAGAGCCACGGTGCGTACTTTGTGCATGGTCAAAGTGCGCGCCGTCGCATGGCGTTCTAAAATGTTCTAGGATATCGCACCGCAGCGAACGAAGATGCCGTTGCGTTGTTACGGCGCTGTAGCAGACTCTAGTTCGTTTACCATGGCGTTTTACATTATTCAATGACACAGCGGGATCGCCGTGAGGACGCAGCTCCAGTATGACAGGGGTTTAAACAATGAGAAGTTTAATGGCGAGTTAAATTGTTAAGGGTAGCAAGGATTGTTATATATATGTACTCATGATTCATGAAAGGAAATGTATTTTTTAAAAGAAACGAACCCGCCTTAAAAAACATGTAACTTCTGTAATTAAATCTTTCTAATTTTTCGAAGACTATGTGCAAGTTTGAAATTATTGCGTGCTGTCAAAATTTGGTAAATAGTCAAAATTGATGGCATCTCTGAAAAAATTTCTTCAGGGCTGATATTATTTAATAATACGAGTAGACTTGAACATTCAAAATAATATTCAACCATCAAAGATCATCAGGAGAATTTATGCATAAGTGAGCGTCTAAATTTTACACCTGATATTCAGACACCGCTATGTAACATAAAATTGAATAACATAATTTACATAAATGAATATTACTTCTCTCGATAATGCAATAATATGCAAAATCCCTATTTTTATGTCAGTTTTTTCTCCTTTATCGGATCAAAAGTAATTCTCTCGGAGAAAGTTTACGAATGTATTTTGAAAAAAAAAAAAAACGGGAGAAACTTTAATAAAAATAAGCGAAAAATTATGGTGTTACGGTTTTTATTTTCAGCTAATTTAATTAAATGTGACAAAGGGGCATATTTGGTCGGATTTTGGGGGTAATCCTCTATTGCTACCGGTCAGCTTGCATGTGACGTCGATAATGAACTTGGTGGATTCGACGGACACCACCTAGCGGCAAAATTTGCAATATTCGTTTAGGATTCATATTTCAATATTATGAATATCTTATTTACAAAATATACATTAAATAGAACTATACATATGGCAATTAATAAACATGATTTCTCTCGTAAATTTTGGTCCATACGTCAAATCCCAGTAAGTATGAATATGCATGAGATTAAGAATATTGATGATGTTTGGTGTTCACAAGCAATGGTGTGTAATCGTATAGTGGCTATTTATACTTTTATACAGCCTCCTGTCCCTGACGTCAAGTAATGAGGCTTCCCCAAGAACCATCTAGTGTTGACAGAAATATATTGAATAATTATGAGATTCAATTGATAAACATGGCGTGGTTCTTTGTCTGTTTCGTATATTACTTGCGCATTATCAATTAATCTCCCGCAGAGACGTATCTTTCTATGTATAGCTACCCCCCCCCCCCCCCCCCGGGGCATCGATCCAATTAACATGATCATTCAACAAGCTGAACCACTGCTATGTGAAGCTTTAATATTCCCCCTGTGTACTGTCAACAGTGATCGTAGTATGGAATATTTTCGTTAAGTTTTACTTTACTTAATTTTTACGAAAACTTTCGTTAATTTTGACTATAATCAGTAAAGCGTTTGGCATGCATACTAAACCTAATATATGGATAATGAAACAAATAAATTAAACATCCAGATTTCACCCTACATCTGTAGAACACAAAAAACCCCACAGTCAGTGGGTGCATCGGTAGAGTACCCAGGCCACGTGCGGTGAGGCTTGATTAATCCTGCATGTCTGGCCAGCGCTGTCAATTTCAAAGTAAGTTGGGAAGTCAGTGTGTTTTTACAAGTTGATAAGAGTATTGCGCGTGAAAAAAAAAAGTGTAAAAACATTTGACAGAATGTACAATGTCATGTTTTCTTTTATAAGTGAAGTACGGGGGTATTACAAGCTCTACCGGTATATTATTTTTAAAAAATATATACAGGGACATTAAAGCTAATTCTCCTCATCTTGGTTATTTCCCTTTTTAAACACAGTTAGATAAAAGAATAGAAGTCGTGCATGTATTGAAAGATTGATTCTTTTAACTGCAATAATAAGCTTGCAATTGCGTGTTAAAGATTTTTCCGGAATTCTAAATTTATATCTTTAAAATTTTGTTTACACCACCTGTCAAATCTGTAGAAATTCGTAATCTTTTCACCCCCTTGCAAAAAGTTACGCTGAAATGTTTACAATCGATGCGCTAAGCTGTTGATCAAAAAGCTGAGCTGGCAATATTTACTGTTTGGACCGTCTGAAATGATTAATTTAACGGTATATTGTGAATTTTCAAATTTTACAAAGCATTATTTAAAATTCGTTTAAGGTATGGGAAAACTGTCATTTAATGGTATTTGCGCAAAATGAGCTGTAGCGTCTCTTTAATATAAATATTTCATCTCAATAATTTTTAGAAACGATTAGAAATATATTTGATCGCTCTCTATAACCGAATCGTACATTCTGCAAAAGAAAAACGACAACTTTGCGAGATTGAGATCATGCATGTATTACCTAACATTAGGGGGTTTTCAAGCAGGAACGAATTTTTCATATGAAAAAAGTTCGCCGTTCGAGTTTTTATTGATTATCATAAATTTTAGTATATATTGTGAATCATTAATTATAATCGTATTCACCAACAAAATATTTTTCTGTTTTGTAAAATATTTATTTTTGCGTATTCCATAAAAGAGCACGAATATATAAGCAAAGTATTTTCTATCCTGTAGTATATAGTATTCCAAACTCTTAATTGATACTCCAAACCGTCTATACCTTAAAATTTGAAAAAAAAAACCATATATTTTTGGGAGTTGATTTTAATCAACTCTACTATGCAGTTACTATGGCAATTCGGAAGTGAAACTGTGTTTAGACCTAAGCACAAATCATCGCCGTTGACAAGACTTAGTTCTCGAAAATAATCGATAAATGTATTCTGAAGCATTGTTTTTCAAGGAATCATATTTACAAATACTTTCAAAATAGTCGATTAAATGGTACGAAAAATTTAGATAATTTTTGTAGTCGTATGTGTTCCTACGCCAGAGTTCAATATAGTCTCGTTCAACCAGACCCTCGGCTGTCTCCGTAAATCTCCGACAAGCAGAGAGTCTCTCCTGCTTGTCGGAGATTAACGGAGACAACCAAGCGTCTGGTTAAACGAGACTAGAGTTAAATATTGCTTGGATCCATACAATTTTCGAGAAATATTTTCATTACTGCAATCTAATTAAAATTAGATCTTAGATCCGCTCACGTACGATCGCTACACTAGTGAGCGGATCTAAGATCTAATTTTAATTAGATTGTTCATTACTGATACATAGTTTGATGGAATGAATTCTATCTTTGAATATTAAACAAAATTATTAAGATGATGTTTCACGGAAAGCTTTAAATTGTCGGAAAAGCCCGAAAATTCATATTATAAAAATGTGCGTAATTCAAATACGGATAAGAAACTCTTGTCATGCGAAATTACATATCGTTGATTTTAAGATACATAATAATCGATAAAATTATCTCCCGTCAGTACTTCAATACCTCAATACTTTGTTTATTAGTTTAATCTCCTCCGAAATGATGCCTCCGTCTATCAGTACTTTCAGTACTTTGATTTTTTTTGTTTTTGTTTTTTTTTTTTTTTTTGTTTTTTTTTTTTTTTTTTGGCTTTTCTCTGTTTTATCATTAAGATATATGAAAAAATTACGTACATGTCACAAGCAATATTTGCCCTCTCTATATATCTTGTATTTTAATAGATTGGGTATTCATTGTTGACCTTAAATTAGTATTGCACTGGCTGTAGCTAACCTTGTAAGTAAATTAAGTTGCATGACAACCTCATACCACACAACTTCAATAAAACGTTTTTTTTAAAATCAATTTTCATATATTTAGCAATAAAGAAAATCCCCAAGAACACATGTCCATCTCACTTAAGTGTAACTTTGAGAAGCGCATATATTTTTTGGAGGCAGATATGTCGCTATATTATAGTCTGTAAGTCAAGTGAACTAATTTGTCCACACTTGCAATACTTTGATGATTTCTATGGCGACCGCTTGCATAGCATAATGTAGTCGTATTTCATAACATCTAATCCCAAGAACAAATTACCTTTGACTTAAAACTTTAAATCATAATATATATTATTATGTTCATAACTATATATCATAGAAGTTTAGCGTGTTCAACAGGTTAATTTATTATAGCCACGTTCTCAGATTACGATCTCGCAACTTTAATGTGAAAATGAAAGTCTTATTGTTTGATAATTGACCACTTTGAAGAAAACACCCTTCGAACTGTTGATTAATTGCATAACAATTGATGATCTGCAGCCATAAATAACCTGGGGCTATATATGTTCTGAGCTGTGTGCGCTGAAGCGACTCAAATTTTTCGGTAGCACGTGGCGATTGAATTTACGCAATAAAGAAAGTAGAAATTTACAAAGACTGACCTAATAAAACAACGGGAGGGAAAGAGAAACACGTTCAGGAGAAAATGTTACACATGAGAAGAAGTCACTATCAAATGATTTTCGACAGATCTGGATTTAAAAAAAAAGAGCACTTGGCAGCGGGGCGGTGGGAGGGCAACACAGAAATAAGTTCGTTTTTCACAATGAAACGAACGACCATGTAGAAACACTACAGAAGTTATTAATATGTTACTGATAGAATCTAAACAAAACTTGTTTCAAAACTCATGTAAATATTCTTTAAAATAATCACCGAATGCCTCAATTCAGGGCATTCTTTTATCGTGCCAGCACCTACCGCAAACATGGAACTTTGATCATAATTAGATTTGATTTTTAAATTACCTTGTACGCTGTCGTATAAATCAATGCTAAATCAACTGTACGAGTAAAATAAATTTATCTGTTCACCTTAAACCAATATAATAGTTGAAAACATAATAAAAATAGTTGCGTTCGTACAAAATACCAAACATGCACGCGTGATAAGGTAAATGTAGAAGATGTCCACTTGCGCGGGATCTCCTCGGCCATGTGCGAGGGATGATCATTATTTAAAGGTTTTAATATTTGTGTTGATTTTTTTGTTGTTGATTGAAAACATTTTTTGTACAGTTTTTAAAACAAGACTTACAAACCAACCATTTAAATATGTCTGACGAGTATTTCCGATTTGGAGTAATATCGCTTTTATTAATTTTCAGAACGACTTTTTAATTTACTCTCCAATGTTTAATTTAAATAAATACAAAATGAACAAACTTTTATAACATAAAATTAAAACAGTGTACAGTGTATTTACGGCTATGTAAACTCAAACACGTAGTGTGCGGGTTCGAATCTTGTGTATTAGATAACCGTTTACAGCTAGGTAGTGCAGCCGTGGCTGAATTCCTCGGCCGCGTGCGAAGGATAGATTACGTTAAGGTTTAACGCATACACACGCACAGCTCAGAACCTAGGAAGATTTGAAAAGTTTGTAATTTAATGACTAAAATATATCAAATAGAAATTCTTTTTTTTTTTACTTAAAACCCACAATTGATCTATATATCTGATATTGCATTAGATTGAGAATGGTATAGCTTTTATTAATTAACTGAACGATTTCTTAACAATTCTTCAGTTCGCAGCTAAATTAACTCATATATGAGAGACGCAACTCTCGTGTATAAGATAACCGCTGACCGCTAGGTAGTCCAGCCGCGACCATGGTGACCGATTTTTCGGCCGCGGGCGAGGGATAGCGTACGTAATGATACGCACACAGCTCTGATTCATGGTGGATTTTAAATGTATGCAGTATGATAACTAAAATGTAATGCATAGAATTTTTTTTTTCAAAACGTATTTTGTGTTTTACTAGAAAAAAAGAAAGAATGTTTTGTTTTCCGATTCCCGTCTTTAAGGTTTGTGCACTATAAGAACTAAACAACAATGACCTAAACTTCTTTTAAAAAAGCATGTGTTCTATTTTTTTTTTCATGAATTAAAGCCTCCTGTATAAACCATCATACTTTCTGTGGTTTATGCCAGTTTTACGCACAAAGACCTTCGTTAACTTGCCAAATGAAAACAGGTACATGTTAACATGTAAAGCTTTTTACACTCATACTACACAAATCACTTACAAAATAACATTGTAACGACCTTTATGAGATCCCAACAAACAACTATTCCAGCGACAGCCATATCGAAATCCTAACTGTTTTTGAGTTATTAGCAAAATATTTTAAGGGCTACTGGCCCTCAATTTAAGGGGCCAGCCCTTTTTTATTGGTGTCAAATGAAAGCCCTTAACATTATGCACAACTTTTGTTCTATACGTATTTAGGAAATATTTCAAACTAAAAAGTTACGAAGCTAACACATGAGAAAAATTTTGCTATTTTTAAAACATAGATTTCGATTGATTAATTCGAGTGGAATAATTGGAAAAAACTAAAATACAAAAATCAGAGGACAATATTCAAAGTGTCAATAATAAAGATTTTTAACTATAAATCATTTGCTACGGACCATTTCGGAGCCTTTGTCTGGAAACTAATGCCCCTAAAATTTTAGAAAAAGGGGAATAACTCAAAACTGGAAGTTGCGATTTCAATTTTTTTTGTGCTCTAGAAACCTAATTCAATTTACAATATACCGTGAAAATTGGAATGAAATCGGATGACAAACAAATAAGTTATTGAGGTTTTAAAAACGTCTAGAAGAAGAATAACAACTAGACACGATCTCGTTGCGAGCAACGAGGAGGTCTTCCGTCCAATTTTAAGAAGGTAAAATGACCTTGCTTTTTATCTTCGTTAACGAAACATATCTGGAAATTGGGGTAGGATCTAAAAGAGCTATGGCTAGATGACATTATTAGACCCCTCTTGATCCCTTATTTGAAGGATCACACAACGTATCGCAAAATATTTCAAAATTAAAAGCTATTAATAAAAGACTTGAGCCCTCTAGGCCCCTAATTTGAGGGGCCAGCCCCTTTTTCTTGATGTCAAATAAAAGCTTTTGTCATTTTAAACACATTTGATTCAATAAGTGTTTACAAATTATGT
>WFKH01011926.1:74210860-74225864 GCA_016163765.1 Magallana hongkongensis
AACTCCTTTTAGGGGCCGGATAACAAAGAAATTATGGTTGCATATCGTTAAACACATTATTTTGAGCATCTTTTGTTCAATATTGCTTTTCAAAATTTCCCTCCATTTTGAGATATTGAGGATCGAAATTTCTGACTTCTGACCCCTTAAAATCCCTAATTACGTAACAAAGAAGTAAATAATTGTCCTGTTTAGGTCAATGACGTTATCATGAACATAATTGCTTCTATAATGTTTTACAAAATATTTCACAGTTAAAAGTTATATGTAAAAGACTTTGGAGTCCTCTCGGCCCCTAATTTGTAGGGCCAGCCCCTTTTTCTTGATGTCATATGAAAGATCTTGATGTTATTAAGTTTTTTTGTTCTACATGTTTTACCAAAATACTATCGAAAAAAAAGATATTGAAAGAAAACCACCAAAATTCATGACGCTTTTTAAACCGTAATTTTCGAGCTCGGGCGAGCTTCGGCGCTTTTGGTCACAGGTCAATGTATATACCACATGTCAGATCTACAACCTTTCGTCTACAATCCCTGAAAGTTTGAACTCAATATCTTAAATCGTTTAGGAGTTTACCCCTGGACAAGCAGGCCCTCTGAAAATCGTTAAATTCTAAATATCTCAAAACCGGAAGTGACGTCATCATTAAAAAAAATTTCCAATAAGGTTTTGCATTGTTGTGACCTTAACAACATTGGTTTGTAAGCAACACCAATATTTGTGTTATTTTGTAAGCATTTTTTACTTGTAATATATATAGATAAAAATACTTATCCTTTCTTCCTGTTACAGCCCGATACATCAATAGCAGACAAAGGTTAATAGTAACAATTATATATTATATTTATTACATTAACTTCGATTGGATATTGTTCTCTTGAACATCCATTGTTTAGCATTTATGTGAATCCATTGTAATTTACTGCTACACATCTGCAATTACTACAGGTGAATAAAGACATTTTGCTGACCAGATTGTCCTTTGCATGATAGATTTTTTTCCGCCGGAAAAATATGAATATTGTAGTGAGTCCATGCTTAAATAAGCCACTATATTCAGTTCTGTTCGTTGACATTTTTTTTCATAATAACATATTTATATGAAGGAGTCAATGTTTAAGGAAACCTTGATCTAACACTATTTTGTCAAAGTATAAACAAAGATGTGTATGATGCCTTAATATGAAGTCTGAATTCCCCAGGGGTGTGTGGGATGTGAATGGTCCTGACCCCTATATCATATGCATATATTAACTGACTATAAGGCATACCGTGGTACGATTGGACCTCAAAGATTCCTCACTGTTTTTTTTTTTAATTTTGTGTCTTTGGATCTCTTTAAGTCATTGATGTAACCTTGTATAAATACTTTACTGATTATCTGTATTATTATTTTGTAACCTTGATAACTGTAACTGTCGGGTAACTAAGGGGCTATTTTGCAAAAGATGTGCTATATTTTGTTGTTGTTGTTGTTGTTAATTTTTTGGCTTGATCTTTCAAATTTTAAGAGATATAAAATATGCACGTGATATACATACTAATATTATATTCTTACATTGATCCTAATTACAATGTATATTGCTCTTGCATTGGCACAACGTCGTAGGATGTAGCTGTAAATGTGTAGCTCTACGGGAAACTTTAGGTTGACAGGCCGTAGCGCTACGATTTTTTTCGCATGCAAAATCCTTGCAATTTACGGGACAGAAACGTTCTCTAATTTTGGACTCACGAATCTTGTATGTATTTCCTTAAACGAGCTGTGTTTATCCACACATTTACCTTTCTTTACTGCTCCTGCAAATACATCTGACGTTAAAATTATTTCTTTTTGTAATAAGATAATTTCCTTTAATATGATATGAACATTGATTATTATTATTACAGTAGTATAGTAGGAGTTATTTAATTATAGAAAAAGAGAAATATTACTTTACATGTCTGAAAAATACATTTTTGTTAAATGGTGCGGTGTTTTTTCTTTGATAATTCTTGACTGATATTTCGGTGAGGGTACTTGTCAATTAAATGTCCTCGTTAATGAAAGATCTATGATATCGTTCGTTTATCTTTAGCTTTATTTCTCGTAATTTGAGAAGTATTATAAAATGGGAGACGATTTCGATAAAAATAAATAATGTCTTTATGCAACAAAAGCAGTGAGCCTTGATGTATATTTAAAATAAATAAAAGATATTTTTGAAACTACCAATTAAAGTAATAAGCAAACTACAGTACACATCCAAATAGAAAATTCAGCAATATGCCGAACATTTTGCGGTACAGTACCAACAAATAATTAGCGTAAATTAATTATTCAAACCACTTTTTCCTGACACAAGCTTTTGCGTACGTGTAAGACATTTGAATACTAATCAGGTACTGTTAGGATTTTTAAGGCACGTTCAGATTTTTAAGTTGAGCATTATATCAAATATAAGAAGCAGCTAACGTCCTGGCTAGAATTTACTCCGCATAAAATAACGTTTCCAAACGCTTCAGTGTAAACAGAATATCAAAGTGTAGTAACGCCGTTAGTTAAAAATGGATATAAAACTTTAGTAATAAATATAAACACATACCCCTCTCCTGTTTTTTTCTTGCAGAACCATCCGCCTCTACGATAGCAAAGTCCAGTGTCGATAAAGCATACATGTAATAAGACGACACCGGAAAGAAAATAAAATGTACAAAAAAGAGGATGGTTTATAATCTATGTGTTTATTACTATTGAAGTAAAATCCTGGCGGTTGTATTATGGAGGCACATGCCATTGCCTGTTAGAAAACTCGAAGCTTGTAAATCCCAAGATTGCTGTTAATGTCTAGATGCAAGCCCTCGTTTTTTTCCTAGTAAATTCGGTTTTGTATCAATATATATGTGAAATCAACCTAAATGCATGTATCAAAGAAATTAAGGAAAGAAGTAGAAAATTCGTCCTGATTTTTTTTAGTTCAATCAAAAATAGAATGGAAAGCAAACATTGTTTCATGAGGATAATCCAACTAGATATTATTCTGAGTGTGATAAAATTAATAGTTAAAACCTGTATCAAAGATATTTAACTAAAAGCCCGCTTCGTAGCCTCATTAATCATCGAAAATTACTAGATATCTCAGATTTACACGCATATTTCATTTTGTTATACTAATCCTCAATTGAAATAATGTTTAAACAGGAGTTTTAAATAAGTCAATGAGAGGCATATTAGCATAAAATTGTACATTGTCATATGGGGTTTGATTATCGTCTACAGAAATATAAGATCTTCCAACATGGATGGTTTGATTCTTTATTGCTGTTTCTGATTACGTCTAGACTGCGAATGACAATTTTTCAGGGTAAAACCTGGTATGTAACAGGGCTCGATGGTTTTGGTCTTGTTTTCGTTGTTGACAATATTAGTTTCTTTAAAGAGAAGAGCACTGTTTAAAAAAACAAAAACATATTCGATTTTTAATACTAATGTATATGGATTTTTCCTTATCACATAATATAATTATACATCTTAAAAAATACATCTTAAAATTAAAAGTATATATGATAGTTAATTTGTTGACAGCCCAACTTCCTTAAGCCTAAGATGAAGTTGAATACCTTTAAGATAAAATTGTATGTATAACATCATCATTAAAACAAAAGTTTGAGCAAAGATCAGAATTGAAGCCGCAACTCAACAGATACAGTAGTCCGAAATATCTGACGTTTTCCTGGCCTTTTTAACGATTTTGATATTTTACTTGCCAGGAAAACGTCAGAACCGGTGCCATTACGAGAACTGGGAATTCACCGCCTCCAACTGGAAGCGGCATTCTAGGCTCGATTTTTAAAACATATATATTAAAACTCAATAATACAGCTTAAGGTAACTCCAGTGTTTAAGAAATCTGTGTCAAACCAAACATTTTTTAATTTTAACAGTGAAAACAACTTTAAAACTTACAATAGAGACCAAAATATTTATACCTTTGCACGTTTGTTTTCCTTAAGTGAGCTTCAGCTCACAAGGTCCAAAAATTGTTCAGCAAAAATTTAACAGCATGAAGCATGATCTCATAATTTATTAGATTGTGCACCAAAATACATCATGTTAGGTTATAATTTAAGCAAATCAATTGATTATCATTAAATCATAAAACACTTATTGATTTTCTACAGAAAATATAAAAAAAAATATTACATTTTTTCTTGCCACGACCTTCCAAAAAAAATCACAAAATTGCATCTTTTTGAAAAATTCTAAAAAATTATTCAGTTTACATACAATTTTTAAGGAATATTTATTAAGAGTTACAAATTGTTTTAACAAAAAAACATAGTTTATCAAAATTGACCATCTAGTTTTTGCTTAATAGTCTCTTGAACGTGTACCCCCATATTGAAAATGTAAATTTTACAAGTTGTTTTTTGCAAACTTTGGAAATAATTGAAATGTACCAAAAAGACACAATCAAACAGTCACTTAAATTGTTATACTCAATGAAACTGTATCAATAATATAAAATTAAGGTCGAGACTGCCAAGCAAACACATATAATTGAGTGCAGTAGTACCCCCCCCCCCCCCTGTCAAATACTTTCTCAGTTTTTAAACATATGTATCTGTAGAATAAACACCAATCAGTGTTATGTAGTTTTAATTAATGTTCAAGCTACACAAGTACTTACTTATCCTCTTCTTCTCCCGGAGGACACATGAGGTCGTCAAGCTACATAAACGCAGTGTAATTGTTGGAAGAGAATGCATACAATATTTACAATTATATTACACACTCATTTACCATTTTTACATTTCGCTGCTTTCTTTGCTTTCTCCAATCTCTCTAAACGACGGAGATGCGATATTTTAACAAATAACCCGCTTTTTGACCAAACCATTATTATTTTAAAACACTTGTTGTGCGCCAAAATTATAACCGGAAATTTAGCACGCCGTGTAAAAAAAGAACCGGATCCGAAAGACACTGGAGTTACCTTAAAATATAATTTAACTGCACATTTTGATAATAACACTGATAAACAATAGTGTTGTTGACCTATTTTCTCGCGAGATTTCAAAAAGGCACGAAATCAAAACGAATTTCAACAGTTCGATAGAATGTGTTCAATAGTCTGTTTATTGGATGTAAGGACCAATAAAAGCGATATTAGTGAGCAGTAAAATCATCGTTTTACCAATTAGTTGTGAGTGAAACATTTGATTCAACTCGTAAATTTTTAAAATCCAGCCGAAAATGTCGCCACCAGTTGGAGGCGCCAAATTTCCAGTTTTCGTAATGGCGCCGGTTCTGACGTTTTCCTGGCAAGTAAAACATCAAAATCGTTAAAAAAGCCAGGAGAAAGTCAGATATTTCGGACTACAGATACAGCTGAAGCAATAAAGGAAATTTACAATTTTGGTAGAGGGCTTCCAGGTCTATAAAATTAGGAATTCAGTTTTCTTTACAGATCTTTTGGCAGTAGAAAAGAAGATTTTCAAACATTATATGCATTAACACTATATGGCTATATTGGCCCGCCCTAGGGCCTGAACCCCTGACCCAGGGGCCATGAATGTCACAATTTTGGTAGAGGAGATCGTGGACATCATAACCATGCATTCAGTTTTTTCCCCACATGTGTGGGAGAAAAGTAGAAGATTTTCTAAGATCTTATACATTTTCCTAATATGGCTATATTGGCACCGCCCTAGGGCCTGAACCACTGTATCAGGGGTCATGGATTTTACAATTTAGGTAGAAGACTTCATGGACATTATAATCACGATTTAGTTTTTAACAAATAAATATGGGAGTAGAAAAGAAGATTTTCTAAGATTTAATACAGTTTACTATATGGCCATATTGGCCCCACCCTAGGGCCTGAACGCCTGACCCAGGGGCGATGAATCACACAGTTTTGGCAAAGAGCTTTATGGAAACCATAATCATGCATTCAGTTTTTCCTCACATGTGTAGGAGTAGAGAAGAAGATTTTTAAAATTTTGGCTATTTTTGCATATTTGGCCCTTTGACGCCATGAATTTCACAATTTAGATTCCTCTTACCATAGAGATGCTTCACATCAAAAATGGCAACAATTATCCTTGTATTTTTCAAGAAGTTAAAATAAAATGTAAAATTGTTAACGCCCGACGCACCCAGGTGACCTAAAAAATCAGAGAAGATAATCATTTTTAATTTTCTTTTTGTTTTTTGTTTTTTGGGTTTTTTTTTTTTTTTTTTTTTTTGGGTTTTTTTACTTTTTATTTTTTTTAAAAATTGCTAAAGCTTAATTCCTCTCTCTCTCTCTCTCTCTCTCTTCTTTTTTGTTCAATTTTTTTTTATACGCAAGTGAGTGTGGCATCGATAACCACATCGGGAACCGAGGCATAATTTCGGTTATTTCACTAGTACCGAGCGCAGCAAGAGGCAGGCGAAGCCCGCCTCGCGAAGCGAGGCCTAATGGTTACACGTATACATATGAAAATCATTTAAAATGAAAGTTGAACCAGGGGTACTAATAGCTAAATAACTTTCTTTCAGCTCATGGGCGCCGCCTTATTAGCCGCCATTTAGTTGAACAAAGTTAACTAGATCATTAAATGATTGGCGCTTTTTAATATATATTGCCTCTAAATTTTATTTATTTTTCAAGGTTTCAATCGAAAGTAGTTTAAATGAAAATAATTGACTATGCAAACCAGATAAGTTTCAACAGTGCTTTAATAAAGAAATACGACTAGTTTCATGTATATGGCTTGTCAAATTATCAGATGGAAACTAAAATCCAATGATAAAAAGAACTCAATTCTGTTATAGGGAGGTGCCTCAGGTACATTCACTTGACACTACGTCATCTTTCACAATGAAAGATTGCATGGAGTTCTCTATCCTTTTGATCATTTTGAAAATGTATACACTGAACTGTGAGAAGTCATTGTGCAAGGTAATATCGGTCTTCTTTTTTAAACACTGATAAATTATTTTGTGTTAAGAAAGTATTTGACAACAACAATTCTATGCGTTTATTTACCTTTAAATATGGAGACATATATTTAAGCAATGAATGCTTATTTTTGGATGTCGTCGGTCCTATAACACACCAAGGCCGTGCAGACAAATACAATACCACGAAACATGTTATTTAGTTCGCTTCCGCTACTAAAAATATAGTGCCAGAGAGTTTGTAGAGACAATCTTTTTTATTAACAAATAGATAAGATTTTATGATTATTTTTCATAAGTGCATATCAAATTAGTTATGTAAATTTGAAAGTTTTATTTAATCTTACAATAATAAATATACTCAAAACGCCTGATGACGTTATATATGTGTGCTCATGGCGCATAGATAGGCTAAGTGTATACACAGGAAATTGAACGTCGCAGATTTTCAATGCAAACATTAGGGGGAAATATACACTGAATTTGAGTTATATCATCAAAACCTAATTCTCACTGACCGAAAATTTTTCACTTATATATGTATATAAAAAAGCAAGTCTGATCAAAGTCAGTGTCATATGTTGGCAGGTTGTGATTTGATGAACATCAGCGAAATCGAACAATAGTTTGCTATTTCTCTCATAAAGTATCAATATCATTATGGAATTCTTGTATCCCTTACAAATATTTGTTACAATTTTGCGAGTTGGGATAATACACAGAATGACAAAAATGCATCTACACTATATGCATACCAAAATGATCCCATTGTAATATAGTCAAAGGGTACTGTTTTAAACAATTTAGAATGTACACTACTCAAAGATGCAGGAATATTATTACGACAAAAAGAGTAGGTTTGTAGTTGTTATGAGGAAGACTTATAAATATATCCTTCTATTCATGTATTCCAAGTTTTAACTTCAAAACCCATCATGTGCCCTTAGAATTAGTCCACATTCCAGTTTAAACAACTAAAAAAAAAAGTGTCATGTGAACAATATTGATTTATAACCTTGTTGAACTTTGAACATTTTTTTTTCTACTTAAAGCCCGGGATTCATAAGTTTAGCAACTGCGAAATTCAAATAGCCAACAAAGTAATATCACTCATTGTGTATTGTACTTCTGGCAATAATATTTTCAAGATATTTTTCATTTTGAGATTTTCTTTCAGAAAATGCGTGTGTGGGTGCGTGCGTATTAAAAACCAAAATCAAAGAGAAAAAAACAACTAAAATAAAAAACAAAACAAAAACAACACAAAAAAAGCAAAAACCAAAAAAAAAAAAAAAAAAAAGATCAAAGGTAAAATAAACACCACAAAATATTCCTTCATAAAACCTCAAATAGCTGATCTGGAAGGGGGGAGGTGATAAGGGGGCTGGGCATGATCGGCTTTTCTGATCCACAAAACACACACGTAATTGTATGTAATGGCAATTAAAACAAGGAAAATAAATCCTGCTCTTTTGAAAAAAAAGAAAGATTGATTGTCATTACTTATTGCAAACTTTGGCCAAAAAATTACATGTTCATATGTTCAGTTGAAGCAAGCACCGATACATAAACACAAGTGATGTCTGCGGCTGAAATGTCATTATCCTTTTGTCTACTAATCCCTCCCTCCCCGAAAGAAAATATAAAAACAACCTCTCTCAAAGAAATAATTGTAAAAGCCCACACGTACCAAAAAACCTTGAGCGATGCACAATTTGTCATATCGAATTCACAATATCGTTAGAAATAATGCGAATAATCATAAAAAAATATTTGTAAAAAATGATTTAAAAAAAAAGATGTGCATTGTGATAAAAACAACTCCAAAATTTTCAGTGTGTTTTGATATTACCATACACGTTTTAAAATTGTATAAAAAGTAAAAGTACTTTTTATTAGTTTCATTACTACTCCAAAGTAATTGTGAATCATTTATAGCTATTTTGGTGAGATTTCTGGTTTTTGATACATCTTGCACAAAGAACTAATCAAAACAAAATTTTGATAAAATGTATAAGGTGAAAATTCTACTAAAATGTATCGGTACCCACAAAGCTGTCTGATGCGCTGTTAACTTATTAAAAAGTAAATAGAAGATAATCGTATGTCAAGCTTTTTTCATATTTCAAATTGACTCATACTGGTGGGAAAAAAGCTAGGTGGCATAATTTGGTTGCAGGTGATTTTTGTTGGTGACAGAAATTATATATTGAAACTTGAAAAGTAAAATAATTTATGTTATAGAGAAAACAAATCCTTAAAAAATATTGTTAAATTTCTGCATTTCACTTATCATTCAATCAACTTAAGAAAACTTTTTAGTTTTACGTTTATCTTCTACTTATGTTTTGTGAAATAAAAACAGTTTACTAAATGGTAAAAAGTACAAGCATGATCCAACAATCCCGAATCCAATTCTTTAGGGGCGACAATATTAAGCAAACTTAATTATATATAATAGCTTGTGTGCAGTTGTATGGTGAAAGCTGCCAGCATCCCTGTAGCCAACACTGCTATAACAAGGAATGCGACAGATTTAACGGAACCTGTCTTACTGGCTGTACACATGGAATTCATGGGAAAAAATGTAACTAAGGTACCGTTTTAGACAAATCTTCAATGTCGCCTGACATCCTGTATATTGGATTTCTAAAATATATGTGAGCGTTTCAGATCTTTAATCTACTTCGTAGCAATCTGCTACTTTATGCTTTTTTCTATTGATAGATATCCAAGTGATAAAGAGGGAATTGCCATAATAACAATATTGTGCACGATGCAACATTCAAACTTTCCTTAAGAACAGCGTGAGAGAAGTATGTATACCATATAGATAACTGTCACAATGACATTCTTAACAATTAAGATCAATGACCTACAAAGTCGAATAAAAGCATTTTTTCATGACGTACCATTCGGTATAAAGTAACCGATTATACTGTGTATGAACACTTTTAGAAAGACCTAAAATAACTTATGCATGGTTACAATAACCTTTCACTTTTATAATATTACATGACCTTTCATATGTCTGAAGCACATGAGTACAATATCAATAGCTTTTCAGACATGTATTTCTACACAAACAAAGTTCATGTTACTGTTTGGGTCAAACGGCTAGCAAGGTTTTATATGATGGGCGTAGGGTAAAAACTGTAACGATACAACACTGTTGTCATTGAATTTGGCTACAATAACATGTTACTGAAGGATGTGGGCAGATGCGCACAGCATTATCTGTAACTGTGAGAATATCTTTGTATTTGTTTTCAAATTTTATTAATTCCGTGAAACATGAAGATAATTGCAGCAGAACTATGGTGAAAATTTGTGTGGAGGTTTAATTTGTCTCCCATATCGGGTATGTTGAGGAGATTTCTCGATCATTTCTGGATTGTTGTTTTCTGTGGATGTATCTAACGTAGGGATGTTCAAACTGGCATTCTTTTCTGACATGTATGGCTCCAGTTGGTCAACATTAACCACTTATGTTATCCCCATTTGACAACGTTCTATTTTGTATGCAATATTACTTAATTTCTTTATAACCTGGTATGGGCCGCGCCACCCTAAAGCTAACTTTTTTTGCCAATAGGGATACCATTTCCATACAATATCGCTATTGTTTTACGTCCTTGGTTTAATGCGTTCATTATAGTATTTTTTCTGATATTTAAAATTTGCATTTAATTGTTTTACATCATGTTAAAATGAAGAAGACAGAGCTTCTCGTACGAACTCAACATATTCAACCGCAAAGGGAATATCATCATAATTTGGTTGGTTACTCACTATTATGTCATTAGGCAAGTTTTTTTTCGCACTCTAAGATGAGCAAATTGGTTGCACATTTTATACTTTCATGCATGGCGGCGGGATAAGCCATTATGTCATAAGGTATGTGGTCATTCCAGTCGTTAATATGTTTATTAACGAATAAGGCCAACATTTGCAGAAGTGTGCGATTATATCGCTCTACCATGCCGTCTGATCGAAGCGGGTAGAGTGTTCTTTGCGTCTTAGATATACCAAGTCTGTCACATAATTCGGCAAAAAAATTGGATTCGAACTCTCTACCTTGATCAGTATGAATGCGAAATGAGGTTCCCAAGCGACAAATAAATTCGGTGATTAAGGTGGTATGGGACATCTGGTGATATTAATGTGGATAACGTACATTATAATCAAAATACTTTAACCGGTTTAAATTTGACAATACTTGCCCAAAAAATTCGTTTAATTTTTTTCTGGAAAGAGAAAAATTCTTAAAGCCCCAGCGGGATTCGAACTCATGACGTACAAATTCGCAACCAACGCTCTAACCTATTGCGTTATGCTGTTAGGTAACATACTTGTGAAAGAAAAAACATATCAAATTAAACTAATTTGTTTATGTTTATTTCGATAGAAAACACGTCACAATATGGAGGTGTCACATACCACCTTAATACATCAGCTAGTGCCGTATGATCACGTCGGGCAAAAAAATAAAAAAAAAACCTTCACATCATGTACGTTTCCCTTGTGTATATGAACGGAATAATTTTAGCATTCGGTATGTACAGACAAAGATTGATTGCATATTGATAAGGATATATTGATAAGGATACCAAAATTTGTTGTATGTTCTTTTCAACTAAACATTGTTGAAATGGTAACGATCACAAAGGGCCCGGCTTATATAAATAGACATTAGAAAGAAAAAAATCAGCATAGCAATGACATAGCAATTTCATTCAAGCTCATTTTAAACCCCTTACCTACAACCTTTCTTGCTTCGGTTTAATCTAAGCAAAATTTAGTTAATTGGAAAACATGTTTGTAGAAAACTGAATTTTAAAGAGAACTCTCACATTTCACTTAGAAGCGTAATTCAAGGTAAGACTACTTTTGCTCCGAACGTTGAGTTTTAACGTGTCCTTATATGACCTTGACCTAGAAATTTGATTCACGGTCAAAAGTCACCCTGTACCCTAAGGCACGCTGTGGGTAAAGTATGAACCATATTGGACCAATGATATAAACTACATGCCTCGAACAAGTATTGTACACATAATTCTGCTATGACCTTCACATTTGACCTTGAAACGTGGTTCAAGGTCATTACTGACACCCTTTACCAACAAAAGATGTTTTATGGATGAAGAAAGAGCGATATTGGGCAAAGAGGGGGAGAAAATAGGATCCGAACAAGTGATATCTGTCAGACAGACGGACGGATAGACTGATCACTATATGCCGACCGCAGAGCGGGGCCTTAATAATATTATTTTTTAACTATATACTCTGTCCCAAGATACCATCACATCACAGTTTTCTTTATTTTTGATATTCATAAAAACCTCTGGGCTGGATAGAAATATTTCCGCTATGAAAAAATGCATAGATTTAACCTGTAAAACACCTTATATGAAACTTGAAGAATGTGGCTCAAAATAAAAAGTCTACGGTGATTGTGCATGGCATCGACATAATAAATACCCTCATTATATTGTTAAAATATTTTGCGATAGACTTCCGAATTGTTTAGAAAATGCCAAATTTCATCATTATTGTAAGTCTGTTTTCGTTCTTACCATGTTCTACATGCAATAAGAGATGACGTCCAAGAGTGGATCAAAAAATCAGATCAGGGAATGGTGGTGTTTGTTAGGATCAAACCTTTGTTGCGTTGTTAGAACAAACTTTGAATTTTCAAATTTTTGCAGGATGAAGCTCTGCCATTCAGTTAACGACAAGGTGACTGAGAGGTTATTTATAGGTGACGAAATGGCACAGCTTTGCCATTCAGTCACCATTCCAGAACTTTTAAGTTACCATTAACTTGACGAAACGGCAGAATTTTATCCCGTGTTTCATTTACGATGTCTTAATAGTTAACATAATTCGTATACCTTTTAACAAATTTTATATTAATTTGCATACTGCTTCAAAAAAGTAGTGTAGTAGTGATCTGTAAATCGAGAGTTCGAAACCGACTGGGAACTTTACAAATTTATCTTTAATGTAGTCAAAACATGCACAATTTTGTTCTCTCCTTTACATTCAAATCGCAAAGTCTCAAATACCAACTTAAAATTACATTTCTTCTAGAATATCGTGTTGCTTGTTTTAGAAAAAGTACAAATCATTGTGACTTCCCAAGATCTCACAATCGATTACTGAACTTCTTACTCTTTTTTCCTATCTATGTCCAGAGGTATAGATTATAACAAAAGACATCTTCTATGTTCCTTTATAAAATTCGATACTGGCAAAATATGTATACATATACATAAATTATTGATTAAAACATTTTAAATGAAAGTGTTTACAATCAAAACAAACAAAATTTACGAAGGCAAACAAAACTATCAAACGGGGGTGGGGTTGGGATAACGTGTCACCAAAGAAACCTTTGAAATATTTCATTTAATCGACTTTAGGTGTATTTCTTTGACAGATATATGCAAGCGTATTTTTGTTCTGGCAAACAATACATAAAAAATAGCATTTTAAACAATACTTAATCGATTAACAAAGCTGTTATTTTGATATAATAAGAAAAAGTAAGATTTAAGGTAGGTCGCGGCTTTGCTTTCATCATCAAATTCTGTACGCAATTTAGACAACTCGAGTGGCCGTTTTGTGCACATTCGTTTATGACGTCATAACGGAGACATCCCAAGATTTCCCGCTTCACTCTCTCTCTCTCTAACGCAAAATGTTCGGTGTGATAATAACGCTATCATATATAAGTATAATAACTATGGTGTTAATACAAGTAATTCATAATCATTCTTCATTTACGAATCACAAGTAGGAAATGCAGAAAGAAATCAATACATCATAATTAGGACATTAATCAGCAAGAATCGGAGCGTAAATTTTCAGTCAATGTGAAATGTGATATGTACATAAAAACTAATTTAAATGCCAGTGGTGAAGTCTCAGGAGAGAGAGAGAGAGAGAGAGAGAGAGAGAGAGAGAGAGAGAGAGATAAAATAGTTCGGTCTTCCGCTTTGCCGAATATTCATTAACAGAGAAAAAAACTTCAAGCGTTTAATAGGTTATTGCGTCGTGTAATTATTATGATCGAAAAATAAGGATGAGGACTGTCGGAGAAACCTATTTTCTAAATTAGTTGTGAAGATCTTAATCAGTAAATAAAAACCCAACGCTTATATGTACGAATATCATCCGGGTTTTTTTTAGATTCGAGATTATTTACATTAAATAATATTCCGACCAAGCAGATGGAAAGAGGGAACCTGAAAATCTTGCAGACGCCTACAAATTTGGTACCCCCTTCTTCCTCTTGATTTTAAATATGAAACAAGTAATAGCTTTCCAAAAAGCTTGCCTGACTAAACATATTTATTTCATTGCAAGAACATGGTTCTATGAATTTTAATCTGTCGTTCGTTCTTCTCGCAGTCTTCCAAATGCGCGTCTCTAAAGTTGGACTGTTTCAAATTATCTTTACTAAGGGGGGGGGGGTGGGATTCGTTACTTTAAATGAATTTTACATATTATTTATTTTGAACCTAAAATATTTTGCGTAAATGTAATTTTCTCTTAAAACTTTATTTGCCGCCAACAAAATAAAAATATAGCAATTAAAATTTAATTACGAACACAATACAATTGTTAGAATAATGCTTAGCTTACCATCATGGATTATTCCACTGTAGTGGCGCGTAAAATTATGTTTTGACAATATGGGTGCATTCCATAATACCCGTATCTGTGGAGTCAATAAAACTATTTTTTGGCATTTGTTTAGTAACAACTTTTACTTGTTATATATTAATTTTACTTTAGTTTAGCAAGAATCAATCAATAACTATATGCACTAATTATTTACATTGAGTAAAACACGGAAGTAACACCCCTTTTACAATGAATGAAATCCCTCAAAGCACAGTAAACGACCATGCCCGCTTCGTTTCTCTAATGAATGTTAAGCTAACGTAACAATACTTAGTAAATACTTTAAAACAAACTGGCAATTTTGTTTAGAAATGATAACCGAACACAATTATAATTTACATTCTACCGTGTAATATTATAATCATTAGGTACAACTTGTAA
>WFKH01011926.1:74225964-74238079 GCA_016163765.1 Magallana hongkongensis
CTCGTTGTAATGACACCCCCTCCCCTTCAACCGTTCAAACAGTGCTATCTATTTTTAAGCATGACAAGGTTAGCTTTTAAAAAAGCTAAGAAAGTCAGCCAGCGAACCGGAATTTTACTTTTAGGGCAAAAGTGAATACACAATCTTTTAAAATACTAGGTAAATAGTTTCCAGGACAATATAATAATATGCGGGTGCACATTTATAGTTTGCAGCCTTATTTTTATGGCTGTACATGTGGGTGACGAGATAAGCGTGTAGCGGTGTACATGCAATGTATGACTGCACACCTACTTAATACTTATAGTTGTAATTTTGTTGACTAGCTCTCTGATTTTTATGGTTTGGTGGCAAAATACTTCCAATATATTTACTTTTCAATCTCACTAAGAGAGTTGGGAAGATATACGCGGACTCCAGACTGTGGCTGCAAACGATTCCCAATGACAGTCTTCCAATACATTGATGCGCAGTTTGACCTAGAAACTGACCGGTTTCATAACGTCTTCGAATATTTCTAACACGCAATCTGATTAAAATCAGCCGTTCTGATACGCTACCGCTCTCGAACATCTGAAACAAGCCGCTTAGAGGTCACGTCCAAACGACCCGACAATCTAAATATTTAAATATCAGGTCGTGACCTTTTTGACCAATGAGAATCCCCGTCTCTTAAAGACTATCGGGTGAAGTAACAACAATGTAAATATAACCGCACAGATTTGTGGGAAAGGATCTGCTGGCAGAGTTTTGCTAGCCACAATTTGATTGGCTTATCGAAAGGTCGTTCGGACGTGACCTCTAAGCGGCTTGTTTCAGATGTTCGAGAGCGGTAGCGTATCAGGACGGCTGATTTTAATCAGATTGGCTAACACGAACTGTCTAATTTCTTCCCAGAACTCCAATTTACGCAAGCGCAATTGAAGTTTCATCCTAACTTAATATAGTCAGCCCGAATTACACACGTGCACAGTGAACCTCTTTTTTGCTTAAAACACTTGCTCACTATTGCTTAATTGTTACATCCATTATAACGTTTTCGTTAATTGAGAATTTGAAGGTCGTCACATTATTAATATGCATTGATAATGCTTTTTTCAATGAAAAATGATATTGCTAGCTTCCATTGTTGACTGCACTGTTTCGGATGTTGTAACTTTTAAACCTTAGATATGCCTGACGTCATGACGTCAGGCAAATATGTTCTGTATCATCTGAATAAGAAAAATAAGGATAAAATTAAGCTTACCTCAATATTTCTTACTAAATACATGTATTTCAAATATCGACTGAACAGTTGTATTTCTATACAATTTTAAATTGCCGTTATTTTATAAGAATCATAGTTTTATACGAGCCCATAAAATCTGGAGGTACACGGGAGGCTATGCCCTCCCCATATTTATAATTTCGATTTCATAAAAAAGTATGTTTTATTTCTTTCATATTCTCATAAAAATCACATCCCTTTTATTAGAAATATACATTGTATGTGCTTAAGAAAATTTATTGTGATGAGCGTTCTAATCATCAGGAAAACTATTACGTTAACAGTAAACAATGTTACGTTTGTACAAACGTGTATATATACGACCTGCATGTATATACAATGTCTTCTCATTTCTGTAATTTTGTGGGCAATTTTAATGTAAAAAAAAAAATCCGCGTCATCCTTTGAACTTTGAATCTGGAAAAGTTTTAGCTTAAGCAGTCTTAATTTTAATTATTAAGTGATTGCTATCACTAAATAAGTGGAAAATGTTCAAAACACTTTGACGTTGTACTCATGACGTCAGATACGGAAATGTGACAATTTTCGGTAGAATAATCAAAACACATAATAAAATAGCAAAAAATCTAGCGAGAACACATATACTTTTTTTTACATAAATAATTTGTAAATCACGTATTTTTTACGCACAGAAACAGTTGATAAATTCGTCTAAATTGTTTGAAAGTTATTTACAATTTTTTTTAAAATAACTCCATCTTGAAAAGAAGAGAAATGTGCTCATTTTCCTATATATTCATTAGGAATGCGTCAAACCAGCACCACAAACGATACTAAGTTTAAAACAGTATTGCACTAAAATAGCGTAGGCAAATTTGATACAAATTTTATATAATGAACTGCAAATCCTAAAGAACGATTTGATAAATTTTCAGGGTATGTTTTCTCGTGAGATTTTTTATGGGGTAAACCCGCGGCCCACCTTAAGCTTACTAAAACTAACATTTTTTATACCATATAGATGACCTATCCTATAATAAAACAGCTACGCAATCACGCACATATTATGGCTTGTACATGGAGTATGTTGCAAAAAACGCGGTTGATGGAGACATAGCAACATGTACAAGAGCAAACGCAATTGGTACAGGAATTGGTTATCCTTACAAGGCGGTGTGGTGGAAAGTAGATATCGGAGGAGTATATAGCATTTACAGCATCAGCATCTTTTTTAAAACTTACGATGGCTATGGTAGGATATTATTCAGTTACTATCAATCCAACTGTCTATGCGCTTTTTCGCCGATTGTGAGTAACTATTGTCTTAAGAAATGATTTACTATATATTACACGTGGAGCAGATTCTGAATTCTAACACCGATCTTCTTCAGCTTTGACTATATAGCTTCTGTAAAATTATTAGCTCACCCATATGTAAGCTGAAAGCTCAAGTGAACTTTTTGATCACTCTTTGTCCGGCGTCTGTCTGTCTGTTTTTTCCCTCTGTCTGTATATCTGTCCGTCCGTCGTAAATTTGTTATTTCTTTCACATTTTTTATTTCTTCTCCAGAACCGCTGGGCCAATTTTAACTTAACTGAGCTTAAAGCATCGTTGGGTATAGGGGATTCAAGTTATAAAAATGAAGGGCACCATCTTTCAAGGGGAGATTCCTAAGAATTATTAAAAATTTGTTGGTATTTTTCAAATCATGACACCCGGGGGTAGGCTGGGGCCACAACAGTTGGGTGGGGTTCGATTTTTTACATGGTAATATATAGAGAGTTTTTTTTAATCCCTTTTTCAAAATCCAATTGGCAAGAAAATATGTTACTTGTGTGGAAATGAAGATTCAAGTTCGTTCAAATTATGATTTCAAGAGGTGATGTTAGGCCAAGATGGGAGGGGACTGAATTGTTACACTGAACTATATAGAGAAACATATTGAATAAAAATCTTTTTCTCACAAACCAATTGACCAGAAAAGATGTAACTTGTGTGGAGTCGTTCTCAGATAGGGTAGATTTAAATTTATTCAAATCGTGATTCCTGGAGGACGGGCGGGGCTACAATGTGGGTCTAAATTTTAAATAAGAATAAACAGAGAACAATTGTTGAAAACGTTATTCCAAAAACCAATTGGCCCGGAAAGCTGAAACTTGTGTGGAAGCATCCTCGGATAGTGTAAATTTAAGTTTGTTTAAATCATGATCTCCGGGGGTAGGGGGGGGGGGCAAATGGGGGTTCAACTTTTACATATTATGATATGATTATGAAATAGTCCAGTTACAAAAATGGCTCAAGGTTTAACTCTAAAAATATGTGGTGAACAATTTTAAAATCTGTTTTTAACTAGGATCTATTCCACGACATTGTCCAGAATTGTTTGTATCTGACTCAATACAGCTTATTTTTTATAGTTTATGAGTGATGTTGCAAATGAGCCTCTTGTGTTTTTTTTATTTTGGTATTCTATTGGGTATCAGGAAAAGACAGTATAACTTATCCCAGATTTTGTGTTCATCATATCTTATCAGCTGATATGTGTTCTTATTTAGTGCATTCCACGTTTCTATCTAAACACTAGTTTTTGCACGGAATCAACATCGTTATTTATGGGTTTTTAATTGATTGATAGCATTTCCTATCAAAATATTTATCCAAGATGAAATGAAAAAAAAATACCATCATACTAACATAATGATGCTGCGATTTAGTTTATATTACATTTTTGTTACCTTACACTGAACGTGTGTTATGTATAAATAACGCATACAAATCTATCAATTCATTGTGTTTGAATTCAATTAGAATCGCGACAGCGAGGACGGTTTGCTGGGTTTTCTCTGCACATATCGAACACTGACCTATCAAACAACAATGATATTCATAAATCTACTCTGTGTTACAAGGACGGGCCACAGTTACCGCTCCTGAATTTTACAACCACATGCATAGAGTACGGGCGTTACGTCATTTTTTACAATGAGCGATTGGTTGGAGTGTATTATCAAGAAGGATATGAGCTGAACAATGTTTATACTGAACTTTGTGAAGTATCTGTAGCAGGTAACATAACGTTTTATTCAAAAGAGTTAACTTGATTGGTGAATTTAGATAATCATTATGAACATGTTTTGTAAAATTAAATGCGACGCATGGGTGTAGTCCATTAATGCATTTTCCATAGGCGGTAATTTTAACATTCGTGTTTCGTTCGCAACGAGGGACCCCATGAATGAAAGCTAATCAATTTGTCTCTCTCGTGTTAAAATTTCGTTGTGGGATGTCAGATTCATTTTCCGGCAAAATTCGTCTGTATTGAAAAACTCTGAAAATGAAAGTAAAAGTAGGAAATTTCTTAGTTTTGCAAAGGCTGTACATCAAACAATTTCAATTATTTCCTTCAAATGATAATTCAAATTTGACACTTGCTTTTAAAAATGCAAATCATCTTTTATGACATACGTCAAGTATTCTGATAAACAACTTCACAATAAATGTATATACACTCTGCAAGTGTAGGAAATATTTTGCTTAAAGGCACTATTTTGTTGTCCTACCGATTCTAAAATAGTTAGAGGGATATATCCATATTGAGCATGCAGTTCTGTGTAATTAAATTCGCATATACAAACATCAAATATTATTATTATTATTATTATTATTATTATTATATTTGGAGGGGGGATACTAGTAGAGGGATACTAGTATATTAAGAAAATAACCCCCTATAAACGGACAACATGTATGAAAAAATCAAGATAACTACATCATGTTGCTTCATTGTTCTTATTTTGTTTCTAGAATTAAAGGCTTTCACAGGTTTTATATATATTATATATATTTTTCCAATATAAATTAGTCATGATTAATAAAAAAAAATATACATGAACCACTGGTTGTAATATTTAGAAATATTCATTATATCATGTTTCACTTTTCCTAGCAAAACATTCTTTCATGTAGTAAATCCAATTTCTTACTTGATAAATTGCAAAAATTAGTTTATAAAATAATAGGACGTTACTGTCAACATGGCTTCTACTATTATTCAATGTAAATAAGAGATGAGTTTTTCTGTATGTTTTATTGATACATTCCGTTGTATATTGTTAACATTTATGTTTATAAAGGTTGCATTAGGCATGACATGTATGGAAATCAATGTAACATACCATGTCCCATGAACTGTAAAGACAATGTGTGCCATATAGTAAACGGAACCTGCAAAACATGTGAGCCTGGATTGACAGGGGATTTTTGCGAAAAACGTAAGAGCTTAGGACGATATCGAATATCTTAATATCAAGATTATATGTTACTGATATCTGAAAGTCATAAGAATTGGTGGCATTCAATAATCTTGTATACAGGTGGTTGTTCTGTTATCAAACGATCGTTTAAAATGTCGACATATAGTTTCGAATCAAAACGCTTTGCAAATATTGCTCCTTTTCTAAGTTGTTTGAAGAAATGGCATTTTACATAACCTGTTTCACTGAATGTTTGCAAAATGTGTTTAAGAGACTAATGAGCCTTTAAACGGAAAACGTTTGATATAAGCTTGCATGTATTACGATCTACATCGTTTTAATAGTTTAATGACATTTTTAAAGCATGCGCCGTAGGAAGATACGGAGTTAAATGTGGAGGCATATGCAGTGGACACTGTGATGATAGCAATACATGTAATCACGTGACTGGTCAGTGTGACGGAGGATGCGCTGCTGGGTGGAATGGTTCTCTCTGTAATAAGGATATTATGAATATAATCGTTCATTATTTAATGTATATACTTTCTGATATTTGTACAATGTGAACTAAATTAGAATGCTTAGGTTTCATACAATAGCATGTTTCCAATCATATGGAGAGAACTGTCACTATCCATGCAGTCAGCACTGTTACAACAAGGACTGTGAGGGATATAACGGGAGTTGTCTAACTGGTTGTACAGACGGGTTTTATGGCGAACTGTGCGATAAAGGTAAACAAGAACTAAATTCCCGAAGGCAATAAAGCATTCATAAATAGAATGTACATTGTTTTAATTCTGACTGAACCATGCATTTATATATTCTGTACATACTAATTAACAAAATTGGTAAAACGAGTTGGCAGGATTTAATTATTATAAAACATGTTCAGATTATTATATGCTTCTTAATCGAATACAAATTTCTGAATTTCAAACTTTACAATCTATGCCGCGTAACGTATAATAACAAAAACTAGTAAAACTTGTTCATGTTGAACGTAGTGGTTTTGCATGATGCATTCTGATCAATTTTGAATTGTTTTATTTGTAATAAATAAAAAACGTTGGTTTAAAATTATTAAGTTTTTGTTTAATTAAAGTATTTGAAATTGCATTTTTTATTTTTTTTTTTAAATTTTAGTCAATTCTTCATAACAAAAGAGTCATATGAGTTACTTAAAAAAATATTATATTGATAAAACAGTCCTTTATAGCAATTAATCACAGGGGTTTGGCCATGTCGTACCGGATAGCAATCATTATTATGAGCTAATATACTAATATACGGTTTTTAAAATTCAATCCAATCTTGAATTATTTGTATTATAAATGTGTTATGTATTGTTCTATGTTCAATTCATGGATGATTTTCAAACAACCCCCCCCCCCCCACCCCCACTTGGAAATGAATAAAAAGTTCCGATTGTTAACGGGTTAATGACGAACTATTTATGTTGTGACAGATATTCAACTGCTTAAAAAGGATACGCCGTCATCTATCAATTGGATTGTTGGGCTATCAGTAGCTCTAGCAGTAAACATTATTCTTATTATCAGCATCTGTGTAATTTGCAGGTAAAGCTATTTTCAAGATAAATCAATATTAACGTACATATTAACTACTGGCATCAAGCAACATAGCTTGCAATTCAAACTTTTATCTGATTATGCAATTTTATGCACATCTATGAAGGTCAGTTAATAGTTGGTTTCAAGCCTGATTTACTCTTTTAAAACATTTTTATGGAATATATTTTAGGGGGAAATACGAAACGAAAGGATCTATTTTCTGTAACGTTTTATCATGTTGGAAGAAGTCCGATATCTACCAAGATACAAATGCAACAATTGAATAAACTTTACCTTACCAAGAACTCGCTGTACCTGTACCTAAAACATTGCTTCCATATCAGAACATCACACTGAAATGAGTAAAACATGACTTCTTTTTTAATATGCATTAAAGGATGTGTAACTGAAAAAAAAACTAACTAGTCAACTCTTCCGGATGACAAAGTTTATTCTGTTATGTTAACAATCTGATATTTTATTCTTTTGCTTACATGTAAAATTCATTCGTTTACAAAAGATAACTATTGCATGTTAATATTTTTTTTTAAGTTGGAAAAAATGGTGTAATTTGACCAGACTTACAGACATTTTATATTTTTTTGCGTTGACAGGTTTTTTTCTTTAGATGTAATTGCCCTTTTCATTTCTCGAGTAAAACGGTTGTATGTTTCTATGTGCCTATGAAAGTGTGTAAAAATATTTCATAGTATCTTTTAAACGAAAAATATTTCCGTTAAAAATGTGTTTGTGTTGTGAATTGTATTTTCATAGCCAAATAACAGTGTCTATTAGAACCTTCTTATTTTATAAAATTCTTTCAACAATCAAAGACAGCAAAATTGTACTATGGTTTTCTTTTATTTGTTCTGAACAATTTTTGTTTTTTGGGGGTACAAAAAGGGTTAATTGGGTTAAGGTGTTAATTTTTTTTTGAACTTATTTTATGAAAGGTTTAATCAGGAAAAAATGCAAATGTTGATCCTTTTTTATGAACGTAAACGTTCAGTACATTTATATAAACATGTTCATAAAGAGCCAAATGAATAAAAAAAAAAATAAAATGGATTTTTTTTATCATCCAAAGCAATTTAGCAATAACAAATGACAGAATAACTGATTTTAAAAAAATGACAAAGTAGTGTTCCTTTCATCGTAATTGATAATGAGGAAGAAATCAATAATGCATAAATAATATTCTTTTCATATGTAAAACTAAATCTAAAAGTTAATGCAACAACAACAACTTTTAATTACAATAATGATATCCTCTATGTATCACATACTTAATAATATATACAGGTTTATTGCATATGCGATACAGCTTATTTTACAACATAAGCATCATTTTTCAAGGATGAAACATATATTGCATTGCAGATGAAAATGAAGGTTAACATGAATCCACAGCTCGCCCTTTTAAGAGTTCTTCTGTTTTTTACGCTTCAATAATAAGGTTGTAGGTCGTTTACATTGTAAAATTATTTACTCACATGACCGGTGGTCTGTGTATGGTCTTTATATGTGATTTAAGATTTACTTAAAATTGTTTATTCTTAAAAATAATTCAGATAAACATAACTCTTCTAGAAAAATGCCGTCTTTATATCTCATCAATAAAAAAAAAACATTCGTGGACTTAAGAAATCCAAAACAGTTTTTCTATTAATGGCATATACCATGACATTTTCATTATGACAGATTATTGTAAAACTGTTTTGTAACAAAATAAAATTTCAAACAGAAAATATAAACACAATACAGATGTATCATTAATGTATATATAAAAGTGAGGGTTTTATATGTGTTTGTAGAGGTATATGATTTTTATTACAGTATTTAAAATCATATCTCTATCAAAATATTCCAACCAGGGTCCACACTTGGGTTTTCTCCAAGCACTCTGGCTTTCTCCCACATCAATGACCCCTCTTGCTAACATCTATGCCAGCGGAATATATTAATATAAGTTGTAGAACTTCTTTATCAACCGTTATAAAATAAATAATGTTCAGGTCCACGCATTTAACGATTTAGGTTGATGCCAGTAATTAAGAATATAATACTCTGTTACTAGTTGTAATTTATTAGGTTTAGTTACAAAAAATCTCACAAAAGTATTGTTGTATTTATTTTGGAAATGAAATTGAATTTTGAAATGCCAGTATTTCTTCTTTAAAAAAATCTCTTGATTTTTGAATGTAACACAGGTTATACAAATAACTTTATATCGGGGAAGCAGAATTTTTAACATTGTGTTCACAAAATATATCCAAAAGAGTTATAAAGGAAAGAGAGCAGATCAGACAAAAAATAAAATGTACTGCTTTCCTTGAAAAGATCCAAACCAAATAATATAACATATACCAACACTTATGCTAGCAGTAGGTAATATTTTTGCAAAGTTTTAAACAATTTATAACCATTGCTTCCTACAAATTTCGGTGCTTACAGATAATGACTCTAAATAACTTTAACATTCCAATATATCTAAAAGAGTTATAATGGAAAAAGAGCAGTCAGACAAAAATAAAATGTATTGCATTCCATGAAATGAATCAGATCCAAACCAAATAATAAAACATATACCAATATCTTAATTAACAGTAGTTAATGTTTTTGGCAAAGTTTTACACAATTGATAACTATTGCTTTCCTACAAATGTTGGTGCTTACAGAGAATGACTCTAGGTAACTTTAACATTCACCTAAACAATGCATGGTTAAAAGTTGATAATGATTTGTTAAGTGTACATTGTGAAATAGGGGTGTTTAAGGAGTGATAAACGTCAATTTTCTACTACTATTTGACTCCCTGGATGGAATTAAAATTTTTTAAACCTTATTGCACATCTATAGGACAGCCCCTATCATATCTCAAGAGATGACATAGCAACTGCATAAATTGTAAGAGGAGTTCTGGGAACCATTTTTTTTTTTGCCAAAAAACGTCATTTTTTGTTGCCCACCGACCCCCGTGATAAAAATAAAAATTCTGAAACCTGATTACACATCAATATGACACCCCGAATCATATTCTAGTAGATCATTTGGCTACTGCAAAAAGAAATTGACATTTTTTCAAACCAGATTTTTTGTAAAAACAAAAACGTCATTTTTCAGGCACTAAATGACCCCCAGGACAAAATTTAAATTTCCGAAACCTTCTTGCGAATCTATGGGACACCCCAAAACATTTTCCAAGAGATGATTTGTCTACTGTTGAAAATGTAAGAGGACACAGGATGAATGACCATCTTTAAGTTCTCCTTAAATATAACTTAAAGGTGCTTAAAGGTAGCTTAAAGACGATCTTTAAGCCACCTTTAAGCTATTTGTGTTGCGTAAAGGTGGCTTAAAGAAAGCGTAAAGATGGCTGAAAGGCAGCTTTAAGACTATCTTTAAGCCACCTTTAAGCTACCTTTAAGGACGACTTATAGGTCCTTAATGTCCAAACTTCTTTAAGCCACCTTTAAGCTACCTTTAAGCCACCTTTAAGCTATTAAAAAATCTTTTAATTCAATATTGTGCTTAATTTACCAACAAAATGTATTAACTTTATGATAGAAAAGGTATTAAAAAAGGTTTTTGTTCTAGAAAATAAAATGGAAAAAAAAATTCAAAACGCCCAAGACGAGGATTGAACCCAGGACCCTTCATTTACCAGCATCACCTCACTCCCCCTGCGCCACGGCAACTTTTATATTTTTGGAGGTTTTTATATCCTATAAATTAGTGGCTATTGAACCAATGTATTGAGTGTGTATTTTTTACTTGAAAAGATTTTGACTTCCATTCAGTTTGTAACAATCAATTATATCTAATTTATAAATTACATGCATGCATGTATTTAGAATGAAATACGGAACTTGGTCTTCAGTGAAAAAAATATATTATACCTAAATGGAAACCGTTAGGCTTACTAGTACTTAGTTAATAAATTTAAACCAAGTAGATATAGGCTATGTTCATCTAATTCATAGCTAAATGAAATGCAAGGAAGAAGATGAAACTATTTCTTTTATTAAATGCATTGAAACTATCAGCTAGGGTTTTAGTTCTACGCAATTTCCCGGTTTTCATGATCACGGCGCCGTTCCAGTATGTATAATTTTAATAATATTGATTATTATACATTTACAACAGATCTAGAATAACAAATGAAATGATATATGTTCAAATGTTTAATTGTATACATGATTTTTAAACTATCAATTCTATATCAAACAATATTACCAATTACCGGTGACGTATTTACTGCATGTGGCAATTGCAAATGATGTATGCATATACTTGTGCATACAATTGTATGATGTACCAGGCCGGGTATGTGACATATTTACCCTTATACATATATTTAAATAATTAACCCCCATTTATGATCACCGGTACAGTAATTAATTAGCCTCTAGATTTTACTCTTACATACCTGTATCTTTAATTTGTAGACGTGACATTTTTAAAACCCACAGTTAGGAAATAATACTTTGAAAATGAATTACAAATGTAAACAAACTTTCATTCACTAGACTTATCGTATACACGTACATACTAAGATTTCAACGCCTTTAAATACCCCGACGTGCACCTGGCCACACGACACACCTGTTGTGTATATCTTGTATATTCTGTGTTAGTTCCAGTGGTTTTCTAAAGTTGGACAAACAATAGACTCTAATTAGATATACACAAACGAACAAAACTATGTCTAGACAAACAAAGCGGTAATATACCGCCCGATATAACCAAGGCAGTTGAAAGTCTTTTCATCTTTAACATGTATCTAGCATATCTAGAATTAGACCTAGAAATAATTAAAATTGAAAAAAAAATACATAATTATCTTAAACCGATTAAATAAAATCATGCATTATTGGTTCATTTCTTTATTTTGTTTAATAACTGGATGAACTAAGAGAGAGAGAGAGAGAGAGAGAGAGAGAGAGAGAGAGAGAGAGAGAGAGAGAGATTTCACCGATTAATTTATAATAGGAAACAAACGTACTTTAATATAATTTTATGCGCAGATTTAGATACAGAGACTGCGCTCACCCCT
>WFKH01011926.1:74239165-74249590 GCA_016163765.1 Magallana hongkongensis
CAAAAAAAAAAAAAAAAAATTATAAAGAATTTTATAACGGCAATCTGTGTCCATTGGAGCGGTGTTGATGATAGCGATCTGTGTTTAATGGAGCGACAATTAAAACCGCCTGGAACATCCCCCTCCTTCCTTGGAAATTATATCATCACTCGGATCACCCCCTCCCATCCCTATAAAAGAGCTTTTGCATTTTATATATGTTTTAAAGATGAATCTGTTCAGCTTGATCAAACCTGACTTAAAGGGAACTTAAAGATGGTGTAAAGACAACTTAAGGGAGCGTAAATGCCACTTAAAGATGCTTAAAGGTGGCTTAAAGATGGCTTAAAGGTGACTTAAAGAAGTTTGGACATTAAGGACCTATAAGCTCAGCTTAAAGGTGACTTAAAGGTGGCTTAAAGATTGTATATCCTTTAAGCCACCTTTACGCCACCTTTAAGTCACCTTTAAGGACTTGCTTAAAGATTGTTTTTCGCCCTGTGGGAGTTCGAGGAAGAAGGTTTTTTGTGAAAAAACGTCATTAGGGTCTTCCGTTTCCAACGGAAGACCGTTTTGTTTTTCTACGGTTTCTTTTTATTCTTATTAGGGTCTTCCGTTGAAAACGGAATGTTATTCTATTGTTTTTTTTTTTATTATTAGAAATTATTATTGTTGGAAACAGAAGACCCTCTTGTTTTTCTTCGGTTTCTTTTTATCATTATTTTATTTTTTATTTTTTTTCTGACACCTTCTCGGCTTTATGTCTCAAAAGGTTTTCTTCCGATTTCAATGAAATTTTCAGAGCTTTTGTAAAGTGACCTTGCCTCAACGATGTCAAAGTTTTAGTGATAATGTCACTTCCGTTCAAATTTGTCGGCCATTTTTTATTTTTAAAAAAGTGATTTTGTCCGGAGGAAATCTCAAGAACCGTTAAAGATATTGCTTTGAAATTTTTGCAGATGATATATGTATTTATAGTATGGTGTACTGTGGGGTTTTAATTTTTATTCATTTATTTTGCTCGAAACCGGAAGTTGTTTCGATTTTTTGAAATTTTCATTTTTTTGAATACAAAAAAAATAATGTCACAGTGTTACAGAATATGTCATGGTGAATTCAAATCTGAAATCCGTTTTAAAATCGGACGATGAATTACATAGATATCGGGTTTTAAAAATTGATTTTTCTGGAAATTTTGATTTCGCGTTCTTGGTTTAAAAATAGCGTAAAGATCAAAGTGAAATTAACTCGTACCAAAAATAATTCGATAATTCTTAAATCGTACTTGAACACATTCAGATCTTTTTTTGTTAAGTCGTTCTTGAAATCGTAAAGGTTTTGTTAATTAGTACTTAAATTCATTCGGATTTTGTTAAGTCGTACGAAGAATTATTCAATTTTTTTATCTTTTTGTTTTAGGTACCCTTGTTATTGGTTTAAGAACTCTTCTTCTTACTGGAACTTTTAGCTTCGCTCTCGACATTAACGGAAGACCCACTCGTTGCTTTGCAACGAGCTTTGCTCTAGTTATTTTTCTTTTTCTTTTTCCTTCTGACTTCTTTTTTGCTTTATATCTCAAAAACTATTCAACCGATTTGCAAGAAATTTTTAGGGATTATGTGAAATTATTATCCCTTGAAACTGTAAAACTTTTAGTCATTAAATCACTTCAGTTGTTTAGTTACGTCATTTTAAATTTTTTCCAAAATTGATTTTGTCCAGGACTTTTCTCCTAAACGGTTGTTTATAAAGACTTGAAATTTTCTGTGATTGTAATTTTGCCGATTTACTTATGGCATTTTTACAAAAAAATATATTTTGTCACTTCCGGTCGAAACCGGAAGTGATTCTAATTTTTCGAAATTTTTATTTTTTGGAACAAATATTTAAATTATATGCATATTGTAGAGTTTGCAAAGGTAAATGCACAAAATAAATTAGTTTTAAAATCGGACAATGCATTGCAGAGATATCGGGGTTTAAATATTGATTTTTCCGGAAATTTTGATTCCGCAGTGAAGATTAAGAAAATAGTGTAAAATTAACACTGAAAGTAACTTCTACTGAAAACAATTCGTACTGGTCATAAAACTTTATACAAAACATAAAATTATATGTATATTGTAGAGTTTGCAAAGCTAAATACAAAACTGTAATTCGTTTTAAAATCGGATGATGCATTGCAGAGATATATGGGTTTAAATATTGATTTTTCCGGAAATTTTGATTCCGCAGTCAAGATTTAGAAAAAAGTGCAAAATTCACACTGAAAGTAACTCCTGCTGAAAACAATTCGTACTGTCATAAAACCGAACTCTGTTTTTTAAATAGTTAATCAGAGTGTTTATTGAAACGATTTCATTAATTCGATTGATAATTACGTTGAATGTGTAAACTTCGTTTGGAAAAAGAGAACATTTTGTCAACCGTAATCATAACAAAAACAAAGCAGCTGGAATGGAAGACACAGATTCCGATTCTAGCAGCGAAAAGCGATCGAAAGTCTTTTCTGAAAATTGGTAAAAGTGTTTTTCAAATCGAAATATTAAGCCTAGCCTAATCGTCGGAGATCTTTCAATTTTTGAATAATAGAACAACACGTACAATGTAGATTGCATCACTGAAAGATTTCAAATATGAATATATATTTATTGTGATTATTTACTTGAAAAATAAATGCATTAATGTAATGCATGTTAATCTGTGCTCTGCATATTAAACACAAACTTATTAGTTTTAATCGAAATAATTATCGTACGATTCACAATGTCAACTCGCCATGTTTTGACTGCGAACAACAGCTGATAGCGGTGTGTCAACATTTTTAAAAGAAGCATGGCCTGCAAGACATCGATAGTGGAAAATTCAGCTCAACTATCGTATGACAGATTATATGTTTGAATACAGGATATATCGTGTTGACTTTTTCTTTTCAAAGTATTTGTACTTTTCAATCTAATCCGAAATTCCTCTGACTCTACTGTAACCTTAATCTCAGCGAGATTTGTCGAGACTGAAAAATTTTGACGGATGTCTCTTCCGGAAAAGACGTCCGTCAAAATTTTTCAGTCTCGACGAATCTCGCTGAGATTACTGTAACCTCCGCTTTTGACGTGCGTCACAATATAAAAGCGGATGTTAGAGTCAGAGGAATCTCTGAATATTTTCTGTCCAGTGTATTTTCACGTGTATGTTTTGCACATAACTCTTTTGAATTTCTATTTATTATTTTGCTATGTATATGTATGTCTTATTGTGTATTGAACAACACACCATACACTGTAAAACAGTGCAATTAAAAGGGGTGGGGGTCCTAAGGTACACAAGAGTAGAATGTTGTAATTAGAATGCATGTTTGCATGATAATAACTTTACCTTAAATGTTTGAATATAGCAGATTTTAACCATATCGCCTTTCACTTAATTTATAGATTAAAAAACTCCGATAGGCTTGTCCTTAATTAAATAAATATATTTGACATGGTAAATGTTCAATCTAATTAAAATTAGACCTTTCGTCTGGCTCTCTGTTATATATGGTTATCGCTCGTGAAAGAGCATGTTAAATAGAGTGCAAGATGAAAAGAACTTCATATAAAATCAAGCTCAGATTTTAGGTTAAGGTTCCCTGATATCTATAAAACATTCTTCTCAAGATTTAATTATTTCACAGAACCATTGGATTTTTGTTTGAGATTAGTTTATCTTTTATACATATTGATTCATTTTAGGTAAACTTTACATGCATATCACATCTACATTGTAAACTAGTTTTACAGTAAGCCAAATGTATGTAATAATTTTTTACAGTATGTGTCTCAGATCTCTCTCTCTCTCTCTCTCTCTCTCTCTCTCTCTCTCTCTCTCTCTCTCTCTCATGCTTCTAATCTTGGCAAAGCGTCACAGAGCAACTTCATTTTGTAAATATCTCTGCCTAGTAAAAGAAATCAACAATGCATTGAATTTTAAAATGAGCATGTATTATGAATCCCTCAGTTTTTCAATGTGCAACCAAAATCAAAAGCTTTGTAAAATTGTTCATTGAATTTTATGTGTACTATACGTAGTATTGTTTTTAAAACATGTAATTAATAAGAAAAAAAAACCCTCGCTAAATTTATTTGCAAAAAACCCCCAGTAGAATTCATTTGATATGAAATGGTATAACAGAAGATTATATTTTGACGCTGTTCGGATGGGTTATTCTTTTGTAGTTTCCGAATTGAAATATTGAATGTCGCACTATAAGTAAAATAAACTCTCTCTCTCTTCTCTCTCTCTCTCTGTCTCTCTCTCTCTCTCTCTTAATTTGATATGTGTCTATGCCTAAGAAAATATTTAATTGCTATATTATGACTCGATTTGCAAATTTTTGTTTTGTACTGCCTAAATGTTAATGTCATATATTGGGATATGTCATACTTATTACACTGCAGTGTCAGAGTATTTTTTCCAGAAATACTATGCATATGTTAATGTAAACACAGCTATTATTAGTACATGTATGTTAACACAGCTAATTTCAGCTATTGGCGGCCACATGGTTTTTACCTGTTAATTCTTGTGGTTTCAGCTCTTGAGGTTAACCTGTCACCTCTACCCACATTCATATTCCTTGTGTTCTGCAGACTATTTACCGGTAATTCAAAATAAATCGGATAATTCATGAACAGTTACTGTAATGGAACTTTAAGAAAGCATCATGCCTTGTTGTGGTTTGATAAGAAATTATGACAAACAAAATTAAGGCTGTTTAGCGAAATTTACAATTGTTAGCTGTGAAAATAAAAGTATGCAATTATGTTTCCTTTATTTTGTATTTTATAATGATATTTAGATGTGTTTACATCATTGAAAAATCACCCCACTCTTTCCAATTGTCACCATTAAGATTACATGTAGGATATGTAAATGTACATTTGACCTTGAAATAACATCTGCTATGATAATTAATTTTGAAATGAACAAGAAACAACATATTTTTACCTTTTAATGTATATATGCATAAAAATGTAGCAAAACATGTAAAATTTAACATTTTTCTTGGAATTTTTCTCCGTCTCCAGCTACCCGGGTGTGTTTGAATTTAATTTTAATTTAAGGCAAATGTCTAACTTGTAGGTCTTACTGTTTTAGCATGTTCAAAAGGAGATTAGAAACCAGAATGGATTAGATATTCACTAAATATGATTGTTAGCTTACTTTTTTTCATGTAAAAAAGAAATCACATGCAGGAATACATGTCTATTTGTTAATTTAAATGCTACAAATCATTCAATAAACAAAAAAAGATCAAATTTTAGTATCATTGATGATTGATTTCAAATATGTGTGAGAAATGACTCAAAGAAGTTGCCACAAGTTTCATAAAGTTAGTTTAAAGATTTCAAACCATGACTTTTTGTGAATAATGTATGAGTTTGTGGGGGGGGTGGGTGGGTGGGGGGGGGTATACATGTAAGGGCATTTCTAAGTGATGTGATGCTTTTATCATGATAATATCATGTAGATGTATGTTGTATTGATAAAGGTTTCTTATTGAAGGAGGTTGAACAATAATTGACTTCTAAAGGTCAGGTAAAGATGTTTTACTCTGGAGAACCCTATAAATATGTGTTGAATAGAGGAAAGTGGAAATGGTGGGTTCACTTAAATGGCCATATTTTTCTTAAACCGCAATGGAATTGGCAATATATGGTATACTTTTTCTCAGAATTGCATTAGCTTTCTAAGTCTAAGACAAAACATCTTTTCATAAAGTGTTAGTGTACTAAGTTAAAGGTAGCAAGGGACAGTTTCGGATAAAGTACCTGTTAATCTATTTGTAAAATTGAGAGTTGCTGTACTTGAAGGCTTATGAGTGTTGTTAAGAGTAATGAAATGAATTTTGATGATTATCATTAGTTAGAGGGATGTCTCTTGTTGGAATTGGTATGCAATATGAAGGCTCCTAATGTTAAGTACATGAGAAGCAGAAGTAAATTGTGAAACTTGGGTCTATGACTGTTGTGTTGACTTTACACAGTGAAATTGCAGGTTACAAACGGGAGATTATATAACTCGAAATTTAGGTGGATGGGACATTATATACCTATTTACTGGCTTTGAGTAAATATGTATTTTATTATACCAAAGTAAACTTTATTGGTTGGCGATGCAGAATTTCTTGATGATAAACAAATAAGAGTTATCGGACTTTGAATTTAATGCAGCGATCTGATTACATCAGAGGTGTTCTGAGTTTAACAAGGAGGGAAATCGAATGTCGCCGGTGAATAGTTTCGATGACTATTCACCATGGGCAGATAGCACGGAAACTATTTCACGGTTAGATAAAATAGCATGTTTATTCATTGTAATTTTACATAGAAAATATTCACAGAGGGGTAATAAAGTAATTTATACATCAGTAAGTTTCTGACATGTGATGGTGCAACAACCACACAGTATGGAAGGTCGACCCTTTGAAAAGCATTGTAGAGGAAATGTTGCTCAGAATAATGTTTTGAACAAAATGCTATCTAAAGGTTTTTAGGTCACCTGAGTCACTCAGGTGACTTATTGCAATTGGTCTTCGTCCATCGTCGTGCGTCGTGCATCGGCTATTACTTGTGAACTTCTAGACCAATTTGCGTGAAATTTCCAGGACTGAGAGAACAATAAAAGATATTGATGTTACAACATTGTGGGTTGATGACGTCACTTCCGGTTTGAGATTTTGAGGATTAAGTGAATTTTTAAGGACTATTTTGTCCACTTGATCTTAACTCCTCCAAAACTAATTAAGAGAAAAACGTGAACCTTTCAGGGGTAGTAGATGAATGTCTGTAGATGATCCTATTTATTTGATAATTTGAAAAAATGCGCAAGGCGCCGAAGCTCGCTGGAGCTCGAAAATTTGCAGCAATTTTTTTTACGAAATTTTTGCCCATTTTCTGCAATAGTTTTGAATGTGTAAATATTTTTTAAAACATGTAATGCAAAAGTTGTTAAGATTAACATGCTTTTCATTCGATAGCAGCCAAAAGGGGCTGCTTTCTCAAATATGAGGCTAAGAGGGCTCTACAGTCTTTTTATAATATCTTCTTACTGAGCAATAATTCGTTATTAATTATAGAAACAAAAATGTTCATTGTACAGCTGTTTACCTAAACAGTACCATACTGAAATCACATGTTATGTAATTAGGGGGTTTAAGGGGCCAGAAGTTCAAAACTTTGATCATTTATATCTGAAAAAGGAGAAATATTTTGAAAATCAGTGTAGAAGAAAAGTTGCTCAGAATAATGTTGTCAACAACACGCTACCTTTAAATTATTGGTTTTTGGCCCCAGTAAGGGGTTTAAGGGTTGGCCCCTAAAACACAGTTGTTCAGATATCTCTAAAACAATCAACAGTTCTTGAGCACTTGTTGACCAAAATATGTTTATATTTACAAGATCTTTTATTTGATATCAAGAAAAAGGGACTGGTCCCTCAAATAAGGGGCCAAGAGGGCCCTAAAGTCTTTATATATTAACTGTTTATTGAACAATAATTTGTTATTCATTATAGAAGCAACAATGTTCATTGTACAGCTGTTTATCTATACAGTACCATACTTAAATATTATATGTAATTAGGAGTTTCAAGGGGCCATAAATCTGAAACTTTGATCAGTCATATATAGAAAAGGAGAAATATTTTGAAAACAAGTGTAGAATTTTTAATTGGTGGCCCCGGTAAGGGGTTTAAGGGTCGGCCCCTAAAACACAGTTGTTCAGATATCTCTAGAACGGTCAACAAATCTTGAAAAATTGTTGAACAAAATGTGTTTATATTTACAAGACCTTCTATTTGATATGAAAAAAACACCAGCTTTTGAACTTAGTCATTTTTTGACAAAGTATTGCATATTGGGTACCCCTATTGTACGGATAACTTCTCCTACAGTTTTCAAGATAAGAAGTTGTTCTTTTGCAGATCAATTGTACATATATTGGAGGTGTGCATATTGCAAGGGGTTTGATTTCTGATAATTTATGAAAAAAATACCAGCTTTTGAATTTAGTCATTTTTAGGCAAAATATTGCATATGGGTACTCCATTTCTCTGGATACGGTAGGCAGTGTTTATCAATTCAGGGTTGACATGGATTATGGATACGGGGGGAGGAGGTGTAAACATTACCATATATTGAACATGTATTTTTTTATTTAGGGTAATTGCTGTTTGTTATCCATTAACAATTTTAACTTCATCTTGAAAACTTCATGGTAAATTGTCACTTGGCAATATTGAATTGATATGTGTTCTGTTTTAGGAAAACAACTTTACTACATAATTATGAATTCAGTATTTCTTACAGATATGTGGGAGTAGAGAAGAAGATCGTTGAAAAAATCTTATATTCCTGCTGTGGGGTAAATATAGGCATTTCTGGTTTAGTGGTTTTTGAGGTATGTCCAATGCACGATGTTTTATCAATATTGTCGACATCGCAAGTGTCTACATCGTACCTCCTATAACCTGTTTACACAGTCAACATTGCGGTATCGCAATGTTGATCGACATCGTGTAGACATCCTGTCTATATCGTACCTCTTATATCCTGTTTACATCCTGTTTACATCGTCGACATTGTTTATATCGCAATGTTGACCAACATCGAGTCGGCATCGTGTCTACATCCTACCTCTTATATCCTGTTTACATCGACGACATTGCAATGTTGATCGATATTGAGTCAAAATCGTGTCTACATTGAACCTCTGATATCCTCTTTACATCGTCGACATTGTCGACATCGCAATGTTGACCAACATCGAGTCGACATCGTGTCTACATCGTGTGCCTTCTTTCATGTTTACATCGTCGACATCGTCGACATCGCAATGTTGATCGACATCGAGTCAACATCGTGTCTACATCGTACCTCTTATATCCTGTTTACATCGTCGACATTGTCGACATCGCAATATTGAGGTGACATTGTTTCTACATCGTGTGCCTTCTTTCCTGTTTACATCGTCGACATCGTCGACATCGCAATGTTGATCGACTTCGAGTCAACATCGTGTCTACATCGAACCTCTTGTATCCTGTTTACATCGTCGATATCGCAATGTTGACGAACATCGAATCGACATCGTGTCTACATCGTGTGCTTTCTTTCCTGTTTACATCGTCGACATCGCAATGTTGATCGACATCAAGTCAACATCGTGTCTACATCGTACCTCTTATATCCTGTTTACATCGTCGACATTGCAGTGTTGATTGATATCGTGTATACATCGTGTCTACATCGTACCTCTTATCACCTGTTTACATCGTCGACATCGTCAACTTCGCAATGTTGATCGACATCGTGTAGACATCGTGTCTACATCATACCTCTTGTATCCTGTTTACATCGTCGACATCGTCGATATCGCAATGTTGACCAACATCGAGTCGACATCGTGTCTACATCCTGTGTTTTCTTTCCTGTTTACATCGTCGACATCGCAATGTCGATCGACATCGAGTCAACATCGTCGACATTGCAGTGTTAATCGACATCGTGTAGACATCGTGTCTACATCGTACCTCTTATCTCCTGTTTACATCGTCGACATCATCGACATCGCAATGTTGATCGACATCGTGTAGACATCGTGTCTACATCATACCTCTTATATCCTGTTTTCATCGTCGACATCGTCGATATCGCAATGTTGACCAACATCGAATCGACATCGTGTCTACATCGTGTGCCTTCTTTCCTGTTTACATAGTCGACATTGCAATGTTGATCGACATCGAGTCAACATCGTGTCTACATCGTACATGTACCTCTTATCTCCTGTTTACATCGTCGACATTGTCGATATCGCAATAATGACCAACATGGTGATATTCTATAATGTATTACACTGTATATAAAGTACATAAAGTAGGGCAGAGTTCCGTCCTAGACCGTTAATCTTGTCCCCTCAGTTGAATTTCACTATGGCACCCTTGAAATTATGAATGATCTACATGTATTAGTCTTGTTAGCATGGTAGAGATTACAATTGTGGTTGATATAAAGTTTTAATGTTGTTTACAGAGTATATCAGCTATCTTATTTACAAACTGACGACATTGTCCACTTTGCAATATTGGTCGATATAGTGTTCATATCTACATGTATGTAATTAACTTTCATCTTTTACCTCTTTAATCTTGATAGCATCGTCGACATCGGATACTTAATAATGTTGACAATGTGTCGACATTGTCTCACTATTTTACCCCATTTATGACAAGTTTAGTTGACGACATTGATTGTTTTATCTCATTCCTGCAAAAAAAAAAATTGCATAACTCAATATGTGTGCACGAACGATTCATATATGAAACTATATTCAAGAAACATTTAGGATCCAATGCTTGGAAAAAAGAAAACAACACTAAACACTTACTATGAGTTAGGAGAGATAT
>WFKH01011926.1:74253121-74275692 GCA_016163765.1 Magallana hongkongensis
AAGAAATATCGGCAATGTTGACAATGTAAAATCGATATCGTATCAATATTGAATACATCGCGATGTTGACGATATCGAAAAAGAAATATGTATTGGACATGAATGTGGTTTTTGAGAAGAAGATTTTTAAGACAAAACCTTATTTTCAATAATCCCAATTATCTCTATTTAAAAAGGGTTTTGCCCTTCATTTTCAAAATTAAGAATTCTTTTCCCATAAGGATGCTTTGAACCAAGTTTGGTTAAATTTGGCCCAGCAGTTATAGCAGAGAAGTAGAAAATGTGAACGGACGGACGGACCACGGACAACAAGTGATCAGAAAGCTCTCTTGAACCTTCGGTCAGGTGAGCTAAAAACCGTTCATATAAAATATGTTCAAACAACCTTTATTTATTTATTAGTTTATTTATCTATGTGTTTATAAATTTCATCAAGTTTATAAATCATTATTTTCCTTTAATGTATTTACACCTCAGAAAAACTTGCGTTATCAAGAAAAACAGAATAATCAACAGCAAAATTAAAGAATTACATATGATATTGGTCATATTTGCCCCCCCCCCCCCCCCCCCCATAATTCATCATTTTTCAAAGTGTTTCAGGTACATTAAAGTGTTAGGTTATTTTTTAGAAGAGTTGATATAACATATATTTTTACCTATTTATTTAAATTGTTTGCACTCACTGGCAGTTTATGATGTTACAAACCACGCAATTTTTAAAATTTAATCAAAATCATTCAAAAATTGACCTTATTCTTATCTTTTTTCAAATGGGAAATATAGAGCGACACTTTGAACAAGAAAAATATTTTTGTCCCTTGTCCTTGATAGATACACCTCTGATGAAAATATTTTGTTTGTTCAGGCATGCGCTCAGTGTTTTCTTAAAGAAAAAAAAACTGTTTGAAAACAAGCTGTATTACGCTAAATATGGAAAAATAGCGGGGAAAAGTTACCTTTGTGATGTCATATTTCTAAATTGTGGGCATTTGGATGAAAAAGAAAATTATAAAATAACTTTACATGTATATGTGTACAAAGAAAACAAAGAATTACAGAGAAAAGATGCTGTTCATTTTATGGGGCCTTTTTAGGTCTATATCATATATAATCCTTTGAAAGATTAACATCTTGCATAGAGTTCTCCAAAAACACACAATATGAACTTTTGTCATTAAGTTAACCGAAAAGTTGAATTAAAGTTAACTTAAAGTGACTGAATGACATCGTTGTGTTTGTCAATGAAACAACGTCTATAATTTTTGGATGTGTTTTCTTATATATAAAGAACAATATTTTCATCACATATGTTACATTTATAACTTTTCAAATACTAAATTCTCATAAAAACAATTAGGAAAGAAGAAAAATACAGGTGTTAGTTTGTAGGCAGTTCACCTGAACATAACTAACGCTGTGCCGGGTAATTATACCTGTGCTAAGGCAGCATTTTTGCATGTTTTAGGTGCATGGTTCAAAAAACACAAATATGACATATGATAAATTTAGAAATTCAAAGTATACTAAGTAATGTACAGTACTTACAGTACTTACTGTAAAGTACAGTATTTGCTCTCTATCCAAAAAAAGCAATCTATTGACTTAAGCCTACAAGTGAGTGGGATACACATTGTTTTATCTTTTTAATGAGTTGGTTATTGTGGGGGTTAAGGAATAAAGTACAATTTGTTCAGCAAATTGATAAAAATTTACTTTATGTGATGCACATTATTTTACACAAAACAAGAATTTTGTTCTCTTTTTATATTTGACTACTCTGTAGTTTCGCTATAAATCCTTCCCGATAAAAAAAAAACAAAAACGTGTACTTTAATTCCGTAGACAGTTTGCCTTCGTAAATGTTTTCAAAAATTAGCTCCTTTTTGATAGTTAACAGACCAGCAACACACTGTGACTAAACATTCTTTAACACAGTCTAGAATGCCGAATTCTGGGAAGAATATGATCACGTGACCGCCCAGTCTGTGGTCGTGTTGAATTTTCTTGTTGTATGCTATAAAAGCAACAAAATTGAGCAGTAACAACAAGTACCTCTGTACTTTGAGTACCACCATGATGATTTACCGTTACAATTAAAAAGCTATCTAATAAATCTATGTTCAAAACGATGGAATGCCACTTGAGGTCATCTTTGAAGTATTAATTTTAAGATAATCATATTTTATTCTATAAGTTTTTAGTAAATTTGAACATTTTCCCATCTCCATCTTCTAGATCTCGTTATAGTTATTGACAAAAATTTATATTTTTCAGCAAAATTCAACAAATATACATAAACTGTTCAAAATTCGTAACATAGAAGTTCTGTAAAAGTCAAAAGTTTACAGATGCACATATGCAAACACAGGTAATATAAAAGTATCTTTAAGGGCGGGGGAATATTTTGAAAGAGCAGACAAACGTTACGATATTTTAATGAAAAGGCAAACATTTCGTGTCGGCGGACATAATGTGACTGCGGACAAGACGTGTCTCAACAGTATGTTGTATCCGATAAAATCAATTACAGAATTCGTGTAAACAACCACCTTTAAGACTTTCATAAACATAATATTAAGTACTAAAAAAAACTAAAAAAATAAGTCAATAATTGGTCACCATATTCGGGGTTTTTAATATTTCATTTTAACTTCCTAGTCGTGTGAAGCCCTTTGGATAGAAAATATGAAAGAAAGGTCTATTTTCAGATTTATTATTTTACTTTTTGGAGTAAAATGTATATTTGCATACGGTACGTAATTGATATTTGAACTTTTATTTTCAATTGAATTATTGAATTAATTGAAGTTTTAGAGAAGTCATGAATGTGGGCGTTATATTGCATTATTCATTCTATTTGATGACTAAATGGAAATGGAGTTCAGTTTGGGACATCTAAAATGTATTTGAAAAAAAAATAAATTTGTAAGATAATCCAGAGTATCAGTGTAATTTCAAATTATAAATGCATATATACAGCTTTTTTGTATAATCACGTGTTTTTCATCAGAAAGTATTAAAGTTCATTTTCTTTTTTTTCTTCAGATGACTTATCATACGGAAAAGAAGCCACACATTGGAGAATATATAATTCTTGGTACGACGGTTTTCTGGCAAGCAATGCAGTTGACAGAAACACATCAACCTGCACAAGAACTTACGAGATAGGAAAAGGAGGCTCTTTAAAAACAACATGGTGGAAAGTCGATTTAGGGAAAGTGAAAAGCATTTATAGCGTTCAAATAGATTTTAAAAAATACGAAGGATATGGTTAGTAAAACATTTTTTACAGTATAACTAAGAAATCAGCAGAATTACAGATATCATCCTTCAAAAATTAAGAAACACTTAAAGTGATACAAAAATAATGAATGCTGTTTATAAAACATCATTTCATTTTTTTGAAACGTGATAAAAAATATCGTAGAAAAAGGACAATGTCGAAGCAGTATCTCCGTATTGGGTTTATATTCAATTATAATGCCCCCTGACCTACATATATATGTCGTTACTGTATGGTACATCAACAGCTTTGATGACTCCTCTTTGAGGCTGCTATAAATTGTGTGATGGGAATGAGCTACATAAATGTAGCCTAAGAAAATAACATTTGGTTATTTTTAATATAAAAAATATTGAGAATATATAAATGAATAAATATAAAAGCAATTCAGGAACATATAAAAATATTTTGAAATGGTTGTCAGCGTTTATTATAGCCTAAAGTTTTATTGAAGGAGTATCTTTTTATTCGTTCAGAGATGCGACAACGTGGTCGTTTTGCAGGATTTTCAATCTACGTTTCACACACCGGTGCCATTAATTCATCTACTCTATGTTATAAAGACGGACCGTGGTTACCACCCCTAAACTTTACAACAGCATGTTTTCAACACGGCCGTTACGTCATATTTTACAATGAAAGACTTAATGAGATAACATACCCAGAGGGATATGAGGACTACGTTTCTTACACTGAGCTTTGTGAGGTGATTGTATTAGGTAAAATTGTGTATCATTGCTTAAGCTAAAAGTGTTTTTAAAATGTTTTATTAATGTTCTCTTATTTTTAATGTAAAAGTGATATTTTAAATATATATGATTGACCGTAAAATTTATTTTTTATAACCAATATACAATAATTGCCCCCCCCCCACCCCCCCCCCCTCCCACCCCGCTACCACCCCAAAATTTTGAACGTTAGAAAGCCTACGGGTTTTTTTTAATTGAAAGAAAAATGTTTCACAAATTTATATTTTTTTTATCCGGGAAACGCTAATTCAACCGAGGCACATACATGTAATTAATCATAAATAACAAAATAAATAAGACCAAAGTAGTTTAAAAAAATGCCCGCCCTTCGCCAAATCTTTAAATAAAATATTTTTTACTTAGGGATATTTATCGAACAAAATCATTATGTGAGTGAATGCAGTCTTAAATCAATATCTGATATCCTAAAAATGTTGTGAAACAAACACATTTTAATGTTAAAGATTTTTTGATTATTCTACCCATAATATCTATTGATACGTTCTTTTAAAAAATGACTTATGTATGTTCCATCTGTTTCTCATATCCCTGATAAAAAGCTTAAATAATGGCTTTAAACCGATGATACAAAAACAGTTCATACGAAAAAAAAAACCCCATCAAAACATCTAAATAAATATAAATATCAGCATTGAATGCTTATTTTTGGATATCGTCGGCCCCATATAACACACCAGGCCGTGCAGGCAAATATTCATTTTGTGAACACTGTAGATGCAATTTGAAATGCTTTAGAAGAAAACAAAATTAAGAATTTCGTTCAAGATAATCTAAATATTGATTTAAAATTCACTGTTTAAATGTCGGAAAAGGGTTCATCATAAGTATACTTAAGTAAGAGGCTGCTTTTGATTAAAATAACACCATACAATTTAGTAGAGGTACATGTATATGCATAAATTAAAATGCTCTCCTTTGTTTCGTTTAAGCAAAATCAATCTCAAATTGTATTGTACATGAAATAACGACAAATGGACAAAAGCATCGTGTACAATACAAATATAAGTTGTGTACGTGTAATTAACAGTGTATTTGAGAAATAGCTTTACAATGGTAACCCGCAGTGGTTATTTTTGTGTGCGACATTGTTAAAAGCCATTTGGCCTATCAAAATCAGAAGCCTTCATAATAAAATTGTATTGCAATTCGGCTAAATTACAAGCCGGACAAAACTAATAATTAGTGTTGAATTTACATATTTTCCAATCAATATGCATGTATAATTTGCCATTTACAGACAAAACATTGCTTATTACAGTTTAACTATCAAATTCGTACATAATTAAAAAAAATTCCATTACGTAACGTTGAGGTAACGTTTCATAAAGTAGTCGAGGTTAACTGATTGTAATGCTAAGTATAATATAATATTAATAAGTGTCATGATCAGTAGGGTGCTTATACATGATTAAAAGTCTTAATTTGGTACATCTTTTTAAAATATCGACAACAGATGAAGTGTCAGCATTGGTAACAATTTGTAATTTGATTCGTGATTTGTTATCGACACCCAATTAATTTAGGCTAATTTGGATACTATTTTCGATTTCAAATATCAAAGTTTTAGCAGCACAAAAAGATTAAATCTGTTGCATTCCCTAAAACAAGTTAAAAAAAATATACCGGTATATAAAAAAAATCCTGAAATCCATTATTGTCTTTTTCAAATGAATTATCTTCCTCCCACTCGGACACAGTGAACTTTTTTTCAAGTTATTGTGTCTTGTCAGTTAATGAATTAATGTTAAAGATTTAATATAGATAAAACAAAGGTATTTGTAAAATTGTTGTATCAAAAATTCGTAATTTACACGCTACTGAATTAGTGAAATAAAATAATATTTTCAATATCGACGAACATAGAAAAGAAAACAATGAACTGTAGCCCCGACCCGAAAAGAAAACTTTCAAACTAAACAATCAAGCAAACAAACAGAATCAAACAAAAAACATGTCAATGACTGGTCAGTTTTGCATTTTTAATCATTAACGAAAATATTTACGATTTTTTTTGTAACTATATTTCATTAGGATGCGATTTAGGCGTATATGGAAGTAACTGTGATATGAGCTGCCCCATCAACTGTAAAGATCAAATGTGTGATATTGTAAATGGAACGTGTTTTGGTTGTGAACCTGGGTGGACTGGAGATACTTGTAAACAAGGTAATGCACTTTTTGAGAATGTTTTTTTCATCAATAACAAATAATAAAAAAAAATATACCTTATAGAAAAAAAATGAAATGCATTCGATTCCTTTTTGTGTTTTACTGCAGAATGTCTTGATGGCCAGTATGGTTTAGGTTGTAAAAAACGATGCACTGGATATTGTAAACATAATCAAAGCTGCAATCACGTAACCGGTTTGTGTGATTTGGGATGTGCGGATGGTTATATTGGAGCTCTGTGTAACAAAGGTAATGAACAATGTTAAAAGTTAAAAAAAAATCAAAAAGCTACATTCATGTGAGTTTACATTTCTGACAACTTCTAACACAAAACCTGCAGCATTTTCTCAGCTGTCTTGTTCCCCACACACCCTTCATCTCGCCGCCACTCCCTGTGACATCATTTGAAAAGTCCATATTTAACGTGTTTGCAATAAGTTTGGAATAAGTTATTCTAATTTTATGTGTTATGTCAAGGTTTAACATTAACATACTATATTGTAATAATTAACAAAATAGTTAAGTTTCCTTAATTGTTTTGTCTCTTATTATAAAAGTTATGACCTTTATGTGTCTTGTAAGCTTTTAGCAACTTTGAACAAACATTTTTTTTTTCAAATATACAAAACTTTTCCTCCAGATTATTTAAACATTAAAATGCTTTTTGGGTGATTCATGCGTTGTATGAAGGTGGCGAGATTGCAGAAAAAAACAAAACTCGCGTTAGCTGGTCATGTAATTTTTTTTCTGCAATGCTCGCTACCTTCAAAACTCGCATGATCAACAAATAATATTTTATTGTTCGCATTTACATCTTTCTTTTAACAATTTAGTAAACTGTTTGTAAAAAGTAAGCAAAATTTACTAAATTACTGTTAATGTTCATCAGTACGGTAGCGAAACGAAACAGCTAAATCGTCTCCTATGGGAATTTGAGTCTGACATCATCATGCTTATTTCGTGCAGTCCGTGATTTTTCTTAGGTTGATGTAGGTTTCGACCAATCGATAAACGGGTCGTGAAGATTTTAGTCCTGTTCAGTTTCTTGTCAGTTTCAGTCGCTGTTGGTTTCGACCAATCGATAAACATGGCGTGTAGATTTCAGTCTGGCTGTTTCTATAGAGCTATGAATTAACTATAAGTTTCCATTGGAAATAAAAGGAATCATACTCTGTAGATGTATATATACAGTTTTAAAGTTACTTTATGAGATTTTATTAATATTTGTAGTGTATTTTATAGGTATAAATAGTGATACTTGAACTCTTTAACATGTGTTGAAATCATAAAATGCTCCTGCCTTCTTAAGATCCCGTAAAAGAAAGAAGAAAATACTGCTTAAAAATCAGCTAAATGAAACAAAAATAGATCAATCATAATAATGGATTAAAATTTAAAACGAGAAAGGTAAACCATTTGTTATATTTAAAAGTAACAAAAGCTTTCAAATTATGAGAAAATTGCGTCATAAATTTAAATATATATTTAGAGTAACATGTTTAATTATGTACAAATAAAAAAGTTCATTTGTTTGAATATAAAGTCCTAACAATAACAATTATGAAATCAATTGTATTTAAATCGAGCGGGGGTTTCTTTCGTCTACTTTGTCCTTTTTCAGAAACATTTACATACCATTATTATGATTTCATGTTAAATACAGTATGTTGCTTGTTTTATTTTTTTTGTGAGGGTGGGATGAGGGTGAACTTATTTAAAACGTACATTTAGTAGTTCTAAAAATGTAAAAAAAAAAAACAACAAAATTTAGTTTGCAGGTCTGGGTTTTATGGAGAAAAATGCTCTGGTGTTTGCTCACCAAACTGTACCACTTGCCGACACACAGATGGATATTGTGAGTGTCCTGCGGGATTGATGGGAGTAAATTGCAGCATAGGTACTTTTTCTAATTTTGTATTTATTCAAACATTAAATGTATGCGATGTCGATGGGTAGCTTTACAAATAAACATAGTTAGACACATATACATACTAAACAATATTCATGTTTTAAAGAATGCTCTCGATCCTACGGAAAGAACTGCGCATATGGGTGCAGCAGACATTGCAATTGGGATGACTGCGATAGGTTGAATGGGATCTGTTTAAACGGATGTAAGGATGGATATATGGGAGAAAAGTGCGACTGTTTGTATGGTAATTTCTCTTTATACATCCATTAGATGCTCTTATTTGAGTTATTGAAGTTTTGAACATTGCTTATATGACATTTGTTTTTCTTATCCAGAAAATTTTCAAAGCTATCAATCATACCAGAGCTCCCTTTCAGCGACTCCCTGGATTGTAGGATTTTCAATATCTCTTGTTATAAATATCATACTCACAATGCTTCTGCTTCATATTCTTAGGTAAATATTTTTAAGTTCTATTTTTCATATCAGTTACAGTTTTAATCTTTAAAAAAAATGAAATTACTGTTTTATTTATGACATGTTTTTCCTTATGATAAGTTAAATAAGCAATATGATAATTGTACTGGCCCATGAATAAGGAAACTTTAATTTTGTAAATGTATCTTGTTTTATATTTTGAAAAACAAACGGTTGATGATTGATAAATAGACAATGTGGATGACTATAGGATGTTTCAGATGTAATATGTCAGATGATATCATACGTGATAGACGATATCATAGACGATAGGAGTAATTATAGACGATAGATGATATCATAGGCGATTTCCTACCAAAAGACCCTCACCCCTTCCTAAAAAAACAAAACAAAACAAAACAGAAAAATTGTAAATTAACTAATTCAAAACACACAACAATTCATCTTAGCAAATACATGTAAAATCTGATAAAATTAGTATCAAATAAATCAATACAACCTTACTGAACTCGTCATATAAGATATGCATTTACTTAATATATAAATCCTTAAAGGGACATGGTCACGATTTTGGTCAAAACTTATTTTTCCGATTTTAATGCTTATAATGCTTCAGTAAGGCATTTTTAATAGGCAACAAAAATCTGAGTGTAATTCGTTAAGTTATAAGCGAGCTACAGAGCTTACAATTCTTTGCTATGTAAACAAATCTTTTGTTTACAATTTGAATGTTGAAGTGAAAATTCCAGTTTTAGACCTAAAATGAATGTGTTAAACGTTAGGAACTGATTATCTATGCTTAACATGAATAAGAAGAAAATCTTGAAAAAGATTGTTTACTGGTATATTGAACCTATTTAAAAAAAAAACAGGGCACAAGTCTTGTTTACATGACAAAGAATGGTGAGCTTTGTATCTTGCTTATAACTCTACGACTGACTCTCAAATTTCACTTGATCATTAGAAATGCATTCCTAAAGCATTGTAAATAATAAAAACAGAAAAAATAGAACCTGAATAAAATCGTGGCCATGCCCCTTTAACACCCTAGCAGAGTTTATGAAGTTTGGCAACCGACCAGTATTAACAAAGAGGCATAACTCTAGAAAAATGCAAGAATATCATATATGTTGCAAATAGAGTTACGTCAGCTGAAAGACCAATTATGAACCTAAAACACCTAGCTAATTTGCACACATGCTTCATAATTAAACGAAACTCTGCAGCTTTTTCAGTGAAATATTAATTTGAATATCCATTAACATATGCATAAATAGTAATTTTTAAGTATGACAAATTATCAAAACGTAATGATATAAATCTACTGCACAATGAATGCATTGGGAACATTTTTTTTAACAATTTACACTTTATAACACTCACCAATTAAGTAGTTTCCACCAGTGGAAACCCAGTACAAAGTTTTCATGAGCCGTGAGCCCATCTCACACTTCCAAATTTACAGACTCCACGCTCAAAAATATTGAGCTAAAAAACTGATGACGTCACAACATACAAAGATAAGACTAATTTGTATGCACAGCGCCTGATTGTATTTTATTTGTAACTTTGTGCACTTTATAAATTTTAATAATAATAATTAAAGTATTGGTGGTTCCAATAATCTGCAACCTAATCTAAACTTGTAGAGCGATAACACAGTATCATTCTTTCTAGGGTTACTTAGGTTTACCCGGGTAATGCAACAGATTCAATAGCTTATTCGTACTATATTATCTAGCTCATTTCTTGTCCAATACATTTTTGTTACAGATTTCAAAAGAAGGCGTCTGTGCAGTCAAACCAGAAGACTTATAAATTAACAGAAGCTAGAGGGGTTCTTGATTCAAATTATCAGGAACTCAAGGTAGCAGTGAACTGGAACACATACGATAATTTAACATTGAAGTAACTTTGATTGACTGTTATAAGTTTTTAAATATAGTTTTTTATTACCAATATTTTCTTTGATTATCACTTCAATATTATTATTAAAATATTGATATATTGTAGTCATTTAGCTATCAGAAGGAATTTCTCCCCTTTAGCCAAATAAAATGTAACTAAAAGGTAATTGAATGACTTATCTCTGCAATTCAATCACCTTTTTAGACCCTTCAGTTCAGTTTTTTGAATGTCACGTGTTTATCTTGTGCATGTAGCAATACTTGTTTTATATAATTATGATAATGTTTTTTAACTGTCCACCAATCATATCTTAATACCAGTGTCAAGGACAAGAAGTTTAAGGAATTTGACAAATTTAACAAGGTTTAGACTATTTGTTTCCTTGAAATAATGTTATTGGTTGGTATATGGATTTATATTTTATTATTAATGAATACGTCTTCTTTATATCTTCCTGTTTGATTGATAAATAACACTGTGTAAATTTTACCTTGTGTGTTTTACATTTAAATTCCCAACAAATCATGTGCAAATCTTTATACTGAGAACTACACATTTAATCTTACATTTTCTTTTGTAGGCTGAACTAAATATCAATGTTTTCATTTGTAACCAATGTTTATATTCTCCCTTGAGTTGAATGCATATGAGTATATTATATTTTTTTCCCTCGAACTAAAATGTCATACTTCTTTGGTTTTAACGTGGAACATAACTGGCGGATATGATTTTGCCCGACTGGTGGGATTTATATTCGTCATTATGGCCAACGCTTCGCCTACTTTCTCGCCATGTCATGGTTTTTAATAAATAAACCGCGTTCAATATATATATTTTTTTTATTTGGAGTAGTTGCCCTTTGAAATTACTGTTGCCCTTGTAAAATGGCATAACTTTTGTTGCACCCGGAGCGTAATTAAGCGTCGACAATTTCTCAAACATCTGCGGAGGAAAGCAAGAGAACGTTTAAAAAAATAGCGATAAAACATGACAGTGAACAAAGGTGAAACGAAGATTTTTGAAAAGTTTTTAAGGGGTAAAAATGAAAATGTGTAAAATTTGTCGAGATGTAAGGAAAGTTTTTACACACGGGTTTGCGTAGACCATTGCTTCTTTTAAATAAATGTCTCACTTGATAGTCCTCGGGAACCCAAAACTCTTATTTGCTTTATAACTGAGAGACTACGGAAAAATATCGGGTTGATCAAGCTCATAGTCGGCGAGGCGAAGCCGAGTTTTCTAAATAGCTTGTCTGACTAAACAAAATTAGACCCTTAAAGTACCTTAGCTATTTTAAATTTTCTCTTCCAGATATAAATAGTTGAAAATTTTGAATGACAACTGTCCTATGAACAACGTCGCATAATAAGTTTGATTTTAGATATTGACACATTAAACACACAGTATATTACAATTCTGGGCTACCGTAACATAACAGCTATTTAAATATAATTCACCTATCTGTAGTCTAACTCTGCCTACAATGCAGAACTAATATAAACCACAAAAATAGAGAAAAAAATATGACACTTACTGGGTTGTATCTATTTTCACACAAATAAGCCCAGACATGGATGCCTTTCCTAAGATCACTCAGCTTGGGAAACGCCCAAGATATCTCAGCAAGAGTACAGATACGTCAACACTGCTTGTCGCCCAGAATACATCTAACCTCACTCTTAAAACCACTAAGCAGGTTAATTTAAAAATAAATCATACCTGTCAAACAGGTTTTCTCTAGTACTACTACTAAACCCAGTGACCACTCATACAAGCAAAAATATATAAATAGCTCAAAAGTATGGAAATACATTTCAAACACAATTATGATACTAGAACTCAATCAAAAGTATGGGAGTATGTTTGGAACAAAATTGTGACACGCCGATACATGTATAAGTGCTGTGAGCTTTAACGACGACGCCTGGGCGATAAAAAAAATTCGAATTATTGCTCCTTTGACAAACTGAATTTTCTGTTGTTAGAATCGTACCCAAAACTCCATGTAGGTTGCATTTGGCTACAATTTCACGATATCGCGGGAACAGGTAAAAATTAAATTTAAGAAATTCATACATTAAAGGTTAATAATACATCCTGCTGCGCATTGTTAATTTTCATGATAGTTTTCCAAAAAAATGAAAACCGTACAACAGTTAATCTAAAATGAAACGTAAACTCTGGCGTCACAATCACCTTCTATAATCACTTAATTAAGGTCTTCCGTTTCCAACGGAAGACCTTATTGTTATTGCTTTGTTTCTTTTTCCCTTTTATTATTTTTTTTTCTTACGCTTTTTTGTACAAGCGGTTTCTTGAAAACGACTCAACCGATTTTCGTGAAATTTTCAGATATTGTATATATTGATAACAGCTTTAGATATATTTTTTTTTATTTTAATGACGTCATTTCCGTTCGTGAGATATTGACGTTTTAGCGATTTGCAGAGGGTCTGATTGTCCCGTTATCTCCTCCTAAACGAACAGAGATATTAAATTCAAATTTTCAGGGATGGTAGACCAAAGATTGTAGATGTGTCTGAAGGCATTTATAGTTGTCTGGTTTAAAAGGCGTCGAAGCTCGCCTGGACCCGAAAATTGAGATTAAAAAACGTCGTAATTTTTTCTGGTTTTCTTTGTTTATCTCTTTTCTGAAAAATATATTGTTATAACATGAAATGTAAAAAATGTTTTCATTTACAAGACCTTTCATTTGATATCAAGAAAAAGGGGCTGGCCCCGTAAATTAGGTGACCAAAGGGTTCTAAAGTCTTTAATCTGTATTTCTTTACTGAGATATTTTGTAAAAGGTTATAGAAGCAAATATGTTTATCTCATAGTTATGTATCCAAGCAATGTAATAATTTTATCATGTGTTACGTAATTAAGGGTTTTTAGGGGCTGAAAGTCCAAAATTTCGATCACTCATATCTCAGAAAGCAAAAATATTTTGAAATGCAGTATAGAAGAACAGTTGTTCAAAATGATGTTCTTAACAATATGCAACCTTCAAAATTTCGTTAAACGGCCCCTATAAGGAGATAAGGGATCGGCCCCTAAAACCTTATTTCTCATATATCTCCAGAACGGTAACGAATTTCTAAACACTTGTTGAACAAATGTGTTTAGAATTAAGTGACCTTTTATTTGATATCAAGAAAAAGGGGCTGGCCATTTAAATTAGGGGACCAGAGGGCTTTAAATTTTTTTTATATGTAGCCCTTTACTAATAGATATTTTGTGAAATGTTACAGAAGCAAATATGTTTATCTTAGAGTTATGTATCCAAGCAATGTAATGATTTCATCGTGTGTTACGTAATTAGGGAATCATCCAGAACCCAACGCCTAAACACCTTTACTAAACACAAAAGTTAGACGTTATAATGTGTTAATCTTTGATTTCTGCTGAAATTGATTTGTTCGCAGTTTATTACATTTCTTCTTTTAGAACTGATTGCGGAAAATGGTGCTTTTTTCATACATAAAGAATACTAACCTAAGCCTAAAATGTGACGTTAAGAAAATCATGTTTTGACTGATATTCTATGTAAAATGGTGCTTTTTTCATACATAAAGAATACTAACCTAAGTCATGTTTTGACTGATATCCTATGTAAAATGAACAAATTAATTTTTCAATACAAATAGTTTTATGTTACACTTGCTTATTCATTAAAACATAGATAAATTTGCCTAAAAATGAGGGAAAATGAAACAAATTTCAAAGATAATTTAAAGCTCTTGTAATTTTATTTATACAGAATTCTCTGAAATATTGATATTATTTACCCCTTAAGGCCCTTAATCAATTGGAAATAAAATTACCTAACGGACCGGCCTTTCCAGGATCACAATGGGCGTATTTTTGGTAAAAATCATTAAAATATATATTTTGAAAAAAGATCCGTAAAAATAAAATTATGCATAAGTTTATTATTTCATCACTCTAAAAAATATGTTTAGCTCATTGTTAAATAGAAAACATGATTTGAACACACCGTTGATTAATCTGTTTTAATTAAATCGCAAAAGATGGTTTCGTTGGATATCGGTAAGTATTATGGATCGAGATCGGTATTTAGAAATTGCAGTCACATACTTGGATAACGCTAATTACCTGATATGCTTTCAAGACAAAATCTCTATTCAACTATTTTTACTGGTTTTAAAGACTGTTCTTAAAATGAAATAACTTTTCTTCAACATATAATTTTAATTATGACGTAATTAACATAAGTGTATGCGAAAATATGTGTAAAATTTGGATATTTATTTTGTGTTATTCTACCGAGAGGCCATATGGCATAATATCCTTTGAACACCCATATAAAGCCATTGTTGCTCAGGTGAACGATGTGGGCCATGGGCATCTTGTCCTTAAAATATGTGGACTATGGTACACATTATATAATATCACATGTTTTGAGATGGGTTCAAAATTGTGTAAGGACACTCATCCTCGTGCAAACATTCACGTTCCTATTCACCAGCATTTAAAAAAACCCATATTTTTAGATTTACTTTCAATTTATTATTCCTTTTTACAGAACCTATAATGCTGAATCAAAATGAGTCAAGGCCGAACAGTTGGAGTATTGTATTAATAGTTTCGCTTGTTATCAACTTTGTTTTTATCAGTGTCGTGTGTCTATTGTGCAGGTAGTGTTCTTATGTAATCTTGTAAGCAAAAGATAGGTTTATTACGCCAAAAAAATCTCATTTATAAGTTTATATGACCATTTTTATCATCGTTATTTTTTTCTGTTTAAAAAAATATTATCTTATCTTTTCACTTGCTGTAATGTAGTTACTTGCATTTTTATTACATAGCATTTCTTCATACTTACCTCATAAATGCAAATTTAACTTTAAAGGGGGATTTATACAAATAAAGTGTCCATATCCAGAGATGTGTTGTCGTGGTCAAAGAAGTCAATATACTACACAGATACCAATGTGAAAACCGACGAAAATTCAACTTACCAAGAGCTTGATCTATCAAGAGAAGAAACTCCATATCTGAATACGACAATGCGATGTGATTACAGTGTAAAAATGTAACTGATTGCGCCTGCATTTCAATCATAAACAAAACAATCTATAAAAACTATCTAAAATACGTCTAAACTGTATGCTAAGTTTTACTGAACTATCCTAGTCTCAGTGTTCTCAAAAGTTGTTTTAATTGCCATTTATTACGATATCTTTCAAGTACAAGTTACGTATTTTGATCAAACGTGGATTAAAATTCACTCCGAAAACTAGTGGACAAACAAGATATTACAAATGTAACCATGCAAAAGACAGCACTTGTTAAATGTATTCATGAATATTATAAAAGCTAGTAGTAAAATTCGACATAGCTATGAAATGAATATGATTAACTATATTAAATATGTAAACTGAATATGTATCTGCGTACAGTATAACAAATATCTATTAAGTTATCATTGACTTCAACCATTAATGATACAATTATTAGTAAATAATACTACTTTGAATGTGTGCTTTTTTGCATGGCCTTATGTTTATTTCTCTGTTGGCCCAGAAGAGTGTATTATATAGATAGGACTGCGTTTTACAAAAGAACTTACGACTTACGACCAAATGAAAAAAGATAATTATTTAAATCAGAATAGATGAAATGTATTTGTTTGTATATATTTTGTTAATAAAAGATGATTCTATGAAATATAATATATCAAATACTCTGGTATGTCGCCCTTACTACTTACGAACTTATTAATCACATACTTATCAATATTTCAATTTCATTGCTGTAAAATATGATTATTTTAATCAAAATAGATGAAATTCATTGTTTGTATATATTTTGCTAATTAAAGATGATTCTATGAAATATAATATATCAAATATACTGATATGCCGCCCTCGATGCCATGTGATATATGTATAATACTGCTTTATTTTAAATTGGCGTCATATAATATGAAAGTTGGAAGTCATACTTTAAAAAAAGATTCAATGAGAGTCACATCACACGTCGTAAGTCTACAAACAAAGCACCACAAAATGCTAATAGTCAAATAGCTAAATATAAATAGGTTGTTAAACAACGTAGGTATTGTTTTGTCATTTGCCTGTGTCCAATCTTAACCTAATAAAATCTTTTATTGGAGAACAATTATTTACAAATTTTTATAAATAGCGTCAGTGAACATGGCTAAATTTGATTACAGAGCAGCAAATATATATACTTTTATATATTGCATTCGAGGCAACACCGATACAAACATTAAAAATACACAAGGATGCAAGAAATACGGATGTCCAAAGAAAGAAAATAGCCTTTTTTTCTGGGAATTAAATTTTAATTAGAACCATTCTAGAAAACTGCCATGTACATAGTTTTTGTGAGTAAGGTGTTTACACGTATTGACATAGGGTGAATCTGAACCATTCAGTCAACTGACAGTTTAATAAATGGTCTTGAAAGGTGGCGGAATGACAGAGGTATGCTTTTAGTTACCTTAAACTTAAAAAAATTAATTGCTTCTCAGGTGAGCGATATGACTAAACGTGTTCTTGGATAGTTAGGCCGAAAAAATTGTGTTCGTTGTTTGATGTTCATTGTCGGCGTCTCGTTAAAATTTTTGGAACTGGACCGATATAATTGACCTATATAATTAGATCGTTCATCTGTAAACACTGTTTTACAATAATTTTGTCATATTGATAGCAGTTAATCTAAATTGAAGGCTTAAATTAAAACGTTTAAACTTCAATCTCCTAATGCAATGGTATTTTTTTTTATCTAGTATATATTATGTTTTCATGTATTTATGCTAATGCTGGTACGAGTGACACCTTCCGATTTTAAGCAACAACCATACAATATTATTTTTATTCAATCCAGATCGTCTAAATTATTTTAGGAGCACTAGGACAGTGTTTGAAATTCGCAGTGTTAACAGTATTATTGAACCTCAAAATAGAAACAAGTCATAAGCTACAATATATTCCTAGTTAAGGATCCTCGACACCCCGTGACTTCCACTTTTTATGACAGTACGTCACAACATGGCGATAAGAACGCATTGTGAAACAGTTTATGTCGCCAAAAATTGTTGTCCATCTCTCTGGCGCAATTGGTGTAGCTTCAATCTACCGATCTGCATGTCCCGAGCTCGTATACCACAGGGACTTTTTTTGTCATGAATACCAGTACAATTTTTAAAAAATTGATTTTTTCCCCAGAATTGATTTTTTTTTCTGTCATTTTCAAGTCGAACACATGCTAGAAATCCATATCTATAAATAATTTAGAAGTTCAGGTTTGGATACAGAACTTTTCCCAGGTGTGTGGAGGATCCTCAAAAGAAAGGAAATTGAGAATATTTACTCTGTAAAAAGACATCATTACAATCATTCATCACAATTAGCAGGAAACAAATGTTAATGTGCAAACTAAAACAGAGCCGGAGAATTTAGCATTGTTTCTGTTTAAACACGCAAAACAAAATAAACAAATTGCCGCAAGCATAAAAAAACCCCCGCAAACAATTGGTTCTTCTGTTTGAAAAAAAAAATATATATATATACACATGTAAAATTACTTGAATTTGAAATCAACGAGATGGAATAGCTCAATGCATTAAATGGAAAATTCTCTCACAGACATAGGGACATAGTGATGCAGCTTAATTTAAACGTGTCACTGTAACTAAAGCCAAATTGTTTTAAATACTAACACGATTATCCCAATCTTAATACTTAACGAAACGAATTAATAACCTACTGCTGTTATCCAATTATTTGTTTTGAATAATGTGACTGTGGAGGCCCAGTATGATCATTTCTATCCTAGATGTTTGAAAGAAATTTTCTTGCATGAAATTTAACTATCACATCAACTATTTCAAGATTTTCACAAAAAAAATAAAATCTTTCATTTATCACCCCGATCTAATAGGGTGTCGTCTCGAACGTTTTGAATTTGAACTAAAGCACCCTTGGGAAACTACCAAAAAAGAGTCAAATTTACAAATTTATTCTATATTTTTAATTGTAATTTCGCCCTAGGGATTTCTTTTTATTTCAAAAATATGAAAAGTAATGGTGAAATTAAAAAAAAATGACATCCTCGTTTAATCCAGGGATTTTATTAAACTTGTTTTTTTCCTTTAAAATGCACAGTCCATAAATTGGCATACCGTGAAATACGAATTAATGTAGAACAATCAATTAATAGAAATGAAAATATTTAGAATGTGTCACTACACCCTATGGCTCGATCAATGAGAACAAAATTGTTCTTTTCTTTTTTCTTTTTTTTTTCTTAAATTTATATAAAAAAAGTTCCGTCCATTACCACACCCGTGCCACGACCATTGCACAACGCTCCCACGTCCCCACGTCAATCGACCTTTTGATCCACAAAAGTCTGCATGGAATAATGTCGTCTTCCGGCCTCGGTCTAACGATAAGCGACCAGGCTCGCGTGTATCCGTCTTCCACTAGGTTGCAACCGCTGACATCACAAAACTGTTCCTCCATTCTGACTGGTACAAATAGTTAGACAGGAACTTTCAACAAATTTGTTGTCATAAACTATTAAGGCTTATCCACAAATGACTGTTGTCCCACGCATAAGAGCCTAGACAAAAAAACAAAACAACAAAAACCTCAGCTATTAATTACACCGTTTCATACGCAAAGCGAACTCATGTGCATTAACATTAGACACATATATAAGAAGAAAAACTTATTACCAGTTTATCTCTGGCATGTGCACAAAGTAACAATTCTCATATACAATTCGAACACACTTATTATCTAATAGATATAAATAGAGCACGTTAAATGCATTACTTAAACCCGCTTAAGATTGGCTTACCCTGACTGGAGATTCAGTTACCACAAATAAACTACTTTACCCCTCCATGGACATCAGCGTACAAGAAAAAAAGTCCGCTACCTAAGACAAACCTGACATCTCTTTATATAGCCACTGGCCAACTGACCAGGACATGGGGCTACATAAAAGATCATGTATTCAAAACAAATGAGGATCAACACAGGAAGACATATCTTAACATACAAAACACAAAGTGACATTGTTTGTGACAGACTGCTTTTATATATATTTTTATGCCTAACTATGTGGTCATTTTGAGTATGCGAGAGTCATACTTTTTGTTTCTATGGTATAAAATGATGATATCGTAGGCGTCGTTTCAGCATGTTCCCGAGAAATGTAATAAAAGCAGACTTTCTAAACTGATATATATATATATATATATATATATATATATATATATATATATATAAAAAAATAAAAACACGATACAAAAGGAGATTATAACTTCGCATTTACGACGACAGGAAAATAAAAACCTGTCCTTGGTCAATTGTAATCCGCCTCGTTATATGGCTGATGTACAAAAGTTTAGACAGAATTTAAGAAATTTTCTAAGTATTTTGGACACAATGTGTAGATATAAATATTACGAGAAAATTTCAATTCCATGACTTTTCTAGGATTTTTTAGACTTTTAAACATAAACTTTTTGCAATTTATTCAAAATAGTACTTTAATAGCTGTTAGTCAGAACAACTCCGCTTAACTGACCATCATATATACTTTAACTATGGTGTTCGAAAGGAAAATATAATAAATTGTCAACTTCGTAACTCAGCTAGTAATTAAATGCTGATTTATGCAATCATTTTTTGAGTGACAACCCAAGTTGTGACATGTGTGGAGACAATTATGAAACATGTTCTCACTTTTTTATTGAATGTCCAAAATACTGTATTCATCCAAAATATAGATTCCTTAAGACTGCTAATACCTTTTTCAGTTTAACTCATTCTTTATGGTGACATTAGTCTTACTTATGAACAAAATATTGCAATATTTAAATATGTGCATGAATTTATTAATCTACAAAGAGATTCGAATAATCCATCTAGTCCTACCTATTGTCTTATACCACAAAACCTAAACCTGTGTATGAAACTTTTTGTTTAGTTCTTTCTTTTTTCTAATTATTATCTTTACTAGTTACTACAAATTATAATATTATATTGTTTTCCCTCGGACTGAAATGTCACACTTTCATTGGGTTAAACATTGCACGTGACTGCCTCGTATATCTCTAAATTGGTTCGTTGAGAATTAATATTAGGCAATATGGCCGTCATTGGCCGCCGCTTCTTCTACTCATCTCGAATTTCATATTATTTAACAATGTGTGTTCCGTAAGTTATTAAAATATTTGAGTTGTTGCCCTTTGTTATTATTTTAAAATTAGAGTAGTTTCCCTTTGAATTGACGTCACATTGTTGTGTCTGCTGCGTTCGTGTAGAATGGCATCCAGATTTGTGCTAAGCACTGCAGAGGAAAAACAGGAAAAAAAGATTAAAATTGAACAGTAGCAAAACCTTACAGGTAAACAAAGGAGCTGCTAAAGTTTTTAAAGAATATTTGAAAGTAAAAGGAGAAAATGAGAACTTTCAAGACTTTGACAACGTAAAATTAGACGAGATGCTAGGCCATTTCTACATGGATTTACGTAGAGAAGATGGATCACATTACAAAGTAAATTCCCTGGAAAAAATTCGCCATGGCATAATCAGATATTTGAAGTCGCCCCCCTTCAACAGAAAAGTGAATATAGTGAAAGATTCCTCGTTTACCGACAGCAACACTTGTTTTAAGGCTGTTTTAGCCGAAGCCAAAAGAATGGGGAAGGGAGACGTGGTTAACCATCCTATTATCTCAGACACCGACTTGAAATCATTGTATACAAGTATGCATCTGTCTATTAATACACCACAGGGTCTCTTCAATAAAGTGCAGTTTGACATCCGAATGTTTTTCTGCAGACGAGGGAATGAAAACATGCATAACATGACCAAAAATATGTTCCGAGTTAAAACTGACGAGGACACTGGTCGAAAAGTCGTGAACAAAGTAGTTGATGAATTAACTAAAAACCATCGCTTGGACAAAGAAACTTCTTCGGGAATTATGCCAGAAATTGAAGGTTTGTTTTGCTTTTAACTGTGTCTATATTTTAAAAGAATTGAGTCAGAGAAAATCTTATCATATTTGTAAATTATCTATCAATATTTATATGTATTTGTTATCTTTTTTGATAGGAGCAATCTACTGTCCAGTTTTGTCCTTCGAGATGTACTTATCAAAGCTCCAACCAGAATGTGACAGATAATTTTCATTGAAACAAAAATATTTTAATTTTTATGCCTGAAAATTTACGTGTATCTTGTTTGGAGTAAGAAATGTTCCCTTTTACAGGCTATGGAAGCGACCAAAAGAGAGTTTTCTCGAATCTGATGCAGTGTGGTTCTGTAATGTCCCTGTTGGCGAGAAGAAATTGAGGAGTTTTCTCAGCTCCTTGAGCAAGGCTACTAACTTGTCAAAAGTATATACAAACCATTCCATAAGAGCAACTGGAACATCCATTCTGTCTAAGTGTATGTATCGACCCTCACAAGTAATGGCTGTCACTGGACACAAGTCCGTACAGAGCCTGAGTGTCTATCAGCGAGTTAGTGATGCAGAAAAAAATTCAGATGGGCGAGTCAATCAGCGAAAATCTTGCACCAACATCCAGCTTGCCAACGTTACCAAGTACCAAGAGGCATGCTATTATGGCTAATTCATCATCTTCATCAACGGTTTGTGAAACTCAAATAGTGGACTGCGATCTTACTGGATGGCAAATTGATCAACCTTTCGCAGATTTTGAAACACATAGTCCAGTTGAAGCGAAACGACAATTCAGACCAATATGCTTCAGTAACTGCACCGGGAATATCGGTATTATCAACATTAACACTAAATAGTTCAGAAAAAGAAAATACAGAGATTTGAGTGGTTTTAATTGTTTATTATTTAATGCTGAAAATATAACAGTTTATTGTTGAAAATACTTATTATTGATATAAAGATTGTTGAAATTTATTTACTGTTGAAATAATAAAAATGTGTGGAATTTAATTATGTGATCAACACTTCTTGCGAGTAAATGTATCACTTGATAGTCCTCGGGAAAACAAAACACTTATTAGGTTAGTTACTGACTCACTACGGAAAT
>WFKH01011926.1:74288339-74322555 GCA_016163765.1 Magallana hongkongensis
CTAGATGATAAATATTGTATATATATAAATACAATAGTGGTTTTTTTCTCTACACAATAATACATTTATATGAGAACGGAAGACCGTTTTGTTGCTATAGCAACAAGAGTCTAGTTATTATTCTTTTTTCCCCCTTTTTTTGTCGGCAGAATTTCTCAGAGATGACCAAGTAGATTTCCTGAGATTTTCAAGAGTGATAGAGAATAATAATACCTCGAGGTGTTTTTTCCTTTTTTTCAAAATTCATTTCCGGTCGTCCGTTTCCTGTCCCGAGACAAAAAACCTTGTCTCTACGAGATCTCACAAACTGTTTACATTTGAAAATTCAAATTCTGGGATGATAGACCTATGTCTGTAGATGTGTTTAAACTATTTTGTTTTGTTCGTCGTAACTTCCGGTCGTCAGAGGAAGTACTTCAAAATTATTTTTTTTTTACGTATTTAAGTTATTTTACAAAGAATGAACATGTTAGTATAAATCCTTACATATGTCATCTATGCGATGTTATATAATTAAAAATATTCTACTTTCGGTGAGATATCTAAATGATCTCAGGTAGCTTTTTTAAAACAAATTTTGTACCCGCGAGATCTCAGAAACTCTAAGAGATCAAGACACAAAACTATCATGGATGATAGACATTTGACTGAAGATGTGTTTAATGGGTTTCATTTTGTCGACCGTCACTTCCGGTCCACACCGGAAGGGTTCAAACAAATCAAGTTGTTTATGAATTTAACTGGGTTTGTTTTTGATAGTTTTAGTCAGTTTGATAAACAGTGATGTGTGACAGGCAAATGTTCAAGGAACACTGACTTTTTTTTCAACGAACACTTCCGTTCGTCTGTTTCCTGTCCCGAGACAAAAAACCTTGCCTCCACGAGATCTCAAAAACGGTTAAGACTTGAACAACCAGACTCTATTGGATGATAGACCTATGTATGTACATGTGTTTACATTATTTTGTTTTATTCGTCGTAACTTCCGGTCGTCACAGGAAGTACTCCGAAATTTGATTTTTTATTTTTTTTTTTTATTTATTAGAATTGAATTCACATTTTAGTAATACACTTACACTAGGTTATCTCCACATGTTGAAATAAACAAAGAAATTTTACTTCCGGTGAGACATCTCAAATATCTCATGTACTTTTTTATACAATTTTTGTACACGCAAGATCTCAAAAACTGTAAAAGATCAAGACACGAATTTTATATGAATGATAGACATTTGATAGAAGATGTGTTTTACGGGTTTCATTTTTTCTTCCGTCACTTCCGGTTCTCTCTGGAAGCCTTCAAGCAAATTAAGTTTTTATTAAGTTATGATACTTCATTCAGTCTGATGAACAGTAATGTACTGTAGGTAAGTGTACTAAAAATACTTACTTTCAATTTCTTTGATCACTTCCGTTTGTCCGTTTCCGGTCCCGAGACAAAAAAAAACTTTTCTCACCGAGATCTCAAAATGACAAAAACTTGAACAACCAATCTTTGAGAAAAGACAGAACAATGTATGAAGATATGTTTACCAAGTTCTTTTTTTCCGGCGTTACTACCGGTCCTCACAGGAGGTACTCAAAAATGACTCTCTTGTCGGTTTTTTTTATTTTACATAGAAATAATTACTTGGAAATTCCTTCACAGTATATATAATATCCATTTTCGTTTTACAAGAGAAATGCAATTCGTTTTACAGAGTACTACATGAAGAACGGAAGACCTTTTTGTTGCTATAGCAACAAGAGTCTAGCTTCTTTCTTCTTATTTTTTTTTCTCCTTTTTTGTCGAATATCTCAGAGATGACTGAATAGATTTTACTTAAATTTTTAGGGATGACAGAGAATGATAATATCTCGAGGCGTTTTTTTTTTTAATTTTTTCAAAATTCATTTCCGGTCGTCCGTTTCCTGTCCCGTGAGAAAAAAGCTTGTCACCCGATATCTCATAAACGACAAACACTTTAACATTCAAGTCTGTGTTGGATGATAGACCTATATGTGCAGATGTGTTTAAACTATTTTGTTTTGATCGTCGTAGCTTCCGGTCGTCACCGGAAGCAATTCAAAAATTATTATTTTTATGTATTTTATTTTACAGAGAATGAATCTATTAATATAAATACCTACATACTGCATTTATCCGATGTTAAATAAACAACAAAATTTTACTTCCGGTGAGATATCTCAATTATCTCAGGATACTTTTTTAAAACAAATTTTGTACCTGCGAGATCTCAGAAAATGTAAGTGATCAAGACACGAAACTTTCATGGAGGATAGACATTTGATAGAAGATGTGTTTGAATGTTTTGATTTTGTCGACTGTCACTTCCGGTCCACACACGAAGATTTCAAACAAATCAAGCTGTTTATCAGTTTAACTGTTTTCCTTTGATAGTTTAGTTATCTCGATAAACAATAATGTACAATAGGCAAGAATACAAGAAACCTTAAACTTAATTTTCATTGAACTCTTCCGTTTCCTGTCCCGAGACAAAAATTTTTATCTTGACGAGATCTCAAAAACGGTAACGACTTGAACAACCAAACTTTGTGGGATGATAGACCTATGTATGTACATGTATTTACAACTTTTTTTTATCCGGCGTAATTTCCGGTCGTCACAGGAAGTACACCAGAATTTGATTTTTTAAAAATATTTCGGTTATTTAGCATGGATGTAACATTTTAGCAATAGAAATACAAAAGGTCATCTACACATGGTTAAAAAAACGAAAAACTTCTACTTCCGGCGAGACATCTCAAATATCTCAGGTAGCTGTCTTTTATAAAAATGTTGTACCCGCCAGATCTCAGAAACTGTAAGAAATCAAGATACAAAACTTATATGGATCATAGACATTTGATTCAACATGTGTTTAAATGGTTTTATTTGGTCGTCCGTCACTTTCGGTTCTCACTCGAAGCGTTCAAGCAATAGGAATTTTTTAAAAGTTTAGATTTTTTAAAAATAATTTACTCAGTATGATGAACAGTAACGAATCGTAGGTAAATGTACTAAAAATATTTACTTTTAATTTCTTTAATCACTTCCGTTTGTCCATTTTCAGTCCTGAGACAAAAACCTTTTCTCAGCGAGATCTCATAACTAGCAAAAACTCGAACATCCAAACTATGAGGAAAGACAGAACAATGTATGAAGATATGTTTACTATGTTCTGTCTGATCTTCCGGTCGTCACAGAAAGTACTCAAAAATTGACTTTTTGTTTTGTTTTACATAGAAATATATATTGTATCCATTTTCTTTTTACAAGAGAAATTCATTTTTTTACAGATTAAAACATGAGGAACGGAAGACCTTTTTGTTGCTATAGCAACAAGAATCTAGCTATTAAGGTCTTCCGTTTCCAACGGAAGACCTTATATTGATTGTTGGGTTTTTTCTTTCTTTCCAACGGAAGACCTTATAGTGATTGTATTGTTCTTTCTTTCTTTCTTTCTTATTATTATTTTTTCCCCTTTTTTGTCCAAAAGATTTCTCAGAGATGGCTTAATAAATTTTCGTGAAATTTTTAGGGATGATACACAGTGATAATATCTCGAGGTTTTTTTAAATTTGTTTTCAAAATTCGTTTCCGGTCGTCCGTTTCCTGTCCCGCAACGAAAAGCTTGTCTCCACGAGATTTCAGAAATTGTTTAAACTTAAAAATCCATATTTTGTGGGATGATAGACCTATGTCTGTAGATGTGTTTGAACTACTTTGTTTTGTTCGTCGTTACTTCTGGTCGTCACCGGAAGCACTTCAAAATTATTTATTTTACGCATTTAATTAAGTTCACAGAGAATTGTTATGTAAGTATAAATACTTTTTCATGTAAGGTATCCGATGTTATATGATAAAAAAAATTCTACTTCAGGTGATATATCTCAAATATCTCAGGTAACTTTTTTAAAACAAATTTTGTACCCGCGAGATCTCAGAAACATTACCTAATCAAGATACAAAACTTTCATGGATGATAGACATTTGTTTGAAGACGTGTTTAACCGGTTTCATTTTTTCAACCGTCACTTCCGGTCCACACCGGAAGAGTTCAAACAAATCATGTTTTATCAGGTTAACTGTTTTATTTTGATTGTTTTAGTTATCTTGATAAAAAATAATGTACAAAAGGCAAGTACAAGAAAGGCAAAAAATAGTAAATTTAATTTTCATTGAGCATTTGCGTTTGTCCGTTTCCTGTCCCGAGACAAAAAACCTTATTTCGACGAGATCTCAAAAACGGTAACGACTTGAACAGCAAAACTTTGTGGGTTGACAGACCTATGTATGTATATGTGTTTACACTATTTTGTTTTATCCAGCGTAACTTCCGTTCGTCACAGGAAATGCACCAAAATTTGATTATTTTAAAATATTTTAGTTATTTAGCATGGAAATGTCATTATAGCAATATAAATACAAGAAATCATTTACAGATAATTAAATAAATGAAAACAATTATCCTTCCGGTGAGACATCTCAAATATCTCAGATAGCTTTCTTTAATAAAAATGTTGTACCCGCGAGATCTCAGAAACTGTAAGAGATCTAGATACAAAACTTATATTGATGATAATCATTTGATTGAACATGTGTTTAACTGGTTTTATTTGGTTGTCCGTCACTTCCGGTTCTCACTCGAAGCGTTCAAGCAAAAGAAGTTTTTTAAGAGTTTAGATTTTTTTAACAAGTTACTTAGTGTGTAAACAGTAACGTACCGTAGGTAAATGTACTAAAAATATCTTCTTTTAATTTCTTAAATCACTTCCGTTTGTCCATTTCCGGTCCCGGGACAAAAACATTTTCTTAAAGAGATCTCATAACTAACAAAAAACTTGAACATCCAAACTTTGAAAGACAGAACATTGTATGAAGATATGTTTACTATGCTCTGTCAGATCCGTCGTAACTTCTGGTCGTCACAGAATGTACTCAAATATTGACTTTTTGTCTTTTTGTTTTGTTTAACTTAGAAATAATTACTGGGAAATTCTGTGACAGTATATATTATATCCATTTTCTTTTTACAAGAGAAATGCATTACAAGAGAATTACAGATTAATACATGAAGAACGGAAGACCTTTTTGTTGCTATAGCAACAAGAGTCTAGTTTCCGTTAATTATTGCTTAGACTTTTACAGACTTCAACACTATTAAGACAATATTCAAGTTTTGCCTGGCCAAGGAGTCATATATGCATATATATGTATATATACTGGTGTGGGAATTTATATTCGACCAACAGAAAATTTAAACAGTGTAGAAAGTAAAAGAAGTTTTCTTTAAGAGTTTTTAGCAGGGTTAACATAGTAAAAATCATACATTCTCCAAGCGTTCTAGGCAGTTTAAAAATCAAAGTTCTGTGTTACAATATTACATGTATGCGATAGGTCTTGGCACGATAAAAGAATTGTGTGGAGTTGAGGGATTCAGTTATTATTTTTAAGAATATTCACATGAATTTTTTAAGTTATATTTGTTGGACTAATAGTCATACAATAATTGCTGTATCTAAAAATGAAACGGAGGCGTGACGAGTGCCCGCAAGGGCACGAGGTCACGACCCCGTTTCATTTCTAGATACAGCAATTATTGTATGACGATTGGTCCAGCAAATGATTTGTGGCACGCCTACTTTCACGAGCTGCAGTGGCATTTTTCGCGCGGTAATTTAGTTGGGACCGCTTTACCTTGAAATATGGACGTAGATTTTCTGGAGGATGACTTCAAAATTGAAGAGATAGACGACATGACATTGTCTCAAGTTTGCGACGAAATGGAAGCTTTCGACGGATTACTGAACATGAGCTTGACGCAGACGCTTGCAGAGTACGACCCAGGATCGGATCATGGTGAGTTTAAACTGGATTGGAACTTTTTGGGTGAAAATGAAAACGGTTCAAATTTGCCGACCACATCGGGTGATCGCTTCGCAACTCCCGTGACGGAAAGTGACCTGGAATCGTTAATTGAAAGTCGGGAAAAAAGTCGGGAAAACATTAACACTAAGCAGAACACTAAATGGGCGGTCAATGTGTTTGAAAAATGGAGAACCGGCAGATCCGAAACTATTCCAGAACTTCAATTCCAGGGCAGCGAGGAAATGAATTACTGGCTACAACGCTTCATAGTGGAAGCTAGACAGCAGGACGGTAAGGATTACCCCCCTAAGAGCCTATACTTGATTTCGTGCGGACTCCTTCGCTTTTTGCGAGACAAAGGTGTGTACGATAAAAACTTTTTAGACGAAAAAACCCAACATTTATCGAATTTCGGAAAGTTCTAGATGCTAAAATGAAGTCGCTGATTGAACAGGGCATAGGCTGTACTACAAAGCAGGCTGATCCTATTTTACCAGAGGATGAGGCTAAGTTGTGGGATGTCGGAGTGTTTGAAAAGAAAAATGCGGAACAACTTCAGAAAACTATTTTCTTTTACGCATGCAAAATATTTGGTCTACGTGGTTGCGACGAACATCATAATTTGGATTGCGAACAGTTTACCATTGGATCAGAGAAGCTGGGGAAATTTATTCAGTTTACAGGTCGGAAAACCAAAACATACAAAGGAGGGCTCGGACAGTTAAATGTGTGCAACAAGACTATTAAACATCACTGCCAGTCCGGTAAGAGAAATTCTCTCTCTCCTCTCTCTCTCTCTCTCTTGCTCGCTCGTTCAACTTACATGTACTTGTTCAAAATTACTTTTCATTATATAGGGGAGAGATGCATTGCTGACTATTTCGATCTATATCTGGATTCGGACGCCAAGGAACATTCTATCGAAGACCACTGCCCGCAACATCTGATGCGCCGATCCGGTATGGAAATCAAGCAGTGGGAATTAACAAGTTGAAAAATTTCATGCGTGTCATCTGTACGGAAGTCGGTTTACAGGGAAATTATTCGAATCATAGCGGCAAACGCACTTGCGCGACCCAGCTATATATGTCTGGTATTTAGGAACAACAGATAATGAATCGTACTGGTCATCGCTCACAAGCAGGGGTCCGTAAATACAAAAGGTCCAATGCGGAAATGGAAGCTAATGTGTCCAAGATTTTGGATCCGCCCAACGAGTGTACCGAAAACTCGATTGCGTTGAATACTCCTGCAGATGAATCTACACCTAATATTTCCGAGTGTTCCGTTTTTCTGGAAACATCAGCAAGTGTCCACAGTGAAGAGGAACCTATGAGCAAGAGGCCTAGATTCCCGTTTGGAGAATTTAAAAACTGCAACATTACGTTTCAGTTTTAAAGTATAGTTAGTAGCCAGATAGGTTGTTAAACTACACGAAATGTATATTTTTCATTTTTTTGGTTGAATTTTATGTTGTCTGTGTTAAGAATTGTACAAGGACGTTCAGCAGCTGTTCAGGTGTTTATGTAGAAGAGTTTTAAGTTTAGAGTTGTTATAAAATTGATTAAACCATAAATTTGGGGTAGTTTTATTTTTTTTTTCTCACTGTACAAAAATTCAAAAATTATTGTACGGTACAATCACCACGCCCTCTTTGATACAGTACAATAACTTGTAGATTCATAAGTTATTGTACGGTGTTATACCACGCCTACTCGGGTAAAGGACAAGTATTGGAAATTATTGTACACCATTCATCAAAGGAAAAACGCCGCATAAGTGCCACAACAAGTTTTGTTTTGATTCTAGCGGTCACCTGTTCTTCTGTATTGTGGTTTGTTTCATTGGAAAAACAAACTCATCGTTGTGCTGCCCCTCCCCCACCCCCAGTGCTGGAGCTGAATTTTCAAAATTGGCGAACAGAAATCGGAAATTGAAAAGTGACGAAAATTAAATTTGGGTGACTCATTATGTTTGAAAGTTCCTCCTAATGTGTTTCACTTTGCATCTGTTTGTTTATTCGGCCAGTCTGTGTTAATTCAATCACCCCGTGCGAGCGAAAATCTCCTGTCACTTTAGTGAACACAATCCTGGACACAGATAACCCTAGGTAATTTCTGGCTGCAGATCATCAATTGTTATGTAATTGAAATACACTTGGAAAGGAGCTTTCACTGCAGTGGTCAATTGTTTAATATAAGTTTACAGTTTTAAGTCAAAGATCTTAAATAATAATTACTTGTTCTCATGTTTAGAAGTTATGAAATACGTTATGCAATGCAGTCGGTCGCCATATAAATCATCAGAGTACTGCAGGTGTCGACAGTTTCCTTAAATCTTTGAAAGACCTTGGAACATAATTCACTTGACTTACAGACTAGCGACACAGTTGCCCCCCCCCCCCCCCCAAAAAAATAATATATATATATATGCACTTCTCAAAGTTACAATTAAATGATATAGATATGTGTTGTTCAAAGGATTTTATTTATTGTTATATGTTAAAGTTAGAGAAATCGTATTTACTGGAGGCTGACATTATGTAGAACTCTTTTAATTGAATATTGCAGCCAACTACATTCTTTGCCATTGCCATTTTCCCTTCCTGATTGACTTCCAGCCAATAGTAATTAATAACACCAAATGTATGTTTACATATTTATTACTGAAACAACCATAAAATCATACAATACATAAATGTTGGATTGAAATGGCCGCAAATTTTGCAGGAGTCAAGGGAGACAACTAGGATACCTTAACAAAAATGGGCAAGCTACTGACCTCGCTTATGCGAGTGCCATGAAACCCCATGCCTGGTGGCTAGGCATACAAGCTGCACAGCTTTTACACCCTGCCTCTGGCTTGCTACCTGGTTTAATTTTTAACACCACCAGCTTGTAGCCTCTCCTCCTTTTTATAGAGGTAGAGGGGGTCTGAGCACTGAAATGCTGCAAACCCTAAGCAGTTTAGGAACACATTACACACATTTGCTCAATGGCATTTAACTTCCATGTTAACACACCGCCATGAGATCCCCTCATGCTTTATGCAGATGGGCAGAGACAACCAGGTTAAGCTAGTGCAGAGGTTATGTCTCCCTTGACCCCGCCACTAACATCGATATGATGTTCCCCACTAAAAAAGTTGCCCTCTTTAAAAAGTGTGTTACTAAGGGCCTATGTTCTAATCTACTCAAGTGTACTGCACTCTAAAAAACAACTAATTCATCCAAAAATCTTCCCCTTTCCCCTTAAAATGAATTCCAATCCCCCTTGGATATTATTTAAATAAGCCTTGTTTCCCCTTTCTGATAAATGGGTTCCATCGTACCTAAACAAACCAGTTTGGTGAACATTAATATTTTTGTCATGAACAATGCAAGCCCCGTTTACTTCAGATGTAATAAATTTTATAAAAGCCTTGTTTACCTTGCGCCGTTTTAAATCAATCTTAGCCCCACCCTTGCCCAAGGGGGCCCCATGCCAGTAGAGACGGGGAAGCATAGTTGACCAAATAAGTAATGTTTTTGGAAGCATTACATTATAGCGATACAAACTACATTGAATTTCATGCGAAAATCGCAGTGCTGTGTTGCCAGCTGCTGTAAGATCATTGGATCCCGCATGAATGACCAATACACCAGGGTGTGGTTGGTTTTTAATCTTATCAGAAATAAGTTTGTCCAGGTCTTTCCAGTATAGTCCCCTTATTCCTTTCCAGGTGATGTCCACGCCAAGGTTCAGGTTCTTTCCACCTGGTCTCTTCACTGCTTCCTCCCCGGCCCAATACGGTATTGACGTTCCCACTATCCAGACTGTTTTGAAATCTGGAATACTTTTGGCGAAATTAGCCTGTATTCCATTACAAATAACAATGAATTTACAATCTAATATAATTTTGAAAGGCCCTGGATTCCCATCTGCCTAAAGCTTTAATTTCTGATTCTGAAACCCCTTGTTTTGCAAGATCTGTAGCTCTGCCTATTCTAAAGCTATGTGGTCTAAAATGTCCCAGAATGCCATTAAATTGGAGAGTCTTTTGCAGCATGCAATTAAATTGGTATCTTGTTGTGGCTTTGTCATCCTTATGGGTAAAGAAAAGAGGAGAGCCGCTGTCGGGGCGTAGGCGTAAAATGTTAGTACCCAACTTACTGGACACGTGTCAGCGTTGGGTTGTCTAGATATGTGTAACGTGTTGCATTTCCCATCTGATCTGTTTTTGACCTTGGAATTAAAATACTGACACTGTTTCCCTCAACTGAGATGTGTGCCCTGTGGATGGCCAAGACCTCGCTTACCCTAAGCAAACCGTGATATGTGATGGAAAAAATAGTGGAGAATAAAGCACTCTCATAGGGGGATCTGCAAATAGATGGCAATGCTAATATGACCCTTTGTAAAATGGATAAAGTTAAAGGAATTCGCGGATCCGTTGTGACGCCTCGCTTTTTATGGAGACCCTGCAAGGCTTTTTTAACAATAAAGGATTGGGTGTTATCTTGGATGCCTCTTAATTTGTGAATATAAGATAGAGCACTAATCTACAGAGCAGCTGTTCTGTACGCTGTACCTGAAATGGACAAATGAGCAATAAAATTAAGTAAGTGATTAATAGGAATGGGAAAAACCAATGTTAACCCACAACCGTTCAGAAATTTTTTGAAATTGGTCAAAGCTCCTCGATAGGCTTTATGTGTGTTTGTTGAAATGGAGCCCTGGACGAGCCTGTTAGCTTCAGTTCTTAAATTTCCAAAATGTTGTCAATGTAGAACAAAATTTTGGAGTTGGCAAAACGCTGTTTCCACAGCTCAAGAGCTATCTGCACTGGAAAGAGTTCTAGGAAGGTCATATCTCGAGTTATGCCCTGAGCAAACCAACAACTTGGCCAATGGGCATATGCCCGCTTGCCTGCGAAAAATATACCAAATCCCCCCGCTTCTCCCCTGCACTGTCGGTAAAGAGCTGTAAAGTGTCGTTATTGACCCATGTGCCCTCTGTAATGACTGAAATACCATTGAAAGACTGGAGAAATGTGAGCCAAACTTGTAGGTCAGCTTTCATTTCCGCAGTCACTCGCGTGTGGTGATGTGGTTTAGTGAGACCAATGGTTGCGTCAGTTAGGCGTCGATAAAAAGCCCTACCTGGAGCTATGACTCTACATGCAAAATTCAACAGCCCTAATAATGATTGAAGTTGTTTATGAGTTGCCTTCTTTAATTTCATGACCTCGGTGATCTTTAGTCTAATTTCATGAATTTTTTCTATTGGCAATTTCATGATCATTTCTACAGTATCAATTTCAATGCCTAAAAAAATGAGCACTTGGGTTGGTTGTACTGTTTTTTCATTTGCAATTGGGACCCCAAGGTCACTGCACAGCAACAGAAAGGTGTCCAAGATTTTTTTGCTTGAATTAAAGTCTTGGCCACAAAAAAGAAAATCATCTAGAGAGTGTAGAATCGACAGATTTTGTGCATGAACCTGTGTTAGCCAATGAAGAAAGCTAGCAAATCTGTCCCAGATTGCACAACTAATCTTACAACCAAATGGAAGCATCTTGTCATAATAGTAAGCATTGTTAAAGAAAAAACCTAACAGATCAAAATCAGTGCTGCTAACTGGTATTAGCCGAAAGGCTGATTTAATGTCTGACTTTGCAAGATATGCCCCACTTCCTAATCTGGCAATCATAGCAGCAGCATCGTCTATAGTTGAATAGGTCACAGAGCTCTGTTCAGAATAAATAAAAGAATTAATAGAAGCAGCTTCTGGATAAGATAAGTGGTGAATTAGACGATAGTCACCATCCTTTTTGGGCACCAGACCTAGCGGAGAAACCTGAAGTGTTGGAAAAGGTGGTTGCTTAAAGGGGCCTGCCACTCTCCCCAGTGAAATTTCCCTGTCAATCTTTTGCTCTGCTACTGAATACTGTTTGCCTAAACTTGGTAGATTTTTTGAAAACCTAGGTAATCTAGGGCCAAAATATTGTAAGTTGAAACCGTGCATAAAGCCTTGCGTTAGAAAATGATAATCTGAGTAGTTTTAGGTATGATAAATAATTCTGTCTAATTTAATAGGGGTCTTGCCCAACTTATAAAGCTGACTTGTTGTTGAAACAGTTGGAAGCTGGGTGTTTGCCTCCGCATCTTCTACAGATGTGCTTGAATCTGCATCTGGTGAAAAAATTGCACCTTTTACCTTGATTAAAATGATAGCAATACTGAATTGCAGTAGATGTGCTGTTTTTCCCTGAAAATTGCTTAGCATTGTTGACCTGAGCTTTACTTTCAGAACCAGCCTGACCTGTTACATATAAAAGCCAAAATTCGTGATTGATTACACCCCAAGATGATTCAGGGTGGCTGGCTTTACGAAGACGATACTGTTCATCGTACTTAAACCAACCTTGCGATCTAGCCGCTGCTAGTCTGATATCGCGCATATATTTTAACATCTCCTGTGCCCTGGTTCTAAATTTTTCTAACATTACGCTCATGAATATCAAGAAAGCATCGGTCCATTTGTCTATTGTCAGGTAAGGGCCAAAATTTGACTTGACAATGCAGAATTTCCCATCTCTAATTTTTATCTCACCTTGACCCCCCAAACTGTTGTTAATTTCTTTGGCTGATTTCAATAATAAACTTAAATCAATAAATTGTCCCTCCCATATTTTTTGCTTTAATTTCAAAGGCACATGCTGCCCTACATTGTCAAAACAACTAACTTCAGGTACTGGAGTAAAGTCAGAAAGATTCAAATCCAAAGAAAAATTTGAGCTCTCAAAATTACCAATATTGGGAGGCCCAAAGTCCTCAGTTCCGCTTTCATGGTCACTCACATCTGATGGTGGCTGTTGTTGAGGCAGGGGGGCATCGTGGTGGCTGGCCTGAGGCTCGGTATAACATGGCTTTTTTTTGCCTTTGGAGATGGCGAGGCTTTTTATGACACCTGACCCTTGCCGGAGATATCATGCCCCCCTTTTCCTGATTTCTTCGTCGTTTCGGTGGCATTCTGGGTTCTTGATGTACCTCAGATTTGAAATCTTTTCTTTGTGTGGCTTTCCTAGCCAGATGGTAGACAGGAAGAGGAAGTTGCTAACTTAGATAACTCTTACTGATGCTGACTATCTTAAATTGAGTAACCTGTACCTAGTTAAGTCATCCCCCATGAGACAATGCTATTCAATCAATTAAAAGAGATTATCTCATATTCATATCAATAATCTGTATTGTATTAAAAAAAACCAATTATGTTGACGTCACACCATCTATTCCGGTCAGGTTTACATATATGTTGTACACAGTGCTCTGGATAAAACGCTGGTTTATGCCTTTCTAGATGAGCGCTCAAGGGAAAAAATTATTGGCATATTTAAAACGAAATCCTATTAAAAAAAATGAAGTTAGAGATGCCTGACAACCCCTACCACCACCGCGGATTAAGATTTTGAAGATTTGAGAATTTGTTTTATTTGCTTGTCAAGATTTCGGAGAAATATGCTCATCCTTTCAAAAACAATGTCAAGACCTGCATGGCCAAACATTATACGGAGAGTTATCCCTACCACCGAGCACCTCAGTCTCGAATACTAGTAGCGCACCCTCAGATGTGAGAAGGGGATATTGTTTATTAACAATTAGCGCTCTTTTCAATCGTCTAATTATAACACTGCACTTTACATAATCTATTCCATGTGTTAGCGGTAAAGGTGTAAGTATGAGTACAGGGAATCAAAATGTTTATGAAAAATAACACTGTTTTCCATGCAATTGATATAACGCTGAAGTAAGTTAAACGGAGAATTTGCCTGGTATGAAAAAAATACCTTGAAAGTGAGCCTCGTTTTCGATTTTCTGAACTTACTATTATCATATTGACAATCCAGTTTAATGAAAACCATTCCCCTTCTCCTTACACTCACCAGAGTCTGATAGGTATCGATAAGAGGTCATCACCTTACATTTGCATACAATCTAAATATACCCCTAACTTATCACAAACATGCCTTTATCTGTTTTATGAGGGGTGTAACTCGTCAATACTCTGCAGTCTGGAGGTTGCATTAATACATGGAAAAAGGCATGATTTAATTTTTATGTCTCCTTTTGAAGAGTTCAAATTGATTTTCTAAAGCCCTGATTGGTCAGAAGTTCAGATGACCTCCTATTAATCCTACCAATACCTGTCAGACCCTGACAAGTGTAAGGAGAAGGGGATGGTTTTATTAAGACTAATTGACAATCCTTTCTTGACTTGCAATATGATTAAAATCAGATCCTCTATCTGCTCCTTGTTTTACTATTGTCGCTATACGATGATTTGAAGAAACCCAGCTTGAAGTCACCTCCTGGTGAACTTTGTTTTGACCAATGAAATCGTCAGTTCCATTCCTTAGTTACGTGTTTTGGAAGTTATGCCAATACAATCTTTGGATTCCCTGAGGGCGTCTAATATCAACTTATGCTCCATCTCTAGCTTGCTGATACCGAAAGATACGAGAACATGTGCCATCATTTCGTCGTACTACTCCATTTTTGTTTGTAACCTGAAGTTACCGTTTCTAACACTTGCTCTGATTGGCTAAAATAACTCATGAATATTCATAAACCAAAGTTCATCAGGAGGTGACCTCAGGCGGGGTTTCTTCAGATCCTAGTGTAGCGACAATAGAAAAAAAGGAGCGGATCAAGGATCGTCTTGACTTGAAGCTGTAAAGGAAGACCTCCTCGTTGTTTGCAACGAGCTCGGCTCTAGTTTCCTATGTATAATTGATATAAGGGTTAGAGTGTTTTCATGTAACGGAAATTTTAGAAAAAAAAATTGTGTTACTCTATTTTTTTATACACGTAACCCTAGCTTCCGTTTACATCAAATGTGACGTGAAGATTTATTTTACTCAGTTATTGACTTCACTGGTTCATTTCGCGCAGTTTTGTTGTTTACTGTGAACATGTACAGGTAATTTATCCACCCCCACCCCCCCCCCCCCCCCAAAAAAAGTCTATGGCATACGCTTTTAAACAGCTTTTAGGAAACACCAGACTAAACATAATATATTATATATCAAAACTTTAAAATAAAAAAGGCAGTTTTGGGGTCTTTTTTAACATAGGAATGGTCAAGGATATTGAACTATGTCGTATTTTATCTTATTTCAAAATAAGTCCTAAGAGTTACACGGTAACGAATATTAAAGTAAATAGTATCATCTTAAGCTCTACCTGAACAATTGGGTTGATATGCCCTTAAAAAACAAAACAAAAAACAAAAAAAAAAAACAAAAACAAAAAACAACAAAAAACTTCAAATTTACGGCACACTAAAACCTGCTGTAGTATCTGACTGTCTTATTTTTCCAACATGCTCTGGAATTACATAAAATGGTTAATCAATTGTCATCTGCAATGTTAGGTTTTCATAGTTTATATCATTTTAAAATGAAGTAAATAATAGCCATCTATAACAAGAGGCTCACAGGCCTTGACGATCACCTGAGTACCACAGCCCGTAGATGGACCTGTCAGTGAGAAGCATGCTTGCATTTTAAAGCTAAAATAAGGTCATGGGTGCGCATTATTATCCTTTTTCCGCCTACCGCCATTAATTAATTGTCGATTTCTATTGTTACGTTCATCGCTACACAGTCCACATATAAGGCCGAGAGCACTATTTATGCTTCACTTTATTTAGGTATTTCATTCCCCCGAGCACGGTACATTGGACGGAAAGATTTTAGAAACGCGTTTAAAAATATGACAACCACTACGCTGTATAGAATATCCAATAAAAGACAAAACACATTGAAATCCAGGCATATTTCACCTGCGTTTTTGACCCCACCCACGAGGCCCTTGGTTGAATGATAATTTGACAATTTAGATTCCTCTAATACGAGAGATGTCGGAAATCAAAAATGGTAACAATAAGTCCTGTAGCGTCCAGAAAGAAGTTAGAAACGTAAAATTATTAACGGAAGAGGCACGACGCTGACGAAGACTAATAGCAATAGGACAATTAAGTGATTCAGGTGACCTAACAATTATACATATCAATATGTTTTAACAAACAGGTTTATTAATTTCACAAAATGATAAATAACAAGAAAAACTGTATAGTAGGGAAGATGGAATGTTCAGAATTTCTTTTTCTTTTAAACTTGTTTACCTAAAGCTTTTACCTGCATCTTTAATCAGGAGTAATAAAACAATAATAAAAATATTGAATGCTTATTTAACTACAGATGATCTATCCTTCCAAGCGGTCGCCTCCCAATCACCGATAGCCCCTGATCCTCATCTCCAGTATGAAGCAAGCAATGCACTTGATAGAAATACAGATACATGTATGAGGACAAATGCAATAGGAATAGGACCCAAAGCACCCAACAACCACATGTGGTGGAAAGTAGATCTTGGTGGAATGTACAACATTTACAGCATTAACATCTTGTTTAAAAATTATGAATATTTTGGTAAGTAATTGCTTGTATAAACTCGGAGACGTAATTCTTGTACTCAGGTAGACAGGTATTGTATACACATAACGGTATACTCGAACATTCGAGTTGCTAAATGTTTCTATTACGACTCGGCCTGACTTGGTTTGATTTATGAGTGGTTATATCAAGTTTTTGAAATGTATGGTTGTGTTTATTAGTTTTTTTCTAATAGCCCGACCGAACCACCTTCCCTAAAAACTGTCTTTAGTCTTTTATCCTGGAAATTTAAATGATGGATTTTCCTCAAACTCGTTGTCCTCCTTACGTTTTAGGTAAATATTATAAAAACAATGTTTATATAAAGCCAATCGGAATGAAAAGCAATGGTTTGTAAATCCCAAGATATCGTTTCATGTCCCCAACTATACCGTAGGTTTATTCACGTAGGTATTGTTCGAAAAGTCTGCTAAATGTTGAAGTGTTACTTATTTAAAATTATTGCTAAATTCAGCATAAAAATGATTTTTTAAAGCATTGTTTGGAAATACATAACAGGCGCAGTGAATAACATGTAATCAAGTAGTCCACAGTTTTTGACTATATAAAAAAACACAAATTATATTACAACTTCTAGAAACAATTTCATTTTGTCATTCTTCCTGTAGACTATTACCTTTACTGTACATAAATAATTGCTTCATGAAACAACTTTTTTATATTTACAATAATTAAAAAAGATTACACAATTTACGATTGTATGTCAGAAAAGTACTGCCAGATATAAAATTGATATCGAGTTTTGGTAGAAGAACATGATTCATACTTGAAAAAAAAAGTTTTCTCAAGGAATGTTCTTCAAAAAGAAAAAAGAAAACTAACCGATTACGAATCAAAAATCCATACATTTCTCACTGTAATAGCAATAACCCATCCCCACTCCCGCCCACGACGCACAATTAAGAAAAAAACACCATGTTTGTCATCCTTTTAGAATTTAAAAAACCCACACAACTAACGTACTAAATACTAAGTATTTTTCATTTCTTGCTTTGTGTAGAATTCCGCCAAAGAGGGCGATTTGCAGGATTCTCTCTGTATGTATCAGACACTGGTAATATAGAAGGGTCAACTCTGTGTTACAAGGACGGACCACAGTTACCGCCCCTTAACTTAACCATAACATGTACAGAATACGGACGATATGTTATCTTTTATAACGAACGGAAGGATGGAGTTGTCTATCCTGACGGATATGAAGTATCCAATATGTATACAGAGCTATGTGAGGTCATTGTAAAAGGTATATTGTATTAATTGTATCATATGTCATTTCTACTGTGGTTCCTTTTTACAGTTTATATGCTAAGGATTTCATTATTTTTCTTTTACTTTTATTTATTATAAATTAAAATCACCACCCCCTTTTTCTTAATATCAGATGAAAGGCATCGTAAATATAAACATATTTTATTCAATAAAGGTTCAGGAATTATTAACCGTTTTAGATATATCTGAACAACAGTATTTTAGAAACCGACTCATTGACTTCTTACTGGGGCCATAAACCAAACATTTTAAGGTAGAATATTGTTAAAAATATTATTCTGAGCAACTTTTCCTCTACATTCCTTTTTAAAATATTTCTCCTTTTCTAGATATTTATGATCAAAGTTTTGGACTATTGGCCCCTTAAAACCCCTAATTACGTAACATATGATTAAAGTAAGGTAATGCATAGATGAGCAGTTGTACAATGAACAAATTTGCTTCTATAATTAATAACAAATTATTGCTCAGCAAAGAGTTATAATAAAAAGATTTAGAGCCTTTCTGGTCCCTAATTGAAGGGGCCGGCCCCTTTTAATATCAAATGAAAGCCCGTGTAAATTTGAACAACTTTTGCTTTACTTGTTTTAACAAAATATATTTACATTAAAAGATATTACAGAAAAAAGTGAAAATTTCGTGAAAAAATTTGGTGTTAATTTTCAGGTTAGGGCGAGCTTCAATTCCTTGCGCATGTTTATATTTGAAAGCATGTGGATATATCTACAGACATTCATCTACAATCCCTGTAAATTTCAAGCTTTTATCTCGATTAGTGTCTGTAGCGCCGATGATAATATATCAGTCCTGAAATTTTGGTGCATTTCGGTTGAATAGTTTTTGAGATATAACGCTCCAAGAAAGTCAGAAAAAGAAAAAAAAAGAATATCTAGAGCAAAGCTCGTTGCAGAGCAACGAGTGGGTCTTCCGTTAATGTCAAAAGTAAAAGCTAGCAGTCGTGCTGAAGGCAGGATTCTAAAATAAATAGCTATAAGACGAATAAAAAAAAAATCCGAATGATTGTTGGTACGACTTAACAAAATTCGAATCATTCTAAGTAAGATTTAACAAAAATCTAAACGATTCCATGAACGAGTTAAAAAGTCCGAATAAGTTTAAGTACGACCTAACAAATTTTAGAATTTTTTCTGGTAAGAGTTAACTTTGGTTTGTACTTTTTACTATTTTCTTAACGTGGGAATAAGAATTTCCCGATAAAATGATTTATAAACCTCGATATCTCTGCAATGCATTGTCCAATTTTAAAACGGATTTCAGATTTGAATTTAGCATAATTTAATCTACAACACTGCCCTTTATTAAATCAATAGCCCTTGAAAAAATCTTTGAAATAATCAAGTAATATGTATTATGTTAAAAGATAAAAAGCTCTTGCCCTTTTGGCCCCATATTACTTAATACACGAGTAAAGTAAGATACTATACAGATAGATAACCTTGAGATGAACATATTTGCTTCTATAACTAATAACAAATTATTGACCAGTAAAGAGTTATAATCAAAATACTGAAAGAACTGGTAGACGGAGGCATCATTTCGGAGGGAATTAAACTAATGAAAATATATTATTTTTTTTTTCAAATTTTAATGTAAAGAAGGTTTGGAGTGTAAAGACTCTGCAATACCAAATACTACAGGATTGAAACTACTTTGAAAATATTACATATTCGTGCTCTTATATGGGATACACAAAAACATGTTACAAAACACAAAAACATTAACAGTTACGATTATAATTAATGATCACAATATATACTAAAATTTATGCTAAAATAATCAATACAAACTCTTGAACAGATAACTTTTTCTATCTTCGCCTTTGCTTGAAAACCCCTAATGTTAGGTATTATGATCTCAATCTCGCAAAGTTGTCGTTCTTTTTCTTTTGCAGAACGTATGATTAGATTGTAGAGAGTGATCTTATATATATCCAAGCGTTTCCAAAAATTATAGAGATGGAATATTAATATTAATATTAAAGAGACGCTACAGCTCATCTTGCGCAAATATCATGAAATGACAATTTCCCCTTAACTTTTATGAATTTGAAAATTCGCAATTTACCGTTTAATTATTAATTTTAGACGGTCCAAACAGTAAATATTGCTAACTCAGCATTTTGATCAACAGCGTAGCGCATCGATTGTAAACATTTCAGTGTGGCGTTCTGCAAGAGAGTGAAAAGACCACGAATTTCTACAAATTTGTCTAGTGGTGTAAATAAAATTTTAAAGATATAAATTTTGAATTTCGGAAAAATCTTTAACACGCAATTCCGGGCTTATTTTTGCAATAAAAAGATTCAATCTTTCAGCACATGCACGATTTTTATTCTTTTATCGAACTGTGTTTAAAAAGAGAAAAAACTAAGATAAGGAAAATGAGCTTTAATGTCGCTTTAAGGTTCTCCGATCCTCAGCCTCAAAGTAATTTTTTCATCATAAATATGTTATTTATCCTTCAAACTTTATAAACGAAAATAAAATAAAAAGAATTTTTTGATGGTATCCATGCATTTTACGAAGTTATTGCAATTTTTGCCACCATGAATATAATGGAATAAATAACGTATACAAGTTGAGATCAAATTAGAAAAAGAAACCAGTTGTACATGTACCCGTGCATCGGTGGCTCGAACCCCTTTACCTTTAGGTAGTAGGTCTCCGTATTGCCACTAAGCCTAGCAGTTCTTTGAATGACTGTGTGTAATATTAACACTCCAAGACTAATTAAATTTGTCTATATAAAAGGCCGATTTATGGTACGAATAAAAAAAAATTAGGAAAATTTAGAGTTATCGAACATTGCTGAGGATCGGAGATCGTTAAAGCTAATTTTATAATTAATATAGATCTTGTAAATGCATTATTTAATTCATAGTCTGGCATTCAAGTTTGCTTGTCTGATATAATATATACGCATACCTGTTAACCTTTCCAACCTACCAAGTTGGAGATCCCCCCTCCCCCCTTACCAACTTACCGACTAAGGGGGAGTAAACGACATTTTCCAACGATTTAAAAAAAAATGTATAATTTATTGGTTCATTTCTAATTTAATTTATTTTATATTTATATGACTGCTAGTTTGAAATTTATACAGCTTGTGTTGCCATGTTCAGAAGACAAATATTTTTTTCTGCTTGGTACAAATTACACAAAGAGCAAATGATGCCACTTTTCAATGCTGAAATACTGCTAACAGAATAATACATAAACTTAGTTCTGCTATTTATTTTGAATTTGCAGTAAACTCTAAGTTATATAATACCAGTTTTAATGATACTGTGGCTATTGTTTGCATTATATCAAAGGATAGATTTTAAATACACTTAACTACATGTATTTATCAATATCATTGTAGAATGATATGTGTTATAACACCTGTTATACTCCCGTAATTCACTTTTAATAGAAAACACTTCTGTAAAATGTTTTTACACTTTTTCCACGCGCAACACTTATCAGCTTGTAAAAACACGCTGACTTCCCAAATCACTTTGAAATCGACAGCTCTGGCCAGACATGTAGGATTAATCACGCCTCACCACATGTGGCCGCCTGGGTATTCTACCTATGCACCTTTCAAGTGACACCGCTGACTAGGGTTTTTTTGCACTGAAGAGTGAAATCTGGATGTTTAACTTAATTTGTTTCATTATCCTTATAGTAGGATTAGTATTCATGTCAAAACACTTTACTGATTATAATCAAAACCAAAGAAATCGTAAAAATTAAGTAAAGTAAAAGTAAACGAAAACATGCCATACTACGATCACGGTTGACAGTACTTGGGGGAATATTCAAGCTTCACAGAGCAGTGTTTCAACTTGTTGAATAATCATGTTAATAGAATAGATGCGGGGTGGGGGTGTAGCTATATAGAAAGATACGTCTCCGCGGGAGATTAATTGATAATGCGCGAGCGATATACGATAGAGACAAAGAGCCACCTCATGTTTATTCATTGAATCTCATAGTTATTCAATATTTCGTCCACCACTAGATGATTCTTGAGGAATCCTCATTATTTGACGTAACGGGCAGAAGGCTGTATAAAAAGTACAAATAACCACTAGACGATTACACACTATTGCTTGTGAACCACAACATCATCAATATTCATTAAACTCATGTATATTCATACCTATTGGGAATTTGACGAATGAACCAATGTTTATGGGAGAAATGATGTTTATTAAATGTCATACGTATAGTTCTATTTATTGTACATTTTGTAATTTTGTAATTTTTAATATTGAAGTATGAATCCAAAACGAATATTGCAGATTTTGCCGCTAGGTGGTGTCCGTCAAATCTGCCAAGCTCATTATCGACGCCACATGCAAGCTGACCGGTAGCAATAGAGGAGGCTCATAGAGCCTCAGTCTAATAAAACTGTTTTAGAGCCCTATTGGCCCTTAATTGAGGGGGTTAGCCCCTTGTTCTTGATGTTAAATGAAAGGTCTTGTAAATATAAACATATTTTTTTTCAGCAAGTGTTCAGAAATTGTTAACCGTTCTAGAGATATCTGAAAAAAGTGTATTAAGGGCCGATCCTTTAACTCCTCGGGGCCATTAACCAAACATTTTAAGATGGCATATTGTTTAGAACATTATTCTAAACTTTTCTTCTACATTGCTTTTCAAAATATCTCCTTTCAGTGATCTGAATACAGTGATGTATTAGTGATCAAAGTTTTGGATTTCTGGCCCCTTGAATCCCGTAATTACATAACACATGACAAAAGTATGGAATTTTTTAGCTAAACAGCTGTACAATGAACATTTTGCCTCTATAACTAATAACAACTTTTTGCTCAGTAAAGACTTATAATTAAACGACTTTAGATTCGTTGCGTGGACAAAATCACCAGTAAAAAAATCAACAAATCCTCAAAATCTCAAAACGTAAGTGACGTCATCAGTTTAACATTTAATTATCTCTTATAATAATAAAGAAAAAGAAACCGTAGAATAACAAGAGGGTCTTCTGTTGGAGACGGAATACCCTAATAAAGAAAAAAACCGTAGAATAACAAGAAGGTCTTCCGTTGGAAACGGAAGACCCTAAAAATAATACTGAAGAATTTCCAACAGAATCAGTAGAAGGTCTTCCGTTGGAAACGGAAGACCTTAATAAGTTACAAATCAAGGAGTTGCGTTCATTTTTGATTAAAGAAATATATCGAGAATGCCTGCAGTCTCTACAAATACGGCATTAAGCAAACACTTTAAACGATGTCGAAATGAATATAGGTATCGGAATTACTTTTCCCATGATTTATTATAGCAAGTCCAAATTGTTTCATTTTCTACAAAAATCATTTAAAGCCGTAAAGTACAGAAAAATATTCATCAATTCAATTATGACCTCATAATAGTTATAGCACTAAACGACACTCTGGAATTATTTACTAGATCTTGACCTTAAATCAATACAAGGAAAAAAATACAAAAATGGAGCGCGTAACCAACGAAATGAAGTTGGAGCCAAAAACAGCCAGATTCCAAAGCGTGTTACAAGGAAAATGGATTTTGATCAGATTATATGTAAATCCTCAAAGGACCATGAAGACAGACTCTAAAAAATACGTTTTGAGTCGAGGGGCCTCCGAAATGGAGTATTGTTTACGATCTATTTTTATTAATTTTCTGATTAGGTGTGAAAAAGATGGTCTTTATGTTTTATGATATTGTTAACATTTATTAATTTGAAAGCAACGTTCTAAAGGTTGAAGTTATTTTGTCAATCTCATTTAATTTTGTAAACAAACTTGCTGACATGAGTTCCCTCCTGTTCTTTTGTTCTATTACTTTTACAGTGCTCCGGCGAAAATCAGACAAACGAAAATAGTCTAAAAAAATACATATGGAAATACCCCTTCATGTTCATAAAATATATAATCATAGACAAGAACTACCTATAAATAAAATGTCGCATTTGTCACAATATCATATAACTCATTGTACTGAAAACTTTGGGTTTTGTTTCAAACATTGCAAACATAGCATAAATACGGCATACATAGCTTTAACAAACAAGGTGAGTTAATAACGATAGATTTGTTTTCATATATCAAAGGCCATACCAATAATATATGGATAATCCAAAATTGTGAATAACACGTTTCTTATTTTTTGAAAATACCTACAAGTTTTAATTTTATTATAATTTTATGTAGGGTGTAAAAACTCCAGTTTCTATGGGATCGCGTGTGATATTCCGTGCCCCGCCACCTGTAAAAATAATGCATGTCACATTCAAAGTGGGGGATGTTTGGAGTGTAAACCCGAGGTATATGGCAGTTACTGTAATCTGTCATGCCCCACCAACTGTAATGACAACACGTGTCACAATCAGAATGGAACATGCTTTACATGTAAACCTGGATGGACTGGAATATACTGTAAAACAAGTAATATTACTCATCATATATGTAATCAAGATATAAATACCTGAATTCTTAATGTATTTTTGTTATCAATAACAGAATATTAGTAATTTCTTTTTGCAAACGTTATTCATTTAACAGGTAAGCTTAAAGTTGATTTACAGCATATCAAAATATCTATTTTAACATACGCACATGCCTACTACTTCGCATTCAACTTTATTATGTAAAACAAAGCAGAACGCATGACCAATAGCTTAATTTTCAATGTTGTTTCTATGTTGTCAAAAAAACCCAGAATGTACTAATGGATGGTACAGTGTCAACTGTAGCAGACAATGCTCAGAACATTGTAGAGACAACACTCACTGTAATCACGTGACTGGTCAGTGTGACGAAGGATGTGATACTGGATGGACAGGGTATCTCTGTATCAACGGTAAAAAACAACAAAAATTATATAAAGTCAAGTCAGATTAAGCCCTGGGTAAAGGCGGATCAATGACAAATAAACTTGATTTAAACTAAAAGCAAAAAGAGAGACAAAAAACAATTCTCTATTGTTTATTATATATCGACATCCTTATAAACAAGGATAGGGAAAATATATATCTTTTGATGCTGATATTTATTTAAACGCTATAAAAATAAGAAAAAAAATCGTTATATTTACAGGTGTTTCAGAAGGTTATTCAACCTAAATAGTATCCTTAATGTTTTTCTTATTTAGATTAGATAACGGCGTGGGACTTAAATATACGTAAATATATTGTTAAAATTGTTATTGTTAAAAAAGTACAATTGGAGCGAATTAAAGTAATCAAAAGGGCAACGGAGTTTATAACAGGTTGAAAATCTAACATTTATCCTGTTGATGGTAGGTGCGCCAATTCTTATGTTTGTATTAATATAACCCGTTACAGGGTGTGACGACGGGACTTATGGATATAACTGTATCAACAACTGTAGTTATCACTGTCTGAACAACACTCCGTGTAACAAACAGACTGGACTCTGTGACAAAGGATGCAAACCGGGATATATTGATAGTGACTGTAGAAAAGGTAAATTTACCAATAGCAGTTACATGTACAGGGTGTAATGACAGGATTTATGGCTATGATTGTCACTGTTTGAATAACTCTTCATGTAACAAACAGACTGGGAATAGAACCAGGAATATACAGACGCTTACTGCAGCAAGAGTATATTCGTATAACAACTGAAAAAAAAATAATTTAGCATTTTAATATAAACCGTCAAGTCGCGAACAATTATAAAAATAATGGTAAATATGTTTTTATAATCATAAGTTAATGCATATAGATAGTATATGCTGTTTTCTTTAAAATCAGAATGCAATGACGGACATTTTGGGCTGAATTGCAGAGAACTGTGTAGCGGCCATTGTAAAAACAATGAACCATGTGATCATGTTAGTGGGGTGTGTCCTGGTGGATGTCAGGATGGGTATATGGACGAATATTGTAATAGCTGTAAGAAACTAGCATCGTTATTTTTAAAATAACAATTTATACATTATATTGCTTTTTATTTGTCTAACTGTGTTTTGCTGTGGATTTTAGCTTGCAAGGCCGGAGATTATGGAAAAAATTGTACATTTCACTGTTCTTTGAATTGCAATTCGACATGTGAATATATAGATGAGTCATGTAAAGATTGTAAAGAAGGTTGGAATCGTCATTGTTCTAAAGGTAATTATAAATGACCTTCGGAAAATCTCTTTTTATAAATATAAGTTTATTAGAAAGAGTTTAAATGAAAAGAAAGTGTTCCATGTACTCGTTTAAACTGAAATTAATATTGCTTTTATTGCTCCTCAATTGACTTTAAACAAAGGCAGATACAGTTAAAAAAAAAAAAAAACATGAAAAAAATATTCTCACACTGTTGCATCGGACGGTTATTACAGTTACTTCTTGTAATATTATCATAAATGGCAGTTGTGATATATATGCCTCATAATGATGTCCCTGTCCTAATAAAAACAGTGTTGTTAATGATATGGCTAACGAATGTATATGAGGTAACATTTGGTCACATATAATGGTTTTTTAAATAAAATGCTAAACATCGTTGTCCATTATAAATGTTAATTTTTGAATAAACAGTTACATGTAATTGAAAATAGGGGTACGTAGACATGCTGGATGAATTAAAAAATACTAAAATTTAGGCTCAAAATATTAATAATATACGAATTTTTACTAGTAGCTGCTGCCTGGTATTTCCATTAATGTTTGAAATAGACATTTACAAAATGTAACTATGACGTAATAGATATTGCATTTCCCCGTCCTTTTTTTTTAAAACGACACAGTTTATTCAGAAATTCAGTAATTCGAATAGGAAACAATGTCATCGCCCGCATTGACATTAACAGTATAGCTTTGTCATCCAATACGACATAAGATATGTTAATTTTGTTATAAGCGATGGTTGCGGACAAATTTTTATGTTTGATAAACTTAATGAAATAAGCAATTTTAAAGTTATACACACTACAGTTTGCGTCAATTGTAAATGACGGGGAAAATGCATGTGTTTGATTCTTATAAAAGTCACCTTTATGCTGTTAATTATAATGCTTAAATCACGTAACAAAGATATCAAATTTTAAACAGTAACAATTTTTTTCCTACCATGAAAGTAATGCCTCCTCATGAATATCAATCTAACACGTGATCTCGAGAGCTAATTTTAGACTATCATACAAAAAATGATGGAGGGTCAACACCTTCATAATTGTTATAGATTCACAAAGGAAATGATTTATTTTTAGTTTAGCATAACTTGGTCATATACATATATGCTATTTAAACGTGCACAAGTAAGGGTATCGTGAATGATAAACGTATCACACTCATAATACATGTATATATTTCAAATCACAACTGAAGCATATACAGAATCGAGACGGATATGTAATTAGGCAAAAAATAACGGCCACATGATTTCCCGCGGACATGCGCAATGAAGTCGGTTTTGCTTTTCCTTTATCAATATTCATGAAAAGGCATTACTTTCCTGGCTGGAAAATAAACAATTAAAATTCTATGTTTTTGTAACGAAATGGAATTCAGCATTGTAATTTACAGAATAAAGGTAACATTTATAAGTAAACAAACACATGCATTTTCACTGTCATTTCAAATTGATGCATAATATAGCGTGTATAGCTTTAATCATTTTAAACTACATCCTAACAAAACGACATATCGTTGAAGTTTGTATTCCCTTTTAAAAACAGAACAAAAGTGAATAACATAAAACATTTTACACACACTTATTCAGTATGCATTTTTTGGATTTTCATGAATATTAAACAACTATTGAACATTAGAGGATCAACTGAACTGAAAGGATTTGATGACAACTTATAGCATTTATGCTCTCTCAAATGTTAAAGATTGTTTTAAACGGATACAATTTTAACATTTTGTTCTGTTTACCTAAACTTAACGAGGCCGAGTACAGTTCGAGTACGCAGCCATTTGCATTCTAACATCATCTTTTTGCTTGATTGACGCCATGGCGTTATGGTTTCAATTGCAGATATTCAGCGAAATTTGTCGAAAATAGCTCGTTCGAGGCGTAAAATTGATATATTGTAGAATAAACATAAATGTCTTGAAGTATAAGCTATATTGGGCTCGGGTCGAAAACGTGAAGAGGGTTTAGCAAGCCTAGCCCTCTGTCACGTTTTCTTACCCCGCCTAAATATAGCTTGATACATGTATTTCAAGACAGTTACCATGTATTTTATATTCATGACCCTTAAAATGTGTTGTTATATATATTTTTATTACTAAAATATGTCTGAATGTTCTAATAAAACTATAAAGATCACCATTTCCGCCTTTCTCAAATAAAAAATGGCCATTATCTGACAAATCTGGGAAATTGGGCATACAAAAAAAAACTTTGATAAGACCCCTGGAACAAACCAGGAGGTAAAAGTTTTTTGTTGTTTTTTTTTTAATCATTTGATATCTTTTAGCAATAACCTTCATATGTAGAACATAAAAAAAATCCCCAGCGCAGAAGTTTAAAAAAATGTGAAAAATTGATATATTTCAAGCAAAATCCCATAGGGTCCTATGTTAAAAATTAACAAACTTTGAGATGAACCCCTAAAAAAACGATGTGGTAAATGTCTGATATTTTTGTTTTAAAATGATAATTATATCAGTAGAAATCATGTAAAATATTTCATTAAAAAATCTAGGGCAGAACAAATTAGATCCGACCTCGTTAAAATGAATGCTAAGCACTAATCAGTCATGTTGTAAAAGGTTATAGTCATAACTATCTCTCTCTCTCTCTCTCTCTCTCTCTCTCTGGTTACTTAAATTGATCTATGACATTGTATAGACCCCCCAATAAAGGGACTGAAATATTCACTTCAACTTATATATCACCTGAGGCAAACTGTACCTAATTCATGAGTATCAAGGAATTAGATTTAAAAAGATGAGAGATTGACAATAATAGACAATTAACGTGTGCAATATATAACTAAAAACAAAAGAAACAAAAGATAAAATGAGAACCATTTGTTTAATGTTATATACCAGCATGTGCAATTTCTTTTCTATGATTATAACAGCATCTTCAACAAATATGTTGTTTATGTAATTATGTTAACAAGTATTGATTTTAAAGGAATGGTCGGCATGTGATATCATTGGTAAGCTTTATGTTTATGTAATACGAACGCATTACATGCAATAAACCTGATAATTTGTTATTACACGTTTTGTTGATTTTCGAAATGGCAAGGAATGAATAAATTTTACTGTTAGTAGGCGAAGTGTACCTTCGATTAAAATTCTTCTGCATGTAAAGAAAATCGTGATTTGAATCATTATACAACTGAAGAAATGTTTAAATCTCAAAACAAACACATTAGAATAATTTTTTTTTTAGTAATCTACATTTGATTAAAGATTTACATGAAGCTGTCACTGCAAAATAAACAAAGTAGTGCGTGGCAAAATGCGTGTGCAAAATAGTAAAATTTGCCGGATGCCTCATACGGACACCGTATTGATCGGCCAAATCCGATCCAAAAGAACAAAACAATCAAAAAAAAAAAAACCAACAACAAAAAACAAAAAAAACAAACAAAAAACAAACAAAAAAAAAACAAACAATAAAACAAGTACCAAAACTAGTCGTTTACCTAAATTTGTCGGTATGCAAGAAGTGAGTATTGTTGAAATAATAAATGAAGTTGTTCCTATCGCATTGCTGTAACATGTTTTAAACACGTAAAAAAGATATACTCTACAGTTTCACTAACTCCCAATATGTTTGTTTAACTACTATACAATATTATTCTGCCTCCTGTCAGTTTGTATCAATATATTCAATACTCATCTATTTTCGCATAGTATACAAAGGGTTCATATAGCGTAAGCATACTATGCCGAAATCGAACACGGCAAATGTTTTCAACGAAAATCTTACATGCGCCGAAAGCGATTTCCGAACTTTCGACCCTAAAATCATTACGTCTAATAGATCAATGCGCTGCCGTTACGCCACAACAGCCGATGATATAATTGGCGGTTTTTTGTAAATATAAAACGTACATACATTTGACATCAAGCAATAAAAATTATAAATCTTTCCAAAAACGCCTCATTATTGAAGAGTATTTTAAAGTTAAAGTTTCTAATAAGCTTTTGAACAAATTAATGAAACATTTTTCAAAGAAATTGTACATGATAATCCGAAAAATGTGGGGGTTTTTTAATGACGCTTGATAAAGAATGTACAAGAAAAAAATTAGATGAGATTTCGTTTGATAAACAACTCGAGTTTTCTCGGAAAGGTCAATCGTGTCTCATTTCTTGAAAAGAACATAAACGCTTGTTGATTTTTTTTATTGTACATTAACTTGTTGATTCAATAAACAATCAAATCAAGTGATTAATTTGAAAAAAAAACAAACGCTTGCTTTTGCGGTGGTTAATTTTAGGGACTAGACAACACTCAAACGTCACAGACTCACAGCTACTTAGCACATCAGTATACAACAGTCAGCAGTCGGCTCGTGCACTATGTATCAAACCCTGACTACTATTTAATCATAGAACATGCACAACATAACACTATTATATGAAAACCAAATTGTCGAATAAGTTAAATGATGTTATTTCACATGATACAAGTGATGATATTAATTGTTATTCTTTTAGAGATTGGTACATCGCCTATTGAATTATCTCAGAAGTCATCAAATATTCTACCTGTTACTGTTGGAGGGATAGTTGGCGCATGTGTAGTTTTAATAGTCGGATTTGTTATTTTCATTTTTATTTTACGGTATATTAGCACTTAGTTTTTTTTACACATTTGTTCGAATATCTATCTTAAAATTTAATTGCTTTATGTTCAATAATCAATATGTAACATTTGTCACAAAGCATCACTGAACATGAACAAATAATAGCGTTCGTTGTTAAAGAAGGGTTTTATCTATTATGCATGTAATGATTATAGTCTCAAGAAAAAAACCACAATCATGAACAAAAGAGAATCAATGATCATGGAAGTAAAGCCTCGTATAAAATTTAAACCTCAAATAATCGGTAAGCATCAATATTATATTCACGGTTGAGCTAATAAATGAAACCACCCTATCTGTCTGTTTATCTATCTATCTCTCTATCTATCTATCTTATGAAAAATGAAATTTATGACTGTCATGAGACTTGATATTTTAATATACGAATGATCTTTTTTTCTCCTTTATTATAATACAGATCACGAACCGCATGAAAAAAAAGCAAAACGCAACGATGACTCAACGTATACGTTGCCTGAGAAAACAAAGAGGGGTCCCCAAACCAATAAAAATATTTCTGTCAGAAACATCATGGCCCAGATTTCAAACATGTCTAAAAACGAAAACGCTGGATTCAAAAGTGAATATCATGTACGATTTACTTTTTTCAACATCATGATGTTATTCATCTTTATTGTGTATTCTTATAACATTAAATTTGAAGTGAAAAAATAGACACAGGTTAAGCATGTATACTGTCAACTGAACAAATTGTTAATAGGATATTCCTAGGGGTGAGCTGCACCCATGCATAGAGGCAAAGAAACCTGAAAATAAGGCTAAAAATAGATACACCACCATCTTTCCGTGTATGTATTAAACCAGAAGTCACAATAAAATAATACAATGATATTTTATAATGATATTTATGCAATATGACATTGTTTCTTAATATGCTTTATTTATAGATGATCACTCGCGAGTTATTCTTAAACCGTCGGCGTCAAATGGAAGTGGTTATATTAATGCCAACTACATTGAAGCAAGTATTAATAAACGCATATGGTTTATATAAATATAGTTCTCTGTTGTGACAGTAATTTGTATTTGAAATATAAATTTGACGTTTTGGTAAATAGTTAGACTGCCAATTTAAAAGAAAACGTAAAAAAAATGATGCCTAACAATCCAAGACGAAAGAACGTTTAGTTGATTTTATGAAATGATATGTTGCGTTCTTGTTTAAAAATGAAAATTAAAAAATTAAAATTTATAAAACATTTGTTTCTTTATATATCAAAAGGATACACGAGGAAGACGACTTTACATTGCCACACAGGGTAAGCTGTACATTAATGTATTATTAAGCAGTTACCCTAATTTTCATGATATTGTTGTTGTTTTTTGTTTTCATTTTACATTTTTTTTTATTATCTAAGGCCCAAAGCCAAAAACAATTGCCGATTTCTGGACTATGATTTGGCAAGAAGAAGTATGCAACATCGTATGTCTAACGAACCTCACGGAAGGAACAAAGGTTGAAGTGTATTTAAGGGACATTAAACATTATGTTATCTATAGTATTAAGAAACTTTAATAATCCATTATTTCGAAATAAAAAAAAATATAATGAAAATAAAATCAACTTGTTTGCAATCCTTACATTTAAAGAAAAATGGTGTTTTTTATGACAATTACTATCTTTTACTTTTTATGTCACTATATTCATGATTTTTTAAAGAATAAGTGCGCCCAGTACTGGCCAGATATCAACGACAAACTACATGGTGGGACGTTGACAGTCAGACATCTGGAAGAGAAAACATACGCCGAATACATCATCAGACGATTTAAGATACACAACAAATCGGTAAAACATCACGATGAAAATATCAAAACAGTAAATATTGATAAAAAAAAATCTTCACATATTGTGTGTGGTTTACTTTGTTTTATATAAGCAAAACTAATCTACTTACTTTTAAACAACCTATTGTTTGTAATAAAAATTAATTTTTACAAAAAAATAACAGTTTATCGAATGAATAGAAATCACTATGAATCAATAATTAATCAGATAAATATTGCATAAATCCACTTACTTTCTTTTAGTTTGTTGCTAGTTTTTAAATCACGACAACACTCCTTACTACGCTACGAAAACATTGTTTCTCAACTGATTATGTATTTAGGACAAAGTTGTGTACCATCTGCTACATTATTAATATATTGGATGGAGTTATATGTCATTTGAAGGTGTTTAATGTTTTCTGGTTATTTTTTATATAATCGATAAAAACCTTAGGCCCATCCCCCGTGGGTTGTTCGTACACGCTTAAAATCGGGATACTAAGTAAATTGACGTAAACTTTTTCAAATTCAAAACGCCCATTTCATCTGAATTCCGCCAATCGTATTTATATGTGTTTAAAATTTGGGTTCTCGTAATTTCAGTCTTTGTGTAAGTTTCTCGAATATTTATTTTTTTTGTTAAATAAAAAAAAGCCCTATACCTTACACGTAATACACTAACCTTAATTTGAATCTTATGTCAGAATTAAATTTTGAAAATATCACTGTTGATGTGCATGTCTTATAACCCCTAAAAACCGAAGTATATAGGTTTTTAATCATTAATATTATCGATGAGTTTAATATATCCAATGCAAATAACGTTGTACGTATGAATTTCAAGTACCAGAATCCTTAGGTAGACTAGATTTGAGAAAGAGGGTTATTGTACTCCATGTAAGCATGGGTAAGTGATGCAGAATCAGATTTAAGTTTGTTTCAAAAGATCAATAACAATTTACATCAAATTAGAAGCATTATATTGCGCTGTTTGTTTGATAATGGGGCTTAAAAAGATGCGTCATGAACAAAAATTATAGTGAATGTTTGTCGTGTATACGTAATAACCAAAACACTTCTTAATACATAGATATTCAGAAAGTAATGAAATTACCTTTAAAATGAAATAAAGTTGTATTGTATAACTTTCAAAGTACAAGTTTGAATTATTGCTTCTTATAAACACATGCTAAAATACATTTTTTCTTGTTGATTTAGTAATGATAACCAATTTAGTAGTCAACCTAACAGAATAACTGAGTGCAGTGATTAACAAATTCAATTTTCAAACAAACTAAAGAGAAACACCAGGGTTTTTTTTTAAATTATATAAATACACTCAACAAAACTTCTAAGTGTTCACCCTGATAAATAGAATAATTTTGAAATTACGAAATAAAATGATGTGAAATTTTCAACATTTCGTAACTGATATGTCTTCTCATCAACAGCACAGATGAAATAAAACAACTACGATTGAAATCATTTACCCGTGACAAAACGTCAAAACATAAAATTGGTATTTTTCTGCGCATGCTTGATATAATTGTCATTAGTTTATGATTGATTTTAGTCTTTGGTGATAGTTTAAAAAGAAGACCACTTAACATGGCCAAAATGATCACTGCAAACACAACCAGAGCCGTTGGAATATTGGTGTCTGCATTGTTTCCACAACAGATCGTATTAACTTTTAATTTGCTGTTTGTTTTAAATAGTAAGCAATCCGAGGAAAACGTTATTTTGATATAATTTTTCTATTTCGTAAGTGTAATATCATTTTCATCGGCAACTTAAAACAATCCAAAAGCTCTGAGCAAAATTTAACCAAACCGGAAGTGTTAGTTATATTTAGCAAAGGTCAACATCTCGGGTCGCAACCTGAGGTCAAGGTCAATGCACCGGTCTTAGCAATTTGAAAGTTAAGTGGAAATCAGTCAACTTGACGACAAGACAAATAATTGTGCTTATTTCATATAGGAAATACATTATACTG
>WFKH01011926.1:74331153-74341235 GCA_016163765.1 Magallana hongkongensis
TGAAGCTGTCCATCAAAGTTATTGATAAGATATTGTGAAAGCATTTGAAAAGAGTTCAGGGAAGAGGATTATAACAGTTAATGGAGTTATCTTCCCTTGCTTCTTCATATTGAAGTTATCTTCCTTGGCTTGTTCATATTTAGTAATAAATCATTAAAGAGAATGTAATTATAAAGTTGTATGATCAAAATAGTTATGCAAATATTTTTATCATTTGAAACAAAAACAGTTTTTAATTTTTTTTAAGATAAACAAATAGACTTGTTAATAGTAAAGTAATAAGTAGTATACAAGCCACCTTGTTTTAGTTTATCTATGAAAACATAAAAACATAAAACCTATTTTGTAAGTTAACATACGTGGGATAAATAAATTGAATGGAATCTGGGCACCTCTTCTGTAGTATGTCATACACTTTGTTAAGAGCTTCAAGTCTTGTGCTAAACTATAGGGTTAAGAGTCCTTTCCAAAAGATTTCAGGCAGGGAGGTGGATGTCATTACATTATTATAATCCTCTAATCCATTATGAAACTCAATTAAATGCATTTATGAGACTCCTCGACAATTTTGTGTATGGGCCATGGTACTCAGGTGACCGTTAAGACTTATTGGCCTCTTGTTTTTTTTATCTTAGGAAGAGTACAAGCTTTGTCTTGACGCCGTGGCTGAATACCTTCTTAATGACTGTGTTTATGGAAATTGTTAAGGAGACAAAGAAACCCTAATGCATTTTGAACACTAGATGTTCATATTGAGTATACCATAAACTATAACGAACTTGTTGGAATTCGGTTTTTGTGGTTTAGTGCTGATATAAAGATAATTTTGAATATGAATATGTTTGCATTGGACTGTTTTAAGATTTGACTTATTATTATATTTAACCCTTTTAAAATCTAGCTTTTTTTTTTTTTTGGGGGGGGGGGGTAATGAATCACTGAGTGTTTTATTGGTAGTTAGTACTAATTGACTGTGTTTTTGTTGTTTTATCAACCAATTTAATTAAATAAAACGACCTTCAGTAAGAATTGATATATCACCCTGAGTTTGTTTTATATTGTATTTTATTGCTCTATTAATGTATTTTTTGTTGCGGGACACCAATATTAAAACAATTGCTTTACGTAAACAGATATATTCCAAGAATGAAAAGTGTCTTTTGATTTTCGATTTGTTCAATTTGCACAAAACTATTGCTTGTAGTTTTATACTTTTTTTCGTTCAATTGTTTTCAAATTCAATAACAATGTTTTTATATTTTGATTTTAATTTTATTGTGATAGTTAACGGTAGTTTTGGCCTGTAATATTTGAATACCTTTGTGCTTAATTGTCTTTGTACTAAAATACATTTTATCTTTTAATTTAAGGCTTGTTTTTTTTGGTGGTGAACAGAATTAATTTCAGAAATGTCATATTTTCACACAATATACTATGTTTATAAATTTGGTTATTGTATGGTGTATATTGAATTATTTTGACATAATTAAAATTAACCATTTTAAGCGGCCAACATCGTTTTTATGCTTATAAAACAATTACGTAAACTTTCTTTTAAATGTAATATTTTAAAATAGATTATGCTTAATAAATTATGCTTATGATAAGTTTGTTGTTGTTCTTTTCATATCTGCACTCACGTTTTCATTAATTTACCAGTTGCGATTTAAAAAATATTATAATTTCTGCCATTAGAATATTAGATTTAAAAAAGTACCATACTTGGTAAACACAACCTTCCTTAGCTAATTGTTCTATGATATGCACCTGCTCTAAGGGTGTACTACGCATGTAATCAAAAATGCAAAATAAGATAAACACATTTCATAACGCCTTTTTCTCTGTAAATAAAGTAGTTTGTCGACTAAATATTCAAATTAAAACCTACATTTTTGACAAAATCCCAATAAAGCTTAAACTTCAAGCCGAATTAATTAGTCCATGTATCCTTAATACACTGTAAATTATATTTGAGACTCATCTGATCATTACTGAATAAAGGAACATAGGTGGAATATTTTCATGATCCATTTGTTCTAGTTTTTTTTCGTAAACAAATTAAATAGTGTATTTCTAAGATATATGAGGAAGAACATTGCGTTCTTTTGTTTAACTATGGTATGTTTTCCTCTAAGATGACTTTGTAAACCTGTTCTTAATTGCTTCGTGACTTTAACTTCAACGGTAGTAAAAAAATATATTTTTTTTAAATAACCAGTGAATTATGTTTTTTGTTTCACATTATGATAGCAAAGAGTGTTTTTTTTTTCGTCAAAATTAGTGTTGCATTAATTTGTTTCGAAAAAAAAAATACCTGCATCTGATCCACAGTAGCTAACAACAGTCTCTACACTTTTGTCAAAATATATTTACTTGTTTACCAAGAAATAATTCAGCTATTAAATCGATATGCATGTTTGAATCTGCATTCACTGTTTGAATTTTAATACTTGTCTATCTTCTGTGTAAGTGATTAAGCATAATAACGAAGGTCTACTCTGCTTGAAATAACAAGGCAAGTTCAATGACACACTGGTCTCCGGCTATATTATTGTTGAAATTGTATGGCCTGCATTGCTATAAAGAACAATTCTTAGGTGAAATGTAATACTGATTTGCCTGTGCTTATATATATTTTTTTTCTTAAAGTCTCAACTATTTAGAATTGTTGATAGATACATCTTTAACGTTTAGATAAACAATATGCGGAGTGAGTTTTCTTGTTCAATTAATATTATGTCTGAAAAGGTCTTTTTGTAAAATTCGCGTTGTCTCTCCTTTCATAGACAGGACTCACCCAATTACCGAAGATACATAAGGAAAATCAATGCAGTTAATAGTGACGCATTATTGTACATTTTTGTATGCATCTACGTAATTCACAGAGTGAATAAGAGAGAAAGTGTCACTCTTTATAATGCCCTTTTGAGACCAACGATACATTTTTAACATCATTTAAAACTCGATTTGATGTTGCTTTTATCATTTTCGCATGATTTTGGTAATATGTTTAAATATCAATCACGTAAGTCACGTGATATGGAAATCAAATGTTGCGGTCTATTACGCAATGTTGTTTCTTATTATATACTATATATTATTATATTACATTGATTTCACTGAAAAGACAAATACTAGAACACAGCAGGAATATGAGCACAACAGCCTTATATCCGAGCTTCTGACATACCTCTCCTGCTTTTTGAGATCTTAATGTTCTCGAAGATTATGTTGCAATCAATTATATGTGTTGGATCCTTAATACCACACAATGTGGTGTACTTAACATACAAGCAAAATACAACGCTTCGATGCTGTCCTACTTATATTGAGAGAATATAAGCGTCTCTCTGCGGGTTTAGGCGCACGCATGCACGCACGCACGCACGCATTGTTCAACTTATTTTATTCTGTTTGTATCCTTATTTGAGTAGATAAAGTAAATCTTTGTGTTTAAACGAAATATCAATGGATTTTGAAAACGGGGACCAGGAAGTGCCAATCTGAGGGCTTGAGTGTAAAGTATGGGGACCCTGCTCAAAACTGAGGACTTTATCTAGATTAGACTAAATTCTTAAAAAAAATAATGGAAACGTTCATTGCAGAAAAAAACTTACACTACCAACGTTAGCGTTATATGTATTTTTTCTGCAATGGCGCCATCTTAATATCCCACATGAATCACCATTTTCTGAGGTTTCATACAATGATATATGATTAATTGATATTAAATGGCAGGTTACTATCATTTTAGCATTCAACAAATGAGATTTAAAACGTTTGAAAAAAGTTATGTTATTAAAATTATAGATCGCGAGGAATACTTGTACTGATAACATATAAAAAACTGAAATCCTAATCCTCACATAACTACGTGTATAGTTTGGGAACTTAGGCATGATAAATTTATTTAAATTTATTTAAATATATTTAACTGAGGGCCAATAACACACACAGTACAGCATTTGATATTGACATTTGAATCCAATTTAAATTAAACTGAGGACAAAACACACACGGTACAACTTTGGAGACTTACATATGAATAAAATATACACTAAACTGAGGACCTAATACACACGGTACAACTTTGGGGACTTACACATGAATAAAGTATACACTAAACTGAGGACCCACTACACACGGTACAACTTTGGGGACTTACACATGAATATAGAATACACTAAACTGAGGACCCACTACACACAGTACAACTTTGGGGACGTACACATGAATATAGTATAAACTAAAATGAGGACCTAATACACACGATACAACTTTGGGGACTTGCACATGAATAAAGTAAACACTAAACAGAGGACCCAATGCACACGGTACACGTTTGGGGACTTACACATGAATATAGAATACACAAAGTAAATCTTGCAGACTTTAACAGATACTAAGCTTTATATAGAAATTATGAAATATAGACGATTAAAGTCACAATTCACTGAACTTTCAAACGTTTCCAAGGCAATTTTGCACTTTTTTTTTCGCCGATCCTACATTCACCACTAGAAGCAGTCGGCATTTAGAGAACATTAATATGGCAAATTATGCTGCAAAACCTTCCGAGATATATAATTCTGGTCCTAATACTGAATTTAAAAAATCATACATGTACAATTGTAATTTTCTTTTCCACTTAGGTCCACGAATTGTTAACATCCCCACTTATTCATTCTGCTTACAAATCTGCCTGATAAGAAACTAGAGTATTGCGTGAAACTTAAATGGCAATAAAAATTATAATTAATAAACTTTTGTTCAGAGTATGTGTGAAAGGCTATTTGAGGTATTAGCTGAAAGTTGCATTATTCTTGTTCCATAGTTATTGTAACAAAAATAAGTATTTTTATGTCATTCAAATCAAAATTTGAATTGTACGCAAAATTCTGAACATTACAGCTCATGTGAGCCTCGTATTAACATTTACATATTGATGTAATGAATAAATTTCTTACTGCTTTACAACAAATTAACACTAATATAAGCAATCAAAATTTATTGGCAAATATTTCCATACAATTGATAATTGCAATTAAAGTTGCAATTATAGTATTCATTTATCATACACTTTCAATCCATTCATGTCAGTTTAAAACTCCACTTAAACATAGCATTTAATGCTGTAAGAAGTTAAATTGTAAAGAAAACATCTCCATCCAAATTATTTAACAAATTCTATGTAAAACAATATACTATTTGATCAAACACAAATCAGCATTGATAAAATTGTAGTATTTAACAGTTAATTAACATTCTCTGCATATTGATTACAATACTTAAAATCAGCCACATTTTATTTCCATATCTCCAAATCATCCCAAACAATCAAATACCTCGTATGTATAGTGCATGTGCATACTAGCTGTAATCGATGCATCATTCATATCATTGTCGACTCTCAACATCCTCAATGAAGTAATTCATTTCAACAGTATGAAATATGTCAATATCTGCTTCTCCAACATTTCATCAGTACAACTGTGAATTTACAAATTCAAATTATTCAGAGTTTACTAATGTTGTCAGTTCACTCCAAAACCGAAATTGTAAAACACTATATATACATGTACATACACCATATTCTCTGCATTTTGATTAAAATAACCAATTCTTATATCTATCATTAAAACATCTTAACAAATCTACAATTCTTGTGAATACAGTATACATTTTGTTGTTCATACAACTATCATCAATGCACATCAACAGTTCAATTTATTTTTATATAGCAAATCTAGCTCATTAATATAATTTGCAGTATGCAAAGTTACTAAATATTTTCTTAATTTCTAGTACATTATATATTTGTCAAAATCTATTTCCAAACATCAAATCAAATCAATTACCAGTTATGTATAATTCATACAAATACTAACTGTAACCATAGTCATTCATACAACCAACAATGAAGGTAGATATAACGGTACACAATTTGCTTATTAATACTACATGTCCAGTCTTTGTAATATTTATTCCAATCCCTCTGTATTTCAATGACAATGCTAAAATTAATCAAGGTCTATACCCCAAATATCTGGAAAAAAAAATTGTCATTTCAAGTTAATGTCAACGAAAAACACAAAACCATATTAGTTTTACAGTTGTATTAATCAATTCCAGCTAAAGTTATCATGGCCCTTATTCCTTAGTTATTTTACAAAGGTGAATGCTCATTACAGCAACAAACATGACAACAGTATGTATTGGTAAAGCTATATATGGAGTATTTTCTACAAATTTGCTAATCCTCACACTTCTGTGCTTTATGAAATATATGAAAATTGATGTCCACAAGCTATAATGAACTTGTAATTACTTGATTATCAAAGTAAATAAAGACAAAAAATCACCATTTTCTTTGTTTTTTTTTTTTATAAGGTTGTACACTTGATCTTTCACATTTCTCCAAGTTCTTTTGGAAAGGATTTTATCCTTTTTTAAAACATTCTCGATATCGTTCTTGCCAGGAACTTTGGACATTGCAATAAAATGGGGAAAATGCTAGTTGACTGAATTCATTTCAGATGGATTCCATGTTTTTTTCTGTGTTTTGTGACTTTTGCCTGCAGAATTTTCATCGGTAGATCTGCCATCAGAGGGTGCTTTCCTTTTCTCTGAAATTACGAGTTTTAGAATATAAATTGGTTGATGATATGGTTTGAATGTGAAAAATGCAAATAACTAAGAAGTAGTACAGTACCGCAACAATTTTTTTTCACAAGATAAATGATAGAATTTACGCACGGTAGGACAGGCTTAATGCACGATAGAACAGGATACATGCATGATACAATAGGATTTATACACCATAGGAAAGAATATACTATGCATGTTCATAATTAACGAATAATCACGATATATGATCTTCATGATTTACCCGATAATGGCATAATTTGATAAAGAAAATGTATGAAATAAGAAATATTAAGCAGAATTTCATTTTATTAAAAAAGTCAAATTATTTAAATTATTACGAGCTGCGTCGTTAGAATGACTTAATTTGAAAAATAAACTAAAATGATGTAAGAATTATCTTTATTGATAATTAAAATACAATGCATGTTCTTTATTAATATATATAATCTATTATAAATATTATCATTTTTTTTATTAAATAAAATAAACGAATTAGATGACATGCAAGTTAATGTTTACACAGTAATTTAAAACACTCTCTGCGTACGATTTAATATGTCTGACATACAGTTACATATGTTATCTTGTTCCAAAGAATTTTCGATTATACACATTACCCTATCATCTCCAAATGTTACTTTATTTTAGGCCATATAAAATTAATATTTAGATTCTAATCCTAATTTGCAAAAAATATGGGACGGGTGGGCGGATTTTATTTATTTTTTTTTATTTTTTTTAAAACACCCTTTTCACCGTTCATGTTCAAGAAATAACAACTGCTCTATTCTTTTAAGTTGTTAATGCTAATATGAGTACACAAACCCACTTGTAATCTTTTAATTCCATTTTATTTTGACTTAACTGTTAATGAATGAAGAAATTTGTATCCTTATTACCGTCTTCCTTGGAAGACGGTATAAAGATTTGAAATAATTTACAGTCTCCCTCTGATTGGTAGAAAATACATGATGTGAAAATTTACATTTATTTCATTGGTCAAAATACTGTTCGACGCAAGGGAGACAATTTTCTGATGATTTAATTTACGTACGACTTAACAATTTTCGAACATTCCCAATCTTAAAAAGAGAGAAAACGAAAAAATAACAAAATTGCTATGAATGAATTCAAGCTTTAGTTTTTCAGTACAACTAGTTGAAAGCAACTTTCTATAATATCTATTGAAAATGTTTGTTCTTTTCATTTTGTATTTTTATGTTAATACTATTAATGTGAAAATTTTATACGATAACGCTAATAGCAGTAAAACAAGCTGAATATCTAATATCAGTTAAACAAGTTGTAGAATGCAGTGGTATTAACTTTGATTTTTTGAAATGATTCGATCTTTTTTAAGATATCTATATCCCTTCTATAGTCGATCTCAACAACAAGCATGTGGTATATGCATACCATTACGATGTTTCAACTTTAGGCTTGATTAAAAAGCACATATAAAAAAAATCCCCAGGCAATTTAAAGGAAGGCGACATTTATATAAAATTGAATTGAATTTTATATGATAACTTGTTGCTGTTTAGAGTTTGGTCTAAAGACGGTAAGCTTTTTTGAAAAGCTATACTTGTGATAACAAACACAAATGGTAATCCACATGTTTAGGCAGCCATTAGAATGTTTTGATTTTTTTGTATACCGAGCCCGATTTTTTTCCCGAAATTTTTTTTCCACACAATTTTTTTTTTCAAAATAAAATAAAATGCATCGGGGCGGGCCATTTTCAGAGGGGCGGGCGGCGATGATAATCTAAAAATTAATTTTATGCGGATTATGTCTTCTTTTAAAAATATCTTTCGACTTAAGAACTTTGATACATATAGCTTAATATTGTTAATTTGATGGAATGTTTGATAAAGATTTGCATTATTTGTTCGAATATTATTGTTAACGGAGCGATGAACGACTGATAACTTTAAAATAAAATGGCTTGCTTACGAAAAGGCAGGGTACAGCTAACATGATAGGATAAATGGAGAAACTGATAAAATTTAACGATAAACCTGATAGGATTACTGTACGTTAGGATAGGACTAATGCACGATAGAACAGTATACACGCGCGATACAATAGTATTCATACATGGATATAGGATTGTAAAAAAAATAACTTTGCGGGTACCATAATTTCATATCTCATTCTGGCTAAATATTTTGAGAGAAGTAAAAAGGAATTTGTCATCTGCATCTATCATACATGTATATGTAATATGAAAGATACTAAGTATATTAAAAACTTTATATATAAATCACATGGTCTTGACATGTACTTGATTTTTGACTGAAAATTCTTCACATTATGAGCAAACAGAAAATATGGTAATGCCCGTGATGAAGTTTATCAACTATATTCATGAGTCGTATTTAAGTTCAAACTTTGTTTTTGTCTTGTTTTAAGAAAACAACTTAACTAAGAAAATTGTTTGTTGTTTGTAAATCAGAATTTGAAATCTTTCCACTCAATTAGAAACATATCTTCTAACAACTATATTCTTGGAAAAAATGTAAGTATGTCAATTAAAATACATCTGTTGGGAACTGTTTTGTTAGGGATGGGGAGATGTAAGAAGTTTTTCAAAGATGCATATTGTTCAGGAAACATTTAGTTTAAAACTATGACCCTGTGTGGACTGAAGCTTGACTGTTAATGTATCCAACATTTAATCTTGAGAACTGCTTTTTTTTTCATGCATCTAGTTTAAAGTAGATTTAGGCCAACATTTTTTTATTTACTGTTTTACGGGAATTGTTTTTTTAAAATTGAGTCGGGGGGACGAAATAAAAATAAAAATAAAACTTTAAAATACATGCAGTCGGTCAGAAAAATAAAAATAAAATGAAAAATTGTGTTCAAAAATTTTATTTTCAATTTTGTGTGTTTATTAATTTAATTGCCTAAATTTGATAGAGAAAGAGCATAATAGAATACATTTAGATGGACAACTGTTTTTTATAAGGTAAATTATGATGATAAGCAGTTTTTTAAAATAATTTTGCTTCTTCTTCTTTGTTTTTTGGCACTTCAAGTTTTCACTGGCCGCAGTTGTTAAAATGAGTGGCATATGCTCACACAATCCCAAAGTCCTCACTTAACTGATGGATATAACACTGTGCCGGATAATTATGCCAGTGCCAAGGTGGCATTTTTACACCCGTTTAAGATGCAGTTTCGGAAAAATCCACATATACCAAATGACACTACTGGCTCTAAAAACCCTTGTCCGTATGAAAATCCCCTGTCTTTCCCTGTCACCCCCTGTGTTTTCCCTGTCATCCCCTGTGCACCCCCTGTCATCCCCTGTACACAGCCCCTGTACACCCTGTAATCCCCTGTCAGCCACTGTACACATCCCCTGTTTGCCACTGTAAGCCCCTGTCACCCCCTGTACGCCCCTGTCACCCACTGTAAGCCACTGT
>WFKH01011926.1:74373923-74400507 GCA_016163765.1 Magallana hongkongensis
CATTTCATTAAATTTGTTCCAATAAATTGTGATTTAAATTATTCATCGAAATGAATTACTAGTTGTCAAAATATTTTAATATGTAAATATTTGTGTATTGATGAACGGATTAAGTTGTTAAAAGGATTAAAACAGTCGTGTTATAAATCTATTCATATCCGATTTCGACTTCCTGAACTTGTTCTCTTAGTATAATACACTTCCGTGATGATCTATCGTCGTTGCCTCAAATTAGTTGGCGCCTCAAAGTAGCATGAACGCCCTCACTATATACTACTTACAATAGTGGCTGCCAAATACATTACTGATATAAAAATAAAGAAAAATATAATATGTAGTTGATTCGTTGGGTTATTTTTGTATTAACAGGGCAAATTAAATAGAAAATATTTTTATGTAGTCAAATATCCGAGAACAAAACTGATATGTAACTAAGCTATGGGAAAATGATTCCCTTTGGCGTTTTTTTACGTACAGGAAATTGATATTATTAACCTATGCATGCAATGTATTATAATTATGTATTCAACAATTACCGTTACTAATAAGAAGATAGAAGAAAAAATGTTAACATGTTTAACAAAATGTTTTATATATTTTGTAGTATGTTTATATTATATTTTATTTTTGTTTATATACATTATAGATCTTTATAGCAAAACAATTTTTTCTGAACAAAACACACATAAAGCATAAATAGTTTTGCTATCTCCGCATTATAGATATCCTTTTAAAATGCAATTAAAATACTAATTACTTTTTGCATGCATTTCATATTCTAGAAGACCGTCAAAAAGGGCGATTTGCAGGATTCTCCATTTATATATCGAAAACTGGTAATATAGAAGGATCTAATCTGTGTTACAAGGATGGGCCCCAGTTACCACCCCTTAACTTTACAACAACATGTATAGAATACGGACGTTATGTTATCTTTTATAACGAACGGAAGGATGGAGTTGTCTACCCTGACGGATATCAATTAACCAATGTGTACACCGAACTCTGTGAAGTCATTGTGAAAGGTATGCATGCAGATATTGTATTACAGGTCATTCATACTGTTGTTATTATTTACATTTGTATGTAAATGTTTTTTATCATTTTGATTATGAATTTTGCCATTTTGACCTTAAACCTCATCTAATATAAAAGATGCAGTGTTTTACTTACAGTATATCCGCAGTTGAAACTCTATTTCATTCCCTTAAGACAGACACAGGAAACAAAATATGAAATGCCTGCGCGAAGTCATCTAAATCAAGTAAAAGCCAGAAAAACAAAACATAATCATAGCGTATTACAAGCAAAATGGATTGTGAACAGATTATATGAAAATCATTACTAAATTTGGTATTCTTTGGCATAAAAAGCAGAAAAAAACACAGCTTAATTTATTTTTGTATTCCTAGTTAGATAAAATTTTCGAATCTTAATCAGCACATATTTTAAATTAACTGTTTTTTTTAAGTTTAACTCGGGTTAAATCGTAGAAAACACAGCGTAAACCTCTAAGAACTGATTTAATTGAATATAAGAATAAGGAAGTTTGACTTACAAAAAAGTCTTATACATATTTCTTACATATTATATTCAATAATTAGATTGATAAACATTAAAAATTTAATCTTATCAAACAATACCAGTCTTAAGAAACGGGTCATTTTATATTCTTCTGAAGATCGTTTTGCAGTGATAAGATTCTTAAGCAATTTGTCTCGTCTACATTGTAGTGGTAATTTGTTTGCCTAAACAAATGTATTGTTTTGGGGGTTTTCAGGACAATAGGGGACCAATATTAAAATATATGTATTGTAAAAAAAAAAGACCTTCTTTGACTTTTCTCTTTTAATCAACTTACTTCCTCAATAAAATATTTGAGGAAAACAATTTTTGTTTATATATTTTTCTTATTATTATAATAAATATTATAAATTATTATGAATACAAGTTGAAACAAGGGCACCGCAAATCGAAGCATCCCCTCGCAAAAAGAAATATTGTGTGGGGAAATGCATTATTTAGGAATAAACATGCAATTGAAGAGACGAAATATTTAACTTGTTAAAAACCACTTTGACCATGGGGGATGGGTGCATTTACGTGGTTGTACAATTCTTCCCATTACTAGCGAAAGCACACCACAAACGTTTTAAACTTTAGTAATATAGTTTTATAAATTGTTTTTATCCACTGACATACATAACGCATTTAGACAATTAGTGTAAGCAAATCTAGATTTCATATTGAAAATGAAACGTAGCTAAGATCTAGCGATTTATAGTCTGCTCTGTGAGATAATTCGAGTTAACATGTCGTAATTTTAACCCCAATATTTTAAAAAGAGTAACGTATCTTCAGCGATTTACATGAATGAATTCCCGGTTAATCATGTTGACGATATTCTTCAAAGTCTCTTCTGAATTATAAACCTGTTCTTCTCTAAGTAATTCGTTAAATATAGCCCGAAATTCGGCTCAGACGACTGCCTGTTTTGATTAAATTAGGGTGAACTTAATCTCCTGCTTGTTTCAGTTTTTCACTTTGGATATCCTTCTAACTCTCATTTCTCAAAAACGTTTGCTTCTTACCTTTACAGGGCCTACATCCAACAAAATATCAAGGTGTTGATTTGAAATGTTTACTTTCACGAACCGGAAGTCGTACATGAAACTTCTATGTGTTGTACTTTTAACGATATTTCAAAAAAATATATAACAGAATTCCTTGAAAATAAATAGGGTTTGTCCTTTAAACATGCTTATGAAGTGTACGAAGTTTGATAAACATGCATGCAAGGGTTTTCTTTGAATCTTGCTAAAAAGGCTAAAATGGACACACACACACACACACACGGATAAAAATATTAATATATTTGTTTTTATATATCTAAGATCATACCAGTAATATATGGATCCTCTAAAAACAAAAGAAGTAAATAAGAAAAACATATGTTTCATTATTCAAAATTATTACATGTATTATTTTCATTCAAAATAGGGTGTAAAAAACCCGGTGTTTATGGCACCACGTGTGATATTCCGTGCCCCTTCGCCTGTAAAAATAATGCATGCCATATTCAAAGTGGGGTATGTTTTGAGTGTGAACCTGGAGTACATGGCAGTTACTGTAATCTATCGTGTACCACCAACTGTAAAGACAATTCCTGTCACAATCAGAATGGAACATGCTTTTTATGTAAACCTGGATGGATTGGGATATACTGTCAAACAAGTAATATTGCTCATCATATATGTTATCAAGATATTAATACTTCAGTGTATTTTTATAATCATTTACAAAATATCTGTAATTTTATTTTATAAACATATATCAGTAAACAGGTAAATCTAATTGATTGGGGCACATCAACATGTGTATTTTTCATACACATATGCCTACTACTTCACATTAAACTTTGTTATGTAAAGAGAAATGCATAACCATCATAGCTTAATTTGTAATGTTTATTGTATGTTGTCAAAACAACCAGAATGTACAAATGGATGGTATGGCGTCAACTGTAGCCAGCAATGCTCACGCCATTGTATAAGCTGTACTACCTGTAATCACGTGACTGGTCTGTGTGACAAAGGATGTGATAAAGGATGGACAGGTTCTCTCTGTATAAAAGGTAAATTACCTAATCAAAATATAAAGTCGAGTCAAATTAAGCCCATGATAAAGGCGGAGGAATTAACAAAAACAATTTTAAAAACTAAAGACAATTTAAAACACAAAACAAAACAAAACAAAACTCTGTTCATTTTTTATCGACACCGTCATAAACGAGAAAAGGGGAAATATCTGTTGAGGATGATGCTAATTTATACGCTATAGAAATTAGAAAGTTGACGCTTTTATTACTTAGAAAATATAATGACACAGAACCTAATTACACCTAAATATGTTGAGAATTGAGTATATTCATTGCGATGATTCTAATGAAAATGTATACTTGTAATTAAAAGTACAACTAGATGGATTACATTATAAAAAAGGCAATGTGACTTAGTATAGGTTTTATAATATAACGTGCATTCTTTCGATAGCGGGTGCACCAATTACTTCTTAACATTGTATGAATGTAGTCTGTTGCAGAGTGTGATGTTGGCAGCTATGGATATGACTGTGTCCACAACTGTAGTGGTCACTGTCTGAACCACTCTGCATGTAACAAACAGACTGGTCATTGTGATAAAGGATGTAACCCTGGATATACAGACAATTACTGCAGCAAGAGTATATTCATATTGCATACAATTATATAATACTCATGTATTAAATAAAATATCTCATAATGGGTACATGAAAGTATAGGAAATTGTTAATGATGTATCAATCTTTGCTTTAATGTCTTTGCTAGAATGTACCCTCGGTCACTTTGGAGTTGCGTGTAGAGAACGTTGCAGTGAATATTGTATAAACAATGGACCATGTGACCATGTAAATGGAGCGTGTTCTGGGGGATGCCAGGATGGTTATTTTGGGGCTCGATGTTTCAACTGTAAGAAAACTGACTTATTTAAGTATAAATGACGTTTTAAATATCTTATTGTCTCTTTTAAAAAAAATATTTGTGACTTCTAGCATGTGCAACTGGATACTATGGAAAAAACTGTTCAATTTCCTGTCCTCCAAGTTGTAATGGGACATGTGAACATATAGATGGGTCATGCAAAGATTGTAAAGATGGTCAGGAATGTCATTGTTCTAAAGGTAGTTATACATGGTTTTTGAAAGATTTCTTTTTGTACGTGTTTTATCTGTATTCATATGCACGCGTTTATCCTATTACGATGCCTTTAATATTGTATATTCGGATTCTATTGTGAGCTGTGTAATACAAGTTAAACTCATTGAATTGCTTCTTCATTCAAATAAGTTGACTTTGGTTTAATGATAGAATATCAAATTTTTTAAAATATGTTTAACATTGTGTAAGGAAATTCATTTTCGTGCAAAATTTTTCACCAGCATTTATATAAAAAATATTTCAAGATTTACTTGCTATATATTATTCCTTTTTGCAGCACTTGGTATGCCGAATCAAAATGTGTCGAGTTCGAGCAGTTTTAATATCGCATTATTAGTTTCCCTCGTTATCAACTTTGTTTTTATCAGCGGTGTTTGTTTATTATGCAGGTAGTATAATAATGTAATTTGGTAAACAGAAGAGCGGTTTTATTACGTTAAAATTTTATCAAATTCATAGTTTTTTTTTATATTTTCTTCCAATAACATCATTGACTTAATTAACTGTCTGTACTGTAATTGCTGGCATTTTTTAAAAATCTAGTCTTAATTCATTCTTACTTTAAATATAAATTAATCATTTTAGGGGGGTTTATACAAAGAAGGTTTCCATATCCAGAGATTTATTGTCGTGCACAAAGAAGTCCATATACACAGATACAAATGTTACATGTAAAACCGGTGAATACTCAACTTATCAGGAACTCGATCTTTGAAGAGACGAAATCCAGTATCAGAATACAACAATATGATAATACTTACAAAACGAAAAGAAATTGGATGTAGAACTGATTTTGTATGTCAATAAATTAAATATTAAAAAAGAAAAAAAGTGTATAGCCTTCACATGTAGATATACTTACTAATCCTAGGCTCACAATTCTCAAAGTTGTTTTAATTGCTGTAAACTGTATTGTGTCTAATCATTAAAGTAACCTGTTACATATAAGGAAAATATGTATTTAGTGGAATTAGAATATTTTTATTTGTACCTTTTTATTTAAATTCCTAATTTGATGTGAGTGCATAGAACAGGATGCATGCCATTTAACATCGATGTCGTATCCTGGCGTCTTGGGTTTCTGATAGTTTTACACTAAACGCTAACCCAAATGATTGTCTCTATAGTCCACACTTGTGATACTATAATGTTATTTTTTTAATTTAAGACAGATCAACGAAAATTGCTGATACTAAATCTAAGAACGTTGTCACCACATCCAGCTATAAATACACTGAATGATGCCGCATCCGAACTATAAAAATAAGCGTCGTATGTTTCCGATAATATGAACTATTAACACATTTCTTTAATAATGATAGAAACAAGAGGTCCACAGGCCTTGGTAGTCACGGTAGTATTATAGCCCTAAGACTGACATGTCTTACAGTCTCATGGTTCCATATAAGCATCATTTTCAAGTTTTAACCCTAATCTGAGATTCAACTGTCATCCCGGTTTTTATTTATTTAATCATGAAAATGGGGGGGGGGGGGGGGGGGGGGGGGGTGGGGGGGTTCAAAAGTCAGAGGAATCTCGGATTATCTAAATCCTAGCTCAAGCGGCCACAACTTGTAAAATGCTGGTTACAAAAAGGCCTGCAATGGTCAATCTTTCATAACTTTCAGTTTCATTTATAATGCACAGAACATGTATACAGATTATTTCTACAAACACACGATGCACAGGAAATTAAAGTAGATTTCCTAAAATAGAAAACATATGCTCAATTCAATATTGCCAAGTGTCAACTTACCTTGTAGTTTTCACGATGAAAAAATGTAGATGTTTGTTAAACGGCCACATTTGTCATCACAACCCAGTCCAAAATAAAAAGCCTCAACCTGTGCCCCGTGGGCAGTAAATTTCACAATTAAAAAAGATGGCATACACATAATAACAAGTTTATCTCCCACAACTGTGATAGTTGAAAAAACAACATTGTCTATTATTTAATATATACATTTTCACTACAGGGCCAATGTGTGGACATACTGACCCTATCTAAGGGTCCTGAACTCCTGTCAAAGGGGTAATGAATTTCACAATTTAGGCAAAGGGCTTCGTGAATATCATAACCATGCCTTTGGTTTATCTTCCACTACTGTGGATGTGAAAAAAAAAAAATTCTAGATTTAATTCATTTTCATTATGAATTTAACAATGTTGGTAGAGGGCTTATTTGACATTATAATCATGCATTTAGTTTTTTTTCCCTTCATGTGTGGGAGAAGAGATCATAAATTTCACTTTCACAGTTTTGATTCCTCTAATCCTAGAGATGCTTTACACCAAAAATACGTGTAGTAACAATTAGTCTTGCAGTTCCAATTGTACGACGACGGACGAAAATCAGTCGCAATAAGTCACCTGAGTGACTCAGGTGAGAAAAAAAACCCTTTAAGAATGGATTCAAAAATTTTTAATTGTTTTAAAGCTTTTATTTTAACTGAAATAGTTCAATTATTCATTATACTTTATCACTTCTGCGTATTACAATACCATTATATACGAAAAAAAAAAATTCCGTGATATTATGTTCGATAAGAGAACAGGAAGCCCTATTTAAGATGACAACTGATTAAAAATAAAACACAATGGTATTCTTTTTAAGGAAATATTACACAAAACAAACGAAGGAAAAACCCCTGATTTTAATTTTGTTTATGAGGAATACCCCCCAAAAAACCATTATTTGTGAAAGAGCAAATTATTTACTAAGATTAGATATATACAAGCTTATCTTTTAAAAAGATTGGTGAGCTAGCGCTGTAGCCATCATAAAACACAGAAGCAGATTTCTAAAAAATTGGTTTAAATTTCTAAATCGATTAATTAACAATAGGAAGGCACAGTGGTGTACTGGAATTGTGCTGGAGTGGGGTCTCAATATTTAGAATTGTGAATCTAGAGTGGGCTTCACATCGGCAATGGCATAGCTCATTGACTGTGTCTTCAATTTCGAGGTGAAAATTTTCAAGAACCATTGGTACTGTTTTGTAGCAATCGTATCTTCTCGGGCCTTTCCGGCAAGCTCGGAAAACATATCCGAGGTTGTTTTCCGAGCTTGAAGGTAGTTACGATAAAGCTAGCTATTTATTATAATATTTAAAATAACTTTGCATTATAAGACCTAAGCTACTGTTACTTTTGACATTTACAATAAAACACAAAACTTCATGTGAAGATGATAAAACGAAATTCAAATGGTACAGTTTATCTACAGTAGTACAGTATTCCCAGAATCCCCTACTATGGAGTCGAGCATGCGTATTCCAGTGAAAAAGACTAACGTAGTTGCTAGCGCTCGAGAGCGCTAGCAATAAATACATGTATATACATTTAGGTGTATGCGTGACGAACAATGAAACTGTTGCTCTTGCTTCAGTTATTTACAAAAGTGTCACCAGGGTATTTGATATTATTAGTTACTTGGTTTGTAGAGCTTTGCTCTCGCCCCATATAGATTTTACTGAACATGTATAAACTATATTCGGTCAATTACAGACCATGGAACGATTATATCTTACCGATTGTCATTGCTTTGATGATAAAAAGTAAATAAAACAAAGAAAATCAAACTTTTATAACTATATTTGAAGTTTAAATGAGTAGGAAACCTGACGTCATAATACTCTTAAAATGACATCATAATGCTCAGGGGAGATAAATTTCGTACTGACTATGTATTGGATATCCATGGTCTCCACGAGACTGCTGTTAACCAATGAGTTCCTTACAATTTCGCAGGAGGTAAGATATTATGAAATCTGAAGTTAACAAGGCACTCACGGTTTAAGTGAGACACCATCGTCTTCATATTGAATACTACATGTTTATGAATGCATTTTTGTAGTGAGTTGGAACAATTTGTATTGATTTTTATTAAAATCAAATTAAGATATTGTGAATCAAGTTCTGAATAAAAAAACATATTTTAAAATAGTTGTATAGCTAATTTGCAGTGTGCACTAGATTGCCGGTGTATGCGTCGCATTGTAATTGTGAAGAGATATTGACAGATACAAATGAAATTATCTACTTAGAGTTGATAAACGAAACTTTCAAATTGATCAAGAAATACATTATTCCATGTATAAAAAAAATAAATGAATAAATAAATAATCAAAAATGAAAATAAAATAAAATCTATTTTTCTTTCCTAGTAAGAAATAAAAATATGCATTCCTTTTGCGTATTTGTTATAATATGTCATTTGATTTTGTTTTTGATTTTATTATTAACTCAATGATTTATTGAGACCTTGACGGTTGAATGGGATTTCGTTTTTCATTAATTGTTTTTTTTAATTTTACCAAACAGCATCACTAAGAGTTGCATTTCAAATAATGCAACACTAATGAAATAAAATATATCCTATCTCAAAGCAATCTATGAGGTAGGAAGTATATATTATTTTTGTTCAATTTTAGGTTCATTCTGCATTTTGTTTTATAAAATATGACTATTAGTTTGTGTATTTGTGATTGTTTTGTTTTATGTATTAAAATTGGTTTTATTTTGCTATTACCTTCCTCATGGTTTGTCTTGTATGTTGCTGTGCAAATGCAATATCTATTTGTGTGTCGACAAACCAATGCACAGTTAATGCCATGATATCCCTGTTAGCATTCAAAAATATATAATAACATTCAACAGCCGGAAGATTAAAAGATATTGACAATTTGTCATGATATAATGAACTACATAAAAGCTTTTGATTCGCGTTAACTCCAGAAATGTTTATACGAAATGTTTTGACTGACCTGTGTCCAATTAGTAGAAGGCGGAGTTAAATCATAACCGCTCATGACTGGAATGGGTGAAAGAAAGAATGGAGAAAATGTGTTTTGTTTTGTCGAGGACCAATGTCGATTAATTTCATGGCGATTTCATCAACCTCCCGAAACTGCATGCAAAAACGCCCGAGGCATTTATTCAGTCCTACATAGTGTTATGTCTCATAATGAGCGGATACTCCGTTTCTACATGGGTGTTGCTAAAACGCGGAACGGAAAACGGAACGGAAAGCGGAACGGAACGGAAAACGGAAAATCTTATCTAATGTTATTTACTTGATAGATTTGTTAATCATGTTAAAAACGATAAACTTTATGTAATTTTTAATTTTTTTTTAAAGATTAGCAATATATGAGATTATTTATTCAAGAATAATTTATTTCCTCAAAATTAACAGTACGTGCATTGACCACTATACTATGTCCCAAAATATCCTCGAATCGCATTTTGCTGAAAAACTAGATATTTATATATACCTCAAGGTTCAAGCAATGTTCTTTCAGACGCATGAAAAATTCTCATGATTTCTTCTTTAAAACGTCCTCTCTGGCTCATCAGGTTTCGATACACGGCTAAAAATAAAGAAGTCTACGGGGTTTTGCATATCACCAGACCATGATGATAACGTCGAAAAATTGTGCGAGGTCTTTTGAGTGACTTCCGAATGGAGAAAAGATGTCAACGTTTTCCATTATAAATCCATTATAAATCTCCGTAAGAAATCTGTTTTCGATCCTGTGAATTTTTCCGATTAAAAAATTATAATGTGTCAATAAAGTTTTTCTTGTATATTTCCCGTTTCATCTTTTTCAATTGCATCTTTTACATGTATGTGTATTTTTTTAAAAAATCGTTCAAATGTCAAATGTGCTGCATAAATATTTTGGGATCGACAGACTATAGTCCTATTTTATAATCTGAAAATCAAACCGATATTGAATGCAATGCTATATTTGATAGACAGTCATAAGAATATCAATAAGACAGCCACATGTTAATCATCATTCATTGGAAATGAATAAATGATACAAAGTAAATCGTTTCTGGCCAGTCTATACCCTTTTAAAGCAATAAACGTGATATGATATTTTCCGTTTTCCGTTCCGTTCCGCTTTCCGTTCCGTTTTCCGTTCCGCGTTTTAGCAACACCCGTTTCTACATGTAGCAAATACTCTTCAGTTATTTTTCCTGCTTCATTATTTACTCGTAAAGTTTTGTCGAAACTCAGCTTTTAGAGGTTTGTATACGTTCTTCTTCCGCCCTCTGTGCAAATTTCCCCATTCTGGTGGTCATTACTCTTCTCAATGTAAATAATACATCATATGCAAAGGGGGCTACTCCAAATGATTAAGGACTGCCAATTATAGGTATGGTGGGCCGTTTGGGTCAATATTGATTTTAAAAAGAGACGTTACTTCCGCCACTTTGCCGTCTAAAAAAGTTTTCAGTTACCACTTCGTCTCGCCTTCTATGGACGCTACCAGTCCCACAAATTACCTTGGTCTTAAACTCAGCCAAATCATAACAAAAGTAAACATTGACAATTAAAATTGTCTCTGATACAGTTTCTTTTTATTTCTTAAGGTTAGTAGTCCCAAATTTTGTTTTAAAAAGAGCGATTAAGTAACAAATTGATACTTTAAACAATGACTTTAACACTTTTGCCGTTTGGCATTGTGGATGATGATGAGAGAGAGGAGAACTCCTCACTATGATATCGCTAACTTTTCGTCTGGTAAAATATACTATACAATTATAGCTTTTAATGAGGTCAATACATGGTTTTATAGACCGGATGAGAGTATATCGACCGAGGACGAAGTCCGAGGTTGATATTCTCTCATCAGGTCTATAAAACTAAATATTGACAGATATCAAAAGGCTATAACTGTTTTATTTTGATTAATCAAGATCTATTTCTCTTCAAGAGTATAACAGTTCCTTTATAATGTATAGGCATTGATTTCGCTATTGTGACGTCACAATGTCGCACATGCTAAAACCAGTATTTTGTCATGAAAATCTATTTTCAGTATAGTGAGGTTTATACATTTTCTAATTAGAGTATAATGAGGCTATAACGGAATTAATAGCACGGTAATGTGACAGCAATCGACCAACCATATGCTTGGGAAAATACGATATTGTAATTATGATATTTCATGCTATAAGTATCATATGACTTTGTAAGGTTTTTCCTAGCATCTAAGCTCAAGAGTGCTGTAATTAAACGTCTTTTAAAGTAAAAAGTTAATAATAACCATACAAATGTATTCATATTTTATAAACAAAGTATGTCTTACTCCGACGCAAGGACATTTCTTTTCAGATTTTACTTTTATCAGAAAGCTTTAAAACGCATTTTCCCCCAATATTTTAAATTTTAGTAGATGGAAACAAATGCACTTTCCACAGAAAGTAAAGAAAGAGAAAATTAATAAATGCTCATACACATCATTCACACATCACCATTTATTCAATGCACATTAACCATAGCAACCATTAAATGTAATGCATCAATCATTAAAAACGTAAATTTTTATATGATTATGCAATTATATGCACATCTATTACGGCCAGTTTTTTTTATAGGTTACAAGCTCAAAACACGTTTTTGTTTTTTTTTTTAAATGAAATTCATTTTGGAGGAAAAAAAGGATTAATAGGATCTATTTCCGGTAACCTTTGTTGAAAGACGTCCGAGTTTTACCAACATGTTACAAGTGAGGAACCTTCAACTTACCAAGAACTCACTGTACCTGTACCTAAGTCAGAGCTTCCATATCACAACACCACATTGAAAATATTAAAGAAAGCATGACAATTTATCTTTATAATTAATGTAATTTGGGTGATTGGAATATATTAACTAATCAAGTAATAAAAGTATTCTTGTTTTAAACGTGCTTAAAAAAATAATGTATATCATTTTGAATTAATAAGATTGATTTCCATTATTTTGTTTGTGTTCTGTATTATATCTTTATAGCATAATTGCAGTATCTTCATGATTTTGGGGTTTTTTTTTTTAGTTTTTTTGGAAAAAGGGCTAATGGCTTATGGGGTTAAGGTTTTTAAATGTTTTTCAAATTCATTTCATGAAAGGTTTAATCAGGAAAGAAACAAACATATACATCTTACATAAATGCGAACAAGATAACCTTTCTATGCAATGCGATTTATTCGGTACATATAGGTAATCATGTTTTAAAAAAAAACCAAAAACAACAAAAATGAAAGTATTTAAATAACCCCTCCCCCACCTCCTAAAAAAAACGAAAACAAGATATTGTAGATTTGAACATTTATCCGTTGTCTCGGATCTCGTCTACATTCATAAACATTTATTTAGCAGTAACGATTGGCAAAATAAGTGATCAAAAATTAACAACATATTTTTTTTAAATCGGAAAGAATGATACGGTATAAAATCAGTAGGGAGAAATTCTTTCACAGGTTAAGCAACATATATATTAACGTTAACACAATACCTTTTTATTACATACTAAGAGGTAAATACAGTGTATAGGTTACGCGATACTGAATTTGTTTTACGATATATGAAACAGAACCCAGGGTCGACACACATCCTGCATGGCTGATGATGATCAGCACCACATCTCTTTCGAAACCCTCTTTATTTGTTCTGCTTCAATACGTAGGTCATCAATAAAAAAATCACACTTGGGATTTATAAAAACCAAAACAGTTATTCCGGAAAGTCATCCTACTTGATGAAAACGTGTATTGGGAATGTAAACAAGTTATACAAAGTCTTTATATCAGGGAAGCAAAGCATACGTTTTAGCATTGCGTTTACAAAAAAAAAAAACGAAAAACAACATCCACAAGATTTATACATAACGTAGAGCAGATCAGACAAATATAAAATTTATTGCTTTCAAAAAAGATCCAAACCAAATACCAGTATTTTAAGCTAGCAGTAGGTTATTTTTTTCAAAGTTTTAAACAATCCCTACTTACATATTTTTGTGCTTAGAGAAAAAAGACTTTACATAACTTTAATTTTTATTTTGTTTTCAATAATTGAAAGCTGATAATGATTTGTTAGGTGAATGCCCTTGTGCGAAGTGTCAATTTTCAGTTAAGAAGGTCATCACCTCACACCCACGACAGTACACTGCGGAAAGCCATGCACGGTCAAACTCGGCGTCGTCAATCCATTTAAACTTGTTTATCATGATTAAATATTGTGTATCCTATTCCAAGTAATTTTCTTTAATTCACAATTGCTTTATATGTAGCAGTTTGTAAAAAAAAAAAATCGTGTAAATTTTTATTTGTAAAAAAGAAATCCTGTTGGTGTCTATTTTACTTCCTTATATAAAGTTTGCTTTGATAAAAACGTTTGCTTAAAGAAAAAAAATACTGGTTTACTGGTTTAGATGTGTCAAATGCTAAAACACTTCCTCATATTTAATGCAAAATAGCATTTGGACCTCATGCAACGAATTTGATCAGAACGACATACCATTGGAATATAAAATAGTGTCATGATAATACTAAAGTTAGATACCATTATTCCGCTCTTTGTAAAACAAATAATTGACAACGGATGACAATTTAATCTAAAGCAATTATTTTCCTTTGTGAATTTGAGAAGATTATAACAGTTAATGAAACCATAGTATGTTGAAAATTTAGAATAAAATGTTTACGGTCTTAAACACCAGGCCTCAGGATCATGAAGGAATATCAGGCTAAAGTCAAAATTTCAGTCAAAAATTGATTTTTCATTATAAAACGAATATGGAAAATGTAATAAACAGCGTTAAATCAAGACATCTTTGATAGCTTTTCAATTTTATCAGTGCTTTAAATCAAGAGACATTTAGCCAGGGTACAGTTTTTGACCTAAGTCTATGATTGCTTTATGATCCTGGGACCTGAAGTGTTAATGACACATGGTACAATGAATTGTTTGCATACATATTAATTTATATCATAAGATGACCAATGTTAATTTATATTTAAATGTCTTACAACAATCTTAATGTCTTACAACAAGAGATCATCTTTTAAATAGAAAAATGAATAAATATAATATTTTGAGTTCTACTTAATAATTTCAACTTCCTTGATATCAGATCCTAAAAATACATTTAATGTATGCAACGTTTTAGAGGAGATGGGCCACCACGCGTACGTTTTTATGATATTCATCAAAGGGATGACTCTAGCATATGGTAAACATTAAACCCAGTCGATTAATATAAAGGTGTGGATAAAATTTAATTCATTTAGGAGATAATTAATTTTAAAAATTACGTACAAAATCTGATAAATAGCTTCTTTCCAACAAAATGAAAAGGTACGATTGTCGCAATCAGATAGTTAAAAGCTTTGCTCCAAATGATGTTCTTGATTATTTTAACTTTAAAGCTATCCTGTCATCTTTGACAGCCCTGCATTCATGCTTTCGAGCACTATCAAACAGGGATCCTCATCAAAGTAATATGTTTTTATATATCTCATTCAGATGTTCTTTCTCACAACAGAGTTGCGAACCAATCACACACACACACACGAATACCTGGCATGCGTTTTGATGCAAATACCGCAATTGACGGGAATCTAGCAACATGTATGAGGACACCTCCAATAGGAACAAATGCTCCTGACAGTATCACGTGGTGGAAAGTAGATCTTGGTAGAGCTTACAACATTTAGAGCATTAACTTCCTGTTTAAAAGCTATGACGGTTACGGTAGGATATAATGCAACTATAGATCAACTTTAAAATAAATAATCTGGATGGTTTTGATTTGTTTTCTTTCTTTTTTTTTTGTAGATTGAGAGGTATACTACACACTTGTTGTATATTAAATATTGATCAAAATAACCATACAGGCATAATAAACGCTTTGTAATAACAACTTTAGATGTATAGATTCTGAATGACACATCTCGCAAATTTAGATTTGTATATTATACAAAAAAAAAAAAAAAAAAAAAAAAAAAAAAAAAAAAAAATAAGATTCAGGGGAGAACGGATCTTCAACCAGTTGTTTGAGTTCTTTATATCTAATCAGCTTATATTTGCATTCGTAGCTTTTTATGCATACCATGTTTCTAGACTGTACCAAGATAGTTATGCAACGCATTTTGTTAGGTTCTTAAATATTAATAAATACCTCAAACAAATATTCATCCACTGTAATAAAAAAAAAATACTAAGATCTTACCTTTGAAACGTTCTCTCTCTTGCTAGGTTTAAATACACAGCTAAAAATAAAAAAAAAATAGTCTACGGATATTTTTGCTCTGCAACAGATATAAGAGTATCCAAATGATAACGTTGAAAATTGTAAGAGATGCCCGAGTACTTCCGAATGGAGAAAAGATGTCTTATTACTTTCTATAAATTTCCGTTAGAAAAAAGTTTTTTTTTTTTTTTTTTTTTTTCGAATTAAGTGTACTAAGTATATAAAGAAACCTTTAATGTTTCCCCCTAACATCGATTACCATTATACTTTTATGGCTGTTATGTGTATTCCTGTTAAAATTTAAAATGATTGAGACCATAACTAGGGACATACGATACTTAAATGCCTTCTTCAAAGTGTTATTGATATACAGTCATTGCTGTTTTGGTGATTAAAACGATAATTACGCTACCCGAGAAGTACCATATTCACCGAACTCAAAGGTTTGCATACACAATGTCTCATTTTACTGCGTCACATAACTGATGCGTTATATTTAATTATAACATAAGCGTGAATTATTTCATGTATGTGCTCTTTTAAACATGTATTCTGAAAGAAGTGATATAGAGAGATAAATGTGAATATTTAAAAGAAGCACTTTTATGCCATTTTGGTGTATGATGTTATAAACCACAAATAAAAAAAATGTACCTCGGTTTTGTATAAATCTTATCTAACATAAATCAAATCATTATGTTAATATTCATTTAGAGTCGCGACAGCTAGGGCTGTTTGCTGGATTTTCTCTGTACATATCAAACAATGATGTGCTAAGCATCGATGCTATACAAGGATTTGCACTGTGTTACAAGGACGGACCTCAGTTACCGCCCCTGAACTTTACTACTACCTGCATAGAGTACGGACGTTTCGTTATATTTTACAATGAACGACGGAATGGAGTGTCTTACCCAGGAGGATATGAAGTCGACAATGTTTTTGTAAAGTATCTGTAGAGGGTAAACTCAGTTATGATTATAAGCCGAGATCTGTCTATAGACACGACTTAGCTCAATAGCTCAATATATATTGATTTCTTTTGTTTTTTATGGGGTTTTTTTATATTTGCTGGAACGGTTGACTTGGCTTTTGGAAAGCTTGGCAAAATTTGAACGTCAGAAGTCAAGTGACAAAAATAAAAACACGAAAAATACATTTACAGCTTATTATTCTTAATTATGTGAACAAAGTTCGTGCCATATTTTGTTTAAAAATAATGTACTTTTTAGAAATGTTTATGACTTGTGACAAACAAGATAAACTGTTTCAAGGATTATATAATACTTAATATAAAAACAATTCGGCAAGAAAAGACGAAATATCTGCATCAGAGTTACTTCGCACTGATACAAGGCCGCATAACGCTATAAATATCATTGATTGAGCGCCGAAATTGCAACGCCTAATGCTATAAACTATTGCATTAACAGTTGACAACTCCCACCGTTAATGATATATCGCCCCTTATGGTAAAATTGTATCATTAGACGTCACAAATGCACAACAGCCCTAACGCGTAATGAAACAAGCAAATATCTACACGATCAACTGCAATTGATACAAACTCAACAAAAACAGAGCTTGAGCTTTATTTCAAATCTTATATCTGTATCTCGAATGTACACAGACTGTTGTCTTAAATCGTGTTTATATTTCTTTACAGCAAACAACATATATAAGTTAAACAAGATAACACTTAACTATATATCCGCATTGTTTAATTCGTTTCCAAAATAAAGTGTGCTCGCTAATCTCTTTTTCTATTGTAAAGATATTTACATTAATTTATACATCCGTGGGATACAAGGGGTTTTAAATGACATTTCTTTACCAGATATTTAAATTTTTGACTTTGTTTATTTTAGCCAAAACATTCGAAGATATTTTCGTTAAAAATTTCTTAGCAACTATGAATTGAATATGCTTGAAAATTTAACAAAATCTTTGCTAAGATATGTCATATGGTAGGATTCATTTTTGTACGAATTCAACGTCAACTTTCTGTTAAATGACGACATTTTTTGTTGTTCTTTTTTAGCCTAAATTTTCAAACAGATTTTCGTCAAAGATTTGTCAGCAACCATTTATTGGAGATGGTTAAAATTTTAACACACTCTGTGTTTAGGTATGTTTTATAGTGAGATTAATTTTTGGTCTTATTCGTTGTCACGTTCTTGTTAGATACCGGCTTTGCTTATTTGTATATTCAAATCAGAGCGGGGGTATCACATTGGCTCACAGATATCTTGTTTGTATTAAACAAAATGAAGATACGTGAAATTCCATTGATGCCTATAAATGAGTTTTAGTGTGGCGTTTTAAAAATTCCATCAAAAGGTATTAATTTCGTAGAAATGATTGGTTTCATTTTTTTTTTTAATAAAAAGCATGCTTCCAATCTTATGGAGAAAATTGTTGTTCTCCATGCAGTAAGCACTGTTACAACAAAAACTGTGACAAAATTAACGGAAGTTGTCTCACTTTTAACAACTTACAAAGTATTTGTAATGTATTGGTTGGATTGGAACGGTGAAATTTGTTTATATATTGCACAACATAAAAACAAAAATATGAAAGCTAGTTTCTGGTCACCAAGAAAGATGCAAGTGTTGATATTAATGGTGCTTGGTCCGAATTTATATCAAATTTGATATACGCTTTAAAACGATTTTTTTGTTTTGTGTGATTGTATAATGTTTGGTATTGCAGTAGTTTTCCCGGTAAATTAAGATCTATTTCAATAGAGAACTGATATACAAAATTTGTTTTATACAAAACTAACTTTATATCAATGGGTGACGCGTTATTTCGCCTCTCATTAAAATTGCCCCTCCTTAGTCATATGGGATAAAATACAAAGTAATGGATATAAATAAAGACTTGCAGATTACATTTTTATAATCATGTATTAATATCATGATATCCTTGAAATATTTTTGGAGGAACATTTTATCTTTGGTACTATTTAATCAAACAAAAATTAAATGAACAATAGCCAATTATTGGGTTCTTCAAAAGCAAATCAATCTTAACACTGTCAAATTCACTGTCATATTTAAAAGAAAGTTATGTTCTTTTGATATTCTTTTCATGTTCTTTTGATATTCTTTTTTTTAAACTATGATACGTTTTTTGTTATAACAGATATTCAAGAGCTATAGAATGATCAAATGTCTTTCCACATCTGGATAGCTGGCCTAATAGTCGCTCTTGTGTTCAACATTATCTTTCAAGTGTCATTTATATAACGTGCAGGTAATATTGTGATTTAAAATATATCAGCAATCTTTTAATCAAAGTGCTTCAAAGGTTTGTTTTGTTTATGTCGGTATACTTTCAAAATAGCTATAGTCCACTAGTACACTTTCCAAAAGCGGTAATGTTAACAGTAAGTGTTATAGATCCGGCCCTTATTTTTGTTTAGCAATATTAAATCTCTCCTGTCAAAATCTCGTGGCGGGATGTATATTCGTTTTCAGGCAAAATGCGTAGGTATTGTAGATGTTTAAAAATGAAAGTCTAAGTAGGGAAAATCCCAATTTCGAAAAGATTTTCAATTATTTTTCTCAAATGTTAATTTAAGTTTGACACTTGTTTTAAAATTGCAATTTTCTGTCAAACATTCTGAAATAAAATCTCACGAAAATGTATATAGGCCCGACAAATATGAGAACTATTTTGCTTAAAGGCTTATCAATTCTAAAACTAGTGAAAAGGATACACCCATATACATCTACACTAAGAATTTTGTAAAGGTTTAAGTTTAATGTGAGAAGTTTTAGTTGAAATGAAATTTATTACCTCTTTTAAACTTAATCAAAATTACTAACTACACTAATTTAAATTATCAAAATAATTTTACCACATTCATATAAATCGTTCTAGGGTGAAACACACCAAAAAAGGGGTCTATTTTCGGTAAACTTTTCTCTTGTTAGAGGAATTGTTTTTTTTTTTACCAAGATACAAATGCAACAATTGATCAAACTTAAACTTACCAAGAACTTACTGTACCTGTACCTAACACAGAGCTTCCATATCACAACACCACACTAATATGAATAATGGAAATGAGATGGTTTACTGTTACGATATGCATCAGCGGATGAGTCAGTGGAAACTGAAAGTACTAACTATTCAACTTTTCGGGTTGATTAAATCAGCTATAATGACATTTTGATATAATGATCATTTTCTTCAAATCCATTTGTACAAGGAAGATAACTATTGAATGTTAATCAACTATCTAAACGAGGTTAAAACACATTTGTGTAGATTTGGTGTGTGGTGTAACTAAAATTACAGACACTTCATTTTTTTTTTTACATGGGCAGATTCTTAAAAATAAGTGTTGTTCTCATTTATACAGTAAAACCGTATCACTTCATTTAAAAACACGTACCATTAGAGAATTTACAATTAGAAGAATCAAACCAAGTACAATGTTACTACTTTATCCATGTTTTTAACGTTCTTTAGAAAGTATGTAAAATATACATAATATGTATTAAATTTCGTAGTATTATTTTGAATTAAAAAGATTTCTGTTTTATGTTTTTTTTTTCTGCACTGTATTTTGATAGGCAAACAGCAGCCTTTCCTGGAATCTTCTGGGTTTTTTTAAACTCTTTATACATTCAACGTCTCTTTTTGCAAAGGTCGCAAAATTGTATGATTATCTTATTATATTTTGTTTATTTTTTTCAATGTGTTTCATAACAGTTCTTGTGTTTATTGACTAGCAAAGAATAGGTTGATGAGATAATTTTTTTTAATTTGTTTCGTACCAATTCTTGTTTTCATTGACTAGCAAAAACTAGGTTAATGGGATTAAAATCTTCATTTTTTAAATTAAATTTTATGAAAGGCTTAAAAAGAAAAAAAACCACAGGTGCATCTAAAAGTATTGCGAACAACTATACCCGTTTTCTGTGATTCATTTGGTACATATAGGAAGACACGCTCATAAAGAACCGAATGAAAAACGTATTAAGATTATAACCCCCCTAAAATTTGTATTATATTTGAAGATGTTTCCATTGTCTGTTATTTTTGTTTTTACATTCATTAAAAATTTTGCAATAACGAATTACAGTGTACAGTGTAAGTGATTGAAAATTAACAGTGTAGTTTTAATATAAATATCTACTTACTACATACTCAGTAATAAATACAGGGTAATGCATATGCAATGAAGCTTATTTTACAATATATGCATCAGCATCCAGGGCCGATGCAGATCCTGCATGGCTGATGAAGATTAGAAAGGTTGATATAGATTCGCATCTTGCCACATTTGGAACTCCTCTGATTGTTCTGATATTGAGGTCAAAGCTGTTTTCATATATTTCTTACACACATGTTTGACTTTCCTGTGAAGTTAAATTACTCACATGTTCTGTGGTTTGGGCATGATGCTTACATGTATGTAAAGAAGAATAAGTCATATTAACTTTTAGAAAACGCCTTCATGCATAAAGGGAAGTGAGGTTTTTTTATGCGTTGAAAGATGTATATGATTTTAATAACAGTATTTAAAAAAGGGTTATTTATACCAGAGTATATTAACTAGGTCCACAAATTAAACAGTGTTGGTAGATGCCAATAATTTTGAATATACTCCTCTGTTACTAGTTGTGTCCTATTTGGTATAGTTACAAAAAATCTTCAAAAAGCACACATCATGAAAAATGATAGTTATATTTAATGTACTGAGATCGAAATTAGTTGACTCACATTTCATTTTTTTGCACCTTCGGTAGATGTCACCTACAATAAACGGTAGATGTCACCTACAATAAAGTTTTGGTTTTTGTTGTTAGCATGTGAAAAGCTAGTTGATGATTAATCGGTGTCTCCTGTTTTATGAAAAGTTCGATGTACATGTACATTAATGTTCCTAGTCATTCATTTATTTCTTTTGATTAATTTACCTGTACCATAGTTATGGGGAAATTGACACAGATTCGCTTAATTTTACCCAAATACCAAATATTTCCCTGTTTATTTTTTAAGATCGAGTAAACATTGTGCAAAATACATATTGTTATACAAAAATTGGTTTAATAGTTCAGGTTTAAATGACTGATATTTTTTAAGCTTTATTTGCTATCTACAATCATAGGTTACCATAGTTATTTCGATGTTAGTAGATATCATGCTGTAATGACACCATTATCATATCAAGAGTAAAATTTTGTTGATTTTTTTTTATGACAACACAATATTAATCATAACTTCTATTCGTTTTTCTCTATTTTGAATATTTAGATGAATAAATTGTAAATCATATTTGAAATTAATGACATTTACTTTGTTTTGGAGAATTGTAGTTACCACTTTTTTTTAAATATTCATTATTTATATTACTTAATAGCCAGTGGTCCCCATATTATGTTACCATATTTTGGGAATATAATAAATTGATCATGTATCACGATATAGTTGTCAACTATTAAATAAACTGATATCTACGTTGTCTACCTCTATAAGAAATCAGATTGCATAGAGAAAATATGTCAAATATTTACAATATCAATCAGCCAACTGTAATTAAAAGAAAAAGAATTCAATTGATTAGGACAAAATTTACAAATTATTACCAACTTTAATTGAAATTCATTAACGTCTTCATGTAATTATTCTAAAAAAAACAATGAAAATAAACTCAGACTGTGTATCACGATACACAGGTGACGATACGATATGTGTATCGTCGGCTCTCATGATCGATAAAATCGACGTATGCCGTTTGGTTACACCTATACTAGTATTATATAAAGAAATATTATAACAACATATTCTGTATGTATGAAAATGGTGAGTGTATTTTAAAACATCCCGATTATACTTAACTTCTGAAGTTTTAGACTAGCTTGTTTCAAACAATTATTCGGGTGTCATATTTCAATACGAATATTGAAACCAAATTTGTTAAATAAAGATTCTTAAAATTGTTAGTTGTAAGATTGCAGCATCGTTGAATTGTTTTCTTTAAACCGATTCTGAAATCGATAACATTGAAAAATATTACACAGACTTTAGGTGAAAATAAGATAAATGAGTCCATAACTAGCCTACTTTTTCGTGTGTTGTAAATTGCAACATTTTAACACGTATGGAACTGTGGCTCCCAGGTCGTCCATTCGATTTTTTTTTTTCAGACCGGGAGCTACAGACCTGCAGTTACAGAAAAGCATAAAACTGCGTTTAATTCCAAAGCTCTGTGTACATTGTATGTGTAAACCGGAATATATGGTGTGACGTCAAATAATTGATTTTTTTAATACAAAAGACACCCCTGCGAATGGTATTGTCATTTGAATATAGAACACGTGGTTTTTATTTGAGCCTTTTAGTTTCGCAGTAAAAATCGTGGCTCGTGGTTATATTTTCCTCGAATCTGGGTACGTGTAGTCAAATATAAAATTTGGACGTTTATTGATTTAAAACTTTATCTTCCTTAATTGGTGGATAAAATAAATTTCTAGAAATAAATATGACAATCTAATTTTTTTTTCTGCTGTTGCAACATTTAACTTGCGTAATAACGACCCCCAGCCCCCACCCCCAACTTCTACCGCGAACAAGACATTTTATTTATTCATTTATTTACGGGTTATGTTTGCATAATAAGCAATTTAGCATATATGTTACATTAAGAGTTTAAAATTTATCAATTTAAACTTAACTATAACAGTTTAAACTGTTATAGTTAAGTTTAAATTGATAAATTTTAAACTCTTAATGTAACAGTTATAAGAAACATGAATCAACAATTCATGATATTTCACTGTTCGATTAATTGACAAATGTTGTTATTTGAAATAGAAATTTGTGCGTTTATGACCTATAATTACGTAACAAAATTTGATAATTGAAATTAGTTTAATTAATTTATTTCGTTTAGAGCAATGAAATATCTCATAGTTACATTCTTTTAACTTAAATGGTGTTCTTACACAAATCTTATTTAAACTTATTTTCACTCCCAAGGTTTACTAGCACATCTTATGTAACATATAGAATGTCATTTTACATCAAAGAATTTTGACAGGCTGTTAGGTAGTAATGTAAACATTTACGTTTTTCGGTTTCTTTGGAAATAAATTCTTCGGCGCATTAGCTTGACACTTCGAAATTCCATGTAGATAAACTTATTTATTTTGTTTCGGCTTCAAGTTAATCCTGTCTTTGTTACAGGTCTTCTTTGCGGAAATGCGAGTAATTGTTGTAACACCTTCTTTGGCTTAGCCAATAGTGTCAAGCATCAAAGAAATTTTGCCGAAATTGGGCGTTAACCTTTTTAAAATGAGTTACCTGATTGGTCAATTTCAAGTCCGTAGAGTGACCGCGTTGGTAAGTGATTTTTACGAAATCACTTTCCAACTTGCGGCTCATTGAAATAAACATCTTTTAATTAATTCTACGGATTTTGATTTTGATTCCTCAGGTAAGCTCCAAATTATTTCTAAGTATTTTTTTTATTAATAATTATTTTGCAGAAAATCTTATTTTAAGATTATTTTTTTTGAAAAGTTTTTCTTGTTATTTACTTGTAAAGAATTTGATTAATAAATCATAACAATTCTTAAATTATCAAATCTAAAATTCTGATCAACTTATATTAATTTTGTTCTTGAACTAAAAAGCGTTAGTAATTCGTTTCCTTTAATATATTAACTAGTTGCACGTGTTTTTCATACTACTTGAATTATTCTCTAAATTAATTTGTCAACTTTAAATTTTACCGCGCTGAATTAAAAGAACTCTTCTGTGCAAGGAGATAAACAAGTTAACGTATACGAAGTGAAAATAGAAATTTTATCCGCTAAATTCTAAAACATGTTAAAATCTTAAGTAATCATTTTATTCTTTCGATAATTCATTTCCGATCCATCATGTTATTACATAGGAAACATTTTATAGGTAAGCCTTGTGCGTGATCTTGTTTTGATTTCTTTTTATGTGTACTGTACGTTATTTTCACTCGTGTTTACATGTTTGTTTACATCATCGTTTGTATTTTCGATAATGATTCTAATCTCTTAAATTGTACAACTTTATATTTTTATATTTGTGATTTGAAAACACTTTCCAACTTGCGGCTCATTGAAATAAACATCTTTTAATTAATTCTACGGATTTTGATTTTGATTCCTCAGGTATTGTGAACGTGAGTATCTCACAGAGCCACAAATCAGCTGAGCTATTCCCCAAACATCACGACGGTGAAAACCAAAGTGTGATATATATTTAAACAAAGTTTTGGTTTAGCATTTTTACATTTTTGAAGACGACTATATATAACTTTGTATATATAAGCACAAACGATAACATCTTCGCAGAATTGAACAAAACACTTTTGTACGTTGTGCGAAAACACCAGCAACACAAAAGCAGTTTTATTTATTAAATCATAAACATTACAAGATGAAAAATTAAACAAATTTGGAAATTACCAGTGATTTTAGGTTCAGGTTTGTTTACAGTTCTTCGGCGAGCATATTAATATATACACATTACAATTAACGTTTGATGAATGACGCAACAATGGACTTGAAAATCGTTGAATTCCAATAAAATCTAGAATACCATTTAGCATCACAAATTCCTGAAAACCAACATTTGACTCACATTAAATATTTAATTTTGAATTACTTTACAAAAAGACGCGTGATTGAAACAAAATGTATTTGTGCATAAATATAAACAAATACATGTAATGAATTAGCATCATTGATCATACACACTATTTTAAATCACTTGCTAAGAAATGAAAACAAACTGTATAAAAAACTTTATTTCATTAATATCTTACTGAGTAACCAATGTAAAAATCAATGCACAATTTTTTATCAAAATATCTCAACAGCATTGGATTGTGCATAACTTAAAAAACTAGCCATGTTCAAATCTAAAGATGTCATAAGGCTAAATAGAAGGACAGTAGAACATTTTCATTGGTGTGCTTGCCGATTTAAATAATACATTAGTAAGTGTGCAGTTTTCTAATTGTTCATTCAAATTATTTTTTTTTTGTTTTTTTTTTTGTTTCAATCATTTATAATATTTGAAATCCATCCATTGGTAATGCAAGTAAAGGTATTATTGGCAAGTAAAAATGGGAGTCCCTAAGAAGGATTACAGTTATTACTTATCTTCTATGACAAACGATATCATACTTAAAAATATCATTTATCATTACGAAATTTATCAAGCTTGTGCATGTGAGGTAATATAACTACAGTTCATGCGATACAATCATTTCTTTGTCAACAAAACCAGGAACAAAACTCGTCCTTTAATAAGATAAACCCTTCACTTGCAAATCTTTTTAAAAAAAAGTTTTCAATATTTGGTCAATATGGATGGTAAGTGTTAAGCATTTTATCCAATTTAATTGCATTGAACCCACGCACCACATGACCTCTTTCTCTTTCCAAAAATTACGAATAAAAGTGAAATAATGAAAAAGCATGTCCCTGTATCAAATCATTAACACTCTTTTTACCGGTATATTCTTGACATTGTTTTAAATGGTTGGATTATTAATCAAAAGATGTTATGTGTGTGTGTGTGTGTGTGTGTGTGTGTGTGTGTGTGTGTGTGAGAGAGAGAGAGAGAGAGAAAGAGATATTATACATGCACAACAACCCTGTTAACTAAATGCATATCTAAAAATCCCGCATTTCATTTTTCGATGTTTTAGTCACAAGACAATATGGCAGCGCACTAATTTTGGCTAAAGTCTAAGACTGCTTCACGATCCTGGGCTGACAGGAACGTACTATCGGGG
>WFKH01011926.1:74400607-74429983 GCA_016163765.1 Magallana hongkongensis
CCCTACCCGACGCTCTTCCGATCTGATACCCTCGCTTGGGTTTTTTTTTAATACATAAAAAAAAATTTTTTTTTTATAAAAAAGGCCCCCCCCCCCCCCCCCCTCTTTTGAGAACATGTAATAAATTTAAAGGAAATTAACAAAATTAGGAATAGAAGAGAAGTTATAGGTACTTCGCAATATCCCCCCTCCCCCAATACGGATGAAGATTCTAAATATTTGCAAATAGTGGGTTTTTTCGCTCGTAAAGATTTCGGATAAATCACACCCACCCACCCCCCACCCCGTTACTTTCAAAAACGATGCTACGTGCCTGATATTTGGGCAAAAAATAATCAGATAATTATTTGATTAAATTTGTTAACCCATCTTGGAATTAAACAAAAAATAAAACAAATTAAAAAAAAAAACAAAAAAAAACACAAACAAGAGAGAGAGAGAGAGAGAATGAAGAGAGAGAGGAGAGAGAGAGAGAGAGAGAGAGAGTTTATCACCCATTACAAAAAATCCTCTAAGAATTAATTTCGGATCCGTACTTGACCTAGTAATTGCATCAATAGTAAAACAGACTATACTATTTTATGCAGAATGTTTCTTGAAAATGACACGATATACTAATTTTTTTTTACACAAAACAGACAACAATTCATTTTTTTTAAAGCATGGTTTTGCATACCAAAAGCATCAAACATGGCTATGATTTTATAAAAGAACCCAATGTTTATCTTTTAAGCACGTGTAGAGTGGTTGATTAAGAACAATAACTCCGTTTCGAATATCATCGTTTAAATAACAGTAGATGATGAAATAAGACATATCTTAATAGATGTTCATGTTTTAACATATATCAATGAAAAATATGATATGAAAAACGATCAGTACTTGCGTATTTTGAAAATATTATCCGAACACTCATACTTCCGCTCGAAATTTCACAGGCCTGAACAAATCTCGGGGAAGTCTCGTGAACTTTTATTCGAACACGTCTGGATTTATTACATACTAAGCAGCGATAAAGAAAACATTCCAAACACATTCGCAGGGGTAAAAGAGTACTTTATCATTTCAGCCTTCAGTAAAAGGCGGGGGTATTCGATTGTTATAACCTCCAATGTGCTTTTAAGCTTAAATTTGTCGTTTTTCTTCAAAATAGTATGACCAAGTGTACAATAATCGTAAAATTACTTAATTAGTTCAAGTATTTATTTTTTTTAACTTTCTTCCCCTTCAACACTTTTGTTTCCGCAATTTTGTTTTACATTGACAAAATGTCATATCATAATTCTCTTTAGTGTTTTGGGGTAACTGGTTACAAGTATAATCAAAAACAAGAGAAACACGGGGTTTTCTTTAAAAATGACTTCATGCGAGATTTGTTTTACACTGAAATAAATTCTACTGAACATGCGTTTTCTTCTGTGCAATATGATTTTTCTGTGTTTTCGAATACTCCTACCCTCAAAACCAGATATGTACATGCCGTTAATTAAGGTCTTCCGTTTCTTCCGTAGTTACTCATGATCATTTCCGTTAATTATTGCTTATACTTTTTTACAGACTTTAACACTTTTAAGACAATATTCAAACTTTGCCTGGCCAACGAGTCATATATGCACATGGATATATGTATATATACTGGTGTAAGAATTAATATTCGACCAACACAAAAATTAAATAGTGTAGAAAGTAAAATAAGTTTTCTTAAGAGTTGTACCAAATTTTAGCAGGGTTTACATAGTAAAAAAAATCATTAATTTTCGAAGCGTTCCAGGAAGTTTAAAAACAAAGTCATCTCTGTGCCCCTCCGCCCCCCCCCCCCCCCCCCCCCCAGTGTTCGAGCTGAATTTTAAAAATTGGCGGACAAAAATCGAAAATTTATATGTGTCGAAAATCAATTTTTGGTGACTTCTTATTTGTTAACGTTCTTCCTAATGTGTTTCACTTTGAAATCTGTGTGTTTATTCGGCCAGTCTGCGTGTTAATTCAATCACCCCGTGCGACCGAAAATCTCGTGTCCCTTTAAGACCGAGAAAATAAGCACCGCCTTCAAATTTACCTGGTCAGTGTAACCCTTGTTAATCAACTAAATGGAGGCCCCAGTTTGGATGTTAGAAAATGATTGGCATTTGTTTACTCGTCCTGTGTATACCATGCCCAGCGCTCGCGACGACGGTGCAATAAACTTTTTTTCTTTTGATTTGATTGCATACCGTGACGATAAATCGCTATCTTTTAGCACTTTAAACAAAAGAAATATTAAAAGATATGAATTAAAAAATTTACTCGTACTTGGTTATGTACCACACTAAATGCGCTGATCACCTATAGTCTGTCAAAATCATGTGGTGCCGATCATGTATCCATGAAAGACGTCGTTTATCAATAAAGATGTTTGTGAATAATTGAGAATAAATAATTAAATGAAATCAAATATTGCGTTCACGATATATATCGTTAGTTATCACATTTCTTTGAGAAATTTCTCGAGCTGAAACCGGAAGAGAAACAAGTACAGACAGCTCTGGTCCATGCGCAGCTGGTAGAATTATTGTGCACTTTAATTTAGCAGCTGATCGGAAAAAATGTACAAGCATTGGTTGCAAAGTTGCATTAGTATTTGAGTACGGTGAAGTGATTGTATATTTCACAAAAAATCAGGATATATTCTCAGTTAATCCCGACAGAAACTTGTTCAATCAAACGAAAGATTTTGCACATGTCGCACGCGGTTTTTCATGCGTTTATATTCATTTCAACGAAGAACAATTTGTTTTATAAGTACATATAAATACGATATTCTTTTTAAATAAACGGAAAAACTCTTTTGAGAGCACTTTAATACTCCGTGTATATAGACACGTATACACAAGCGAGCGTGTTTCCCTCGGGGTTTCACACCTCTTTCAATATAGGCTCCACCCCCACCTGAACTTACCTAAGGTAAACTGACCAGTTAAAAACCTCGGCTTAAGTGCACACAACCCTGGACACAGAAAGCCATAGGTAATTTATGGATGCAGATCATCAATTGTTATGTAATTGAAATACACTTGGAAGTGAGCTATCACTGTAGTGGTCAATTGTTGAATATAAGTTTAAAGTTTTAAGTCAAAGATCTTAAATAATAAATATTTGTTCCCACGTTTAGAAGTTATGAAATACGTTATTCAATGCAGTCGGTCGCCATAGAAATCAACAGAGTACTGCAAGTGTTGACAGTTTCTTATTTCTTTAAAAGACCTTAGGACATAATTCACTTGACTTACAGACTAGCGACACAGTTGCCTCCCGAAAATGTATGCACTTCTCAAAGTTACAATTAAATGGTATAGATATGTGTTGTTCAACGGATTTTATTAATTGTTGTAAATGTTAAAGTTAGAGAAATCGTATTTTCTGGAGGTTGACATTATGTAGAACTCTTTTGTTTAAAAAACAAAAACAAATTGTTTTGACGTCACACCATCTCTTTTGGTTTGGTTTAAATATACAATGTACACAGTGCTCTGAACAAAACGCTGGTTTATGCCTTTCTGTTACTCAAGTAAAAAACTGAACAAAATTGATTACTTTTAGGTTCACACGTCACATGTTAATACATGTATGCATAAATATATGATTTTTATCAAATAAATGACATTGTATCTTTAAAAAATTCCAAAATATTATAACTAAAACATGTATATGTGACATGATAGAACTAATTGTAAACCAGAGGTCTCTCTTCCTGTCACACAAAAGTGACAAAAATGATTTTTGATTCAGTTGGAGTTCTGCCCCCACCCCTGCCAACATTTTCTGAAATTTACATTATGGGGTATTATGGGGTATTGACACCCCACCCCCACACACTTTCTAGATGAGCGCTCAAGGTCATATTGACACTATGAAAAATATTGGGATATTTAAAACAAAATCCTATTTGAGAAAAATGAAGAGATGCATCACAACCCCTACCACTGCCGCGGATTATGATTTTGAAGATTTGTGAATTTGTTTTTCTTTTACTTGCTTGTGAAGATTTCATATAAATATGCTCATCCTTTCAAAAACAATACTGAGCCCTGTATGGCCAAACATTATACGTTATCCCTACCACTGAGCACCTCAGTCTCATATACTAATAGCGCACCCTCAACTGGGAGAAGGCATTATTGTTTGTTTACAATTGGTGTTCTTTTCAATCTCTAATTTTAACACTGCACTTTACATAAACTATTCCATGTTTTAGCGGTAGAGGTTTAAGTATGAATATAGGGAATCAAAATGTTTATGAAACATAACACTTTTTTTCCATGCATCAGCGCAGTGGATTTTGTGTTTATTACACTATGATATAGGCATACCAGTAGTTTGAATCCTGTCATCAGTTGTACATACATGTAAACGTATTTATCGATTTTCTGGTTGGAATAATTAAATACATGTACATATAAGAGATGTGTTTTTTAAGTTATCATAAATTGATATAACCGTGAAATAAGTTAAAAGGAGAGTTTGTCTGGTAGGAAGATAATACTTTGAAAGTGAGCCTCGTTTTCTGAACTTACTATTATCATATTGACAATCCAGTTTAATGACAGCCCACCCTTTTCTCCTTACAATCAACGGGGTCGGATAGGTATCAATAAGAGGTCACCTTTCTATGACCTTTAAATTTGCATACAATCTAAATATATACCCCTATCTTCTCACAGACATGCCTTTATCTGTTTTATGAGAAGTGTAACTCTTCAATACTACAGACAATACTGCAGTCTGGAGGTTGCAGTAATATATAGAAATTAGGCATGAATTAATTTTTCTGTCTCCTTTTGAAGAGTTCAAATTGATTTTCTAAAGCCCTGATTGGTCAGAAGTTAAGGTAGTGTGAAGATGACCTCCTATTAATAACTATCAAACCCTGACAAGTGTAAGAAGAAGAGGGGTGGTTTTATTAAGACTGAATGACAATCCTTTCTTGACTTGCTATCTGATTAAAATTTTTATAGTCGCTATACGATGATTTGAAGAAACCCCACTTGAGGTCACCTCCTGGTGAACTTTGCTTTGACCAATGAAAATCGTCGGTTCCATTCATCAGTTACATGATTTGGAAGTTATGCTAATACATTCTTTAGAATCCCTAAGGGCGTCTAATATCAACTTATGCTCCATCTCTTACTTGCTGATACCGAAAGATTCACGAACATGTGGCATCATTTCGTCGTACAACTCCATTTTTGTTTGTAACCCGAAATTACCGTTTCTAACACTTGCTCATGTATATCTATAAACAAACGTTCAACAGGGGGTGACCTCAAGAGGGGTTTCTTCAGAACCTCTTGTAGCGAAAATAGAAAAACAAGTAGGGGATCAAGGATATGATTTTAATCAGATTGCCTCGACTTGACGCTGTAACGGAAGACCTTCTCGTTGCTTGCAACGAGTTCGGCTCTAGTTATTACTATTTCTTGGCAGTATGTTTACTGCTTTTTCATTTTCCTATACATCCTTACGTTTCTAGCTAACAAAAAATGTAGTTTAATGGGAGCGCTCGATGTAGTTTGGTTTACTTATTGACAAAATGTCGAGTATATTTAGTAACATATTAAGGATTTGACATCTTTTTGATATCATTTGAATTTATTTACGGTTTTTTTTAATGTGTTTCTTTTGAAACATATAATATAAAGACATCAAAATTTACACCAAGATTATTGATCCATCCGTAGTTCTAGTAGCTCATTTATCAGTATATCATTATGGTAAAATAAAAAAAAATGTTGGTTATCCTGTTGTCAATTCTTGCATTTTCTAAATGGATTTTATGATATGATATTCTGTTGATTTGACAATTACAATTTAAACTCAGGCATTTCAGCGACTTCATGCATGACATGTATCATTTTTCGAAGCTCAGTGTAAAGTTATGCTGCTTGAGTTTTAAATAAAGTGTGTGGATCGTCATACACATTGGCTATAACCTCAAGTGACATTCCTGCAACAACGTGTATTGGAATTTGCATTTATAAAAACCGTTGCTTAATACGCTCACTGACTTTATTTCGACGATATCATACATTTTGGACCAAAGACATTTTGTTCAAATACCTGTTATACATGTTGAACATGCTTCCTTGGACATAAATACGAAATATATTTTGTAGTTTGCAACAAACAATTTTAAATCATAATCATTTGTTTTATAGAAAGCAAATGTGTCAGTTGGGACGATTTGGTAAAGTATAAGATGACTAGGTAACTTACATGCGCTTTATACATAATTTAGTCACATTTACAGTTTATGGAACCAAAATAACATGGCCAGCTTATTTTGAGCATTCTCATACAAAAAAAGGTAAACATTAAATTAAACAAAAATGACAAGATTTGCACACCATATGTAAAAATGTTAAAAATGTTTATATTTCCTGGTTTTATCATTGACCAGAAAATGGGTAATTAGTGTTAAATAAGGAAATGCATCTAAATCAATGTCTTCTTTTTGTGGCGGGATTATACTTGACCTTTGCATTTGGTATGTTTAACTTTTGATATAACGATGTATTTATATATTTATGTTACAATATTTTCCACGATCAAAGGCTAAATTTCAGCAAATTAGTTTGATATGAAACAAGACAATTAAGGTATACCAGATATAAAGAACATTGCTTTTTGTGAAATGAAGTACTGTAGCTATTTTAAGTTCAATTAAATTGCCACAAAATACTAACAAAAAAGCTTTAAGTCCAGATCAGCCATGTTGATGAAAGCAATATGTGATATATCTATATTACGAGGTTTACCACACATAAAACACTTAGACAGAAATGTATATTAAACGTTGTGTATAATACATTTGTCATAGGTGAGATTGAACATTTTCTTTATTCTTGATTTGAAAAGAGATTACTTGATATAGTTAATATGATAGTTGGAGTCCAAAGGAGGGACGTTATATCTCCATTTATTCAATTAGTTGATACGGATTACTGGATAAACATTCTAAAAATAAGATGCAACCAAGACGTTTCCAATGAAGGCTTTCATTTTCTCCAACTTCCTAATCTCCAAAAGGCACGCGGCATTACAATATCTGATCTTGCTACTTATAAATGAACCTTATTGTTTTAATGTCACAGTGTCCGTCATTTTTAAAGTCATTTTAGATAACTATCAAAAAAATTATTTTTCAGTAAGCCCTAGATCCATTCCTCGTGGTCTCTTGGTCAATTCTATTTAAAATTTAATCATATTAAACTCTACTCACGTTTACCGATGTCTTGTACATTTTCGGATACAAACAGTTTAATTTCGCAAGTGGATAATGATTTGTGAACCATCTTTCGTCAAAATATATTTGTTACGTTTTCTTTGCAACTACAGTATAACGAATGTAGACAAAGTTTATATTGGGAACAGCTGTCGAATTGAATGCGACGTAAAGTCTTATCAAACATGAATAAATGATACAACTGATAAGAGGAAATTCAATTTAAACTTAACAGTATTTTCCTTAAAAAAACTATCGGTTGGAATGTAGACAATGACAACTTTGATTCAATATCATCAAAAATCACTAGCTAGTCATTGACTTCTTTTTTACGGGGAAGCACGTCAAAGTGCGGTTTGCCATCATTTTCATTATTATTTTACTAAACGTTTCCTGCTACCTCTAGCTTTAACTTTATGTACACAATAACGAAATATATAAAACTATACAAAAATGTGTGTGATTCACTTTGTATTCGACAAAAAATTTAAACACTTAAGCACAAGGAAGAGATAAAGTATATTATAAATACCGAATGGGGACAAGCATAAAACATCAATCGCAAGAAACAATTTTATCTATTTCATGTTAATTGTAATAAATCACTGAGCTTATATATCACTCAGAACAAAGTTTTAAACATTATTAAAAGTAATATTTGCCTGTAAAAAGTAACAAAAGTTGTATTTTGGCATAGAAAATTACAAAGTCAGTCATTACATCCACCATTAAAAGTGTGTAATGAATACGTCGAATATTTGGTCATAAAGAATGATTTTATGGTGATCGAGAGCTAATTTGAGAATTCGTTTCTCTAGCAATTTCTCCGTTTGAATGCGCGATGCGAATTTGATCCGATCTTTTTAAAGATATATTCTTCTAATACATGAAAAAACACAAAAAAACATACATTATAATTTTCACATAGTTATATTTTTTTTCCAAAAGTGCATTTCCAGTTGCATATTTTGATGACAAGAAAGTTAGTTTTTATTTAAAAGAGAGATAATTACCGAAATATGGGCGAACATTAGAGCATCAGCAATTTAATGAAAAAGGTACTAAGATTAAATATACCACATATACTAAAAAAAGTTAGAATTTATACTTATAAAATATATTTTACTTGACTATAATTCCGAGGTAATTAGAATCAAAACTAGCGAATTAATATTATCTTTTTTCATGTTTAAGCAAACTGTTTGGTACATATGCAAAATTGAAGAATATTTTTTCTCTCTAAAAATTGCTAAAAAAAAAGAATCAAAATTTTAAAAAAGTTTCTGCATTAAATTTTTCTTCTAAAATGTTTGTACACTTTCTATACTATACGCAGGATGAAACTGAAAGGTAACTGAATGTCAGAGGTTCATCCTGTCTATACGATATTATAGCTTTTAATCGGGCCAGAAAAGTAGGGTTGGTGTATATAGAGGAACAGTCTGATGTCATCTACATCTCTATTCTCTCTATTAGTTGAATCATTTAAAAGAAACAAAAATAGCAGAACACCAGGTGTTCATATTGTATAATACCTTAAAATACGACAAACATTCCATCTGGGTTTTTTTTATTTATGCATGCTATTTCGACCTGTTTCCAAACTAGTGGAAATCTTTTGAATTTTGTTCATATTTTAGTAATTCAAAAAACTAAAATGCTGGAAACATATCTAAAAAGCTAAATGGTTCTCAGTACATTGGTACTTTATTTTTGTCTCATCATTCAAGAAAGGTTCACCCTGAAGTCTACAAGAAAAGTACTCACACCAAATTCAAACACGTATCTTTGATTTCTACAGATGATCTATCATTCCAAACATTCGCCTCCCAATCGCCGGCATTCCCTTCTTCTTCTTCAGCGTATCACTTGTATGAAGCAAGTAATGCAGTTGATAGAAATACAGCTACGTGTATGAGGACAGATTATATAGGACCCCAATCACTACACAAGTCCACATGGTGGAAAGTAGATCTTGGTGGAGTGTACAGCATTTACAGCATACACATCTTGTTTAAAGACTACTACGGTTTAGGTATGTATGTATTTGGTTATAAAAGCTCTGAGACGTAACTCAAGTACATCAATCGGCAGGTATTGTTCTGTTTATGAACATAACAATATACACCTGAGTTGCGAAACGTTCAAAGCTTTCTTCAACGGCACAACTTAGCTTGGTTCGACTTATGAATGAATAGTAACGGTTTTGAAATGTACAGTTTGTTTATCAATAACCCCGCTCCACCCCAACCTTAAAAACGATTTTAGTCATTCATTTTGAAGATTTACAAGGGTTTTTTTCTCCGTGCTCCTTTTGTTTTGTTCAAGATTATAAAATAACGTTCATAGCAAGTCAGTTGGAAATAAAGGGATTTTAACATTCCAAGACATCATATTATTGCAACGTGTAGTTTTGTACATGATTTTCAGAATTATGAATTTATGTAGACATTGTTAGAAACTATCTGATGACTGGAGACGTATTACATGTACTTACATGAAATTATTGCTAAGATTTAACTTGGAAATGATTTCCCTGGGCATCGTTAAGAAATACATTACCGCAACATTTACAAAAAGAAATCAAAATCCTGGACTGTATGATAAACTCAAATTATATCACATCATTTAGTCACTATTCAAATGGGATTTTATCTGTACATAATAGAGTGCTTATTATTTTTTTTTTTTTACCATTATCAATAAAATATTACATAATATATATTATTTTATGTCACAAAAGTAGCTTAGACATAAAACTGATACCGAGTTGGGGATATGATGACAAATCTCATACTTAAATAATGGTATACCGTTGTTTAATGTAATGCTCCTTACACAGAATGAATATAATGACCTAATTTTAAGACATTTTAAGATATTTAATGTGTGACAACACTATTAAATGAATGGTCTGATATTTGTTAGGTCCCATAAGTCAGTAACCTGTTGCTATTGCTAACACGGAAGTAGTCCAAAATTTTGACCATGTATTTTTTAACATTAGCTTAACATGTTTATATTGTGAAATAATCAACATCCTCTCAGATACCGTGAAGCAATACTACAATAATTGCTGTCAAATATAATCCTGATAAGAAAAAAATATATATACTACGCAGTGAACTTCTTTTGGGGTATTCTGGTGTAGACAGGGGAAAATTATCTAGAAAAGATGTTCTTATATAGCTATTTAAGCAGGGACAAAACTGATATAATACTGAGTTAGTTATATTTTTACTTGCAGGAAGTTGATATTAGGACCATACTCATGCAACATATTATAATTTTGTAATCGCAATTAACGTTACTAATTATAAGAGAGAAGAAAAAATGTTTTACATGTTTAACAAAATATTTCAAATATCTTGTAGTATTTATTTCACATACATTATTTATTATTATCTCAAGACAGTTATTTTTTTTAAACAGAACTTTGTAAAATAAAATTTTGCTTTCTCCCCATTTTAAGTATTCTTTCAAAATACAATTAAAATACTAATTAACTTTTACTTGGATTTTATATTGTAGAATTCCGTCAAAGAGGGCGATTTGCAGGATTCTCCATTTATGTATCTAACACTGGTAATATAGAAGGATCAGCTCTCTGTTACAAGGACGGCCCTCATTTACCGCCCCTTAACTTTAACACAACATGTACAGGATACGGACGTTACGTCATCTTTTATAACGAACGGAAGGACGGAGTTACCTATCCTGACGGATATCAATCATCAACAATGTATACAGAGCTTTGTGAAGTCATTGTAAAAGGTATAGTGTATATAGTGTATCACAGGTCATTTCTACTGCGGTTATTATGCAAACGAGTTTATTTTTTTTTTCTTATTTATCATAGATTAAAATCATTCAGTAAAATCAATTAAAATACAATTTGAATTTGCATTATTTAACCGATGCTTTGATCAGTCAGAAAGCTTCATTAAAATAACACGTATGCCATCAGTGAGGTAAAGTACCGAAGGTACTAAGATATAAGTAATATATATTTAACTTACAGGGAAAAAAAATTCCAGTGAAGTTATTAAGGCGTATTCCTATAACTATAACCTCCCTGTATGCGCAATATTCAATGTATCCAGCTTTTCAAATAGCATGCTCCAATTTAAACCTTAAACCTCATCTAGATGCAGTGTTTATACTTATATTCGCAGTTAAAACTCTCTTTTTTTCCCTTAAAGCAGCAACAGAAAGCAAAATATTATATGCCCGCGCGGAATCATCGAAATCAAGTAAAAGCCAGAAAACAAATCCAAAATGAAAGCGTGTTACAAGCAAAATAAATTTTGGTAGTTTATATAAAAAAATCCTTACTAAATTTGGTATTCCTTGACAAAAAAGCAGAAAATGACATTTCTAATTTTATTCTTATTCCTGTTTAGATAAAATGTTCTCATCTTTGTCAGAAAATATTTTAAATTAACCGTTTTGTTTAAAGTTTCATGCGTGATTAAATCGTAGAAAACACAGCATAAGCCTCTTAGAAAAAGATTTAAATGAGTATTAGGATAAGGAAATTTGACTTACAAATAACAATGCTGTCAACCTATGTCACCGGAAGTAGTAACGCGCAACACTTTTTGAAGTTGGAAAACGTGGGTAAGAGGTATGTATTGCTGAATTACTTTTCTTGAAGTCATTTTTTGAACAAAAGACACACTTCGTCAAACCAATTACATGTACTCAATTCTCCAATTGTATGTGGTTTTTATATTCGTGCAAAACGCTATCATTTAGGTAAACACTTCAACACAAACTGTGTCAATACCGACGATATCGGTACACAACACACGCTTCGAGTGTTCGGCGGCTAGTTTTCTGTGTTGTTTGATATTAATATTACTGTTTCTATGTACTTAATATAAGAATTGTAGTAATATGTATGTATCATACAATCAAATTTGACAAATCCAAACCTCTCTTGTAAAACTCGTATACGTATCATTCAGATATCGGACACACATTCTTATTTTGATGATAACTGTCACAATTTGAATTTTTCAGACAATGTTGTGTCATATTTGTGGAAAAATGCTAGCAGCTAATTCATCATTGCGACAACATATTAGGAGGCACGAGCTTGAAGGAAAATATTCATGTGAAGAATGTGACCTTGTGATTTTTAGGACATTGACCTACACACGGCACATGAGAAGACACACCATAAATTCTGATAGGCCATTCAAATGCAAAAAGTGTCAGGGGACATTTCTTTCTTAAAAAGATCTCCGTCGCCACCAAAAGAGAATGGCTGGGGACCTGCATATCCGGTAAAATTTGAAGACGCTGCAAAACCATAAAGGGTTTCACACCGGAGATAGAAGACGTACCTGCAGTACCTGTGAGAGAAAGTTTTGCTATGGTCCAAATCTTAGTCGATACACGAAAGTGCACAAAAACTGAGAAAAAAATTAATCTTATTATTTACACAAAGACTCATGATTGTGAATTTTTTATAGTACATTTTATATTACATTTGAAACAGGTATGTTAGTTTTCAAAAAAGAACGGAAATAACTTTTAATGATTGAAAATAGTTTGTATGTTTTTAAGAGTAATATGATTGAAGCAATAAAAATAAACAGTGGCAATTTATTTATTATGACAAGAGAAAAGCAAATTTGATATTACATAGTATCATAATACTGATTTTAGAGGCTAATCTATTCTATTGCCCTTTTAAAACGAAATCAGTTCAGACCCATCCTTGTAGTTGGTAGACGTTTTGATTAAGTCGTGCCTTTTCCCACCTCACACCCAATGTCCCCTTTTCAATTCCTGTTCGATTTGTTGATGCAGTCGCTTCCGTTAATTTTTCTTTGCGGTGTTTTCGGACTTCTAGATCAAATGGGTGAACAGATCTGTGTGTTATAACATTCAATGATAATGCCGTTTTTACATCAACATACGCAAAATACAAAATACAAATTAAAGAATCAAACGAACTTTGGTGTGATGTTCTGTATTGTTCTTGGAAGTTCTTCTGAATGAATTTTTCCTGCTTTAGGTGGACCGATATTGAAAACATCTGTCTGGTCACGTAAGGGGTATACTGTATTTCGGGATGTTCTATATGCAAAGCATCTCGATAAAAAAAAAAATTATACGATTAGGTTTCAAAATACACCGCATATATCCCGTTTAATGTATTGAAATACAGTATCAGAAAATTATTTAATTACCTGTTTTCATCAAGACGATCGTTCATTTGTTCGATAGCTTGGCCAATAAAGGCAGAAAAGTATTAACATGTCACAGCACCGTGACCTCTGCTATCATGTTGAGTTAATTCAGTAAAAAATGTTTCCCCCATCATACTACTAAACACCCTTACATTATAAGCTGCACTTTTTGTAAGACCGTAGAGTTGGTGTTTGGCATCAATATCAATGAGTAGGGCCTCCTATAGCTGGATTGGAATACCTTTTACATACGATGGTGGTGGAGGAAATTTAGCAAAGTCAATAATCTGCAACAGTCGTTTTCTGAGTGGCTCCCTAAGGCGAATTCTACTCTTCGAGGATATTCCAGGATCGTCATTAGATTCCCACCATTGACGTACATCTCTGCAAAAGTCTGCTTCACTAGTGAATCCCTGTTTGCGCATTTCTTTTTCCATAGTCTCCGAAAAGTGTGTCCTGGCCATGCACATTGACATTGGATCAACGATTTCTTCCACCATTGCTGGGGTTAAAAATGTATTACTTTCTCTTGCAACATGGATTCAAGCATTGCTGTTTACTGTCTCAATTTTTCCTTTACAACAATGTCGTATAAGTCTTGTAAACAGGTGAGTTGCGTCCACGGATTTAACTTCAAGCTGTTTTCTTTTTTTCACTAAACTCAGGTATAGAGAACCAGTAAAAGTCATCTCCCAGGCTTGAAATACAATATGTAACTCTGTCGCCTACATTCGACTTTGATTTCCACTTTACAAGTTTTGAAGGCAAGATTTTTTTCGCTGTAAGCTACATCCAGGGCGTGCTTTGATACCTTCTGTGATGATAATACATTTTTGGAAAGTTCATGCAAACTCTTCGCAGACTGTTTTCGCACTTTCCTCTGAAACTTGACTTCAGGAACACTAATATGCAAAATTTTGCATTGTTTATATAATTTCTTTCCTTTTGTGTCAGATTTTGTTTAGATCTGCTCCTGCATATCTTTTCATCATAACTCTTATAGAACTTTTAAATCGGCGTTAAGAACCCTTTTTAAGTCTTTGAAGAAGGATATCATTTTAATCAAGTCTTTGCAATTTCGATTATTCCAAGCGCCTTTTTTATTTGCACAATGGTCAGCGCGTAACAGTTCAAAAAGTATTGACATCTCTTTTTCCAAACTTTGGAGGATAGGAAATTTTTCATCATTCGCTCCAGGATCATTGTGTGTGTAATTAGGTGACTGAACTGGACTATTTGGATCAGCATTCAGGCCCCGGGGCCATAAAACTTAGACCAGCTCACTTTTGATCTCAGTCTCACTTTTACGAAATGAATTTATAGTGGAAAAGTGAGACTGAGAGTGAAAGTGAGCTCGTCTAAGTTTTATGGCGCCGGGGCCAAATCTTATGTTTCCATTTTGTTTTCCTCTTCTGAATTTTCTTGATTTTCTTGTACTTTTCATGTTCTGGTACCTCATCTGAATCTTCTGTAGCAATATCATTTAGACATTCACGCCATGCAGACATAGAAATAATACACGATGCAATTTCATTGGCTTCACTTTGCTGTAATGAGACATGAACAAGAACCTCATCTGGTACTTCGTTGTCTTCTAAAACTTCTTTTGGAACAAGATTTGTCAATTTTATTTCATTGGCTGATAGTTTCATTTGGGCATCATTACTCTTTATCTTCCTTTGACTACACGTCCTACTTTGTGGCGTTCAATTGCCATGGGTACAAATCATGACGCCATTTTCAAAGTGAAACTGAAATTATGTGTTCAGGCCAGCAAACTCTTTGATGTTTTCTGACTTTTGTTTCTTCTCAGCCTCTATCGAGGTGTCTTTCTGTAGTTGAAGTAGAGTAGGTGGTAAATTTATAATGGACCTGGTTGCTATTGTGTGCCACTGACCATCAAAACAAACTGCTGGAATATACAATCCTTGTTTTTAGCAGTCATCTAAAACGGATACCATGATATTCCTCATAACTTCAGTATATCCTTTTGGGTACCAGTTTACTGGTGACCACCGCAAGGAATGTTTCCCGTACCATCTATCTAAGTCACTACACAGAAATACAGCGGCTTCTGTTGCCTTTTCCCTTTGAAGGTGGTATCATTCATTGACTGCTGAACACAATTTGTCACACAGATCTAGGCCATCTTTTACAGTTACAAAGGAATACATAGACGAAAGGATTAAAAAATCTGTGTATAATGCTGATGGAAATTTCCCAATGAAAATAGATTTCCTTTGTCCGTTTTCAATTTTTAGCTTTAAAGCATATAGTGCAGCTAGAAGTTTAGATGACCTCTTAGGTTTATTAGATCCAACAATTTAAAGAACTATGCAAATAGCACTCTTGAATGCATCATCATCTCTATGAACAACAAATACTGTCGATTTTTCTGGTCGCCAGGAAACAAAATTCATATACGACACGTCTAAATCATTCATAGTTGCTTGGCATTGCAGAAAATACCTGAATGGTAGTTCTTTATGTGGTGCTATTCTTGACACAGGGCATTTGAATTAAACGGCTGATACAACATTTATTTCGCTGTCAACAACACTTCCATCAGGTGATATTACCATAAACTTATCATTCTCTTGTTTTTCCTTCCTAATGTACCCTTCCTCCTAGTATGTGAACGAAGGTGCAATAACTGGTAAGACTTTTCCACAGAATATAGCGACCGCATTTATTTCATTTTACGTCCCATAACGCATGGCTTCATAACAAAATCTGACGGTTTTTGAGATTGTTCAGAACACACTTTTTTATCAAAGAAAGTTTGTAGTTTTTTTTCAAACCATCTAGTCCTATAACTTCAAATATCGAACTTCCTGTTACTGTCGCCCTCTTTCTTTCTTCTATCCACTCTTTACTTCTCTGTTTGACTTTCCTTTTATCATTTTTGTATTGATTTTCATAAATAGGTCTGTAATTTGATTGAGTGGACGAATGCACAGTTGATGACTGTACATAAGTTCTAGACCCTTCTATATGGGCAAGAAATTGACAAATCAGTCCAAAAAGAGAAGGATGTGGGTCATAGTATTTTTCAATATCAGAAAGAAACGCCTTAATTGCAGTGATGACATAAGCTAATTTGCTCTGTCGCCATCCTAAACCAGGTCGTTCTATAAATTTAGTAAGAGCATATTCTTTTTCAATTTGATTGATCTTATATTAGTTGCATCTGTGGAAATACTGTTAAGTAGTTTCAACAGAATGCTCACTATTATGCATTTTTTTTTCTTTTGATACAGTTTGATAACAAAATAGATTTTAAATCAGAGATTTGGCTTATCAATTTTTCTAATATTTCCTTCCTATTTTTTAGAGAAGACACAACTTCAAATCCCAATAAATCTACATCACCATACTCTTTAGTTAGTCCTTGTTTAAGCATTTTCCCATCGAAGGATATACAAGCGGATGAACATTCTAAGGGAGAAGCAATCTTCTTAATGATATCAATGAATGTACCAGGGGCTCTTTCCGATATGTCTTCCCTAATGGGTACCGTCCAGCAATGATAAGACGAAAAAACTTCTTCAAAAACTCAAGATCAGCATTGTTTTTTTTTTCTCTGTAAGGACCTGTGGTAGCATATCGCAAATAACATCTTTTAGAGAGCTACTTTCGTGATCGTCATTTTGAAGAATTGGAAAACTGTCGCTTTCAAAAGATTTATCTTTGAAGTCTTGGCTTTTTCCTTCGAAAAGTGATTTTGATGTTACCTTTTTCAATTCATGGAAGTTAGTGAAATCATGTATTTGGGATATCGGAGAATATACCCGAAGTCTTTTAGCTGAAGCTGGTGACTGGTTTTTCTTCTCATAATTTCGGCCAACATGTATTCTTTTTTTCAACATAATTTAAGACAATACTTCTCTCTTGTCATATATCCCTGAAATCAAGTTGATTGAAGAATGTGACCGTTATCATCAAAATAAGAATGTGTGTCCGATATCTGAATGATACGTATACGAGTTTTACAAGAGAGGTTCGGATTTGTCAAATTTGATTGTATGATACATACATATTACTGCAATTATTATAGTTAATTACATAGAAACAGTAATTTTATTATCAAACAATACAGACAACTAGCCGCCGAACACTCGAAGCGTGTGTTGTGTACCGATATCATCGGTATTGACACAGTTTGTGTTGAAGTGTTTACCTTAATGATAGCGTTTTGCACGAATTTAAAAACAAATACAATTGCAGAATTGAGTAATTCATTTGACGAAGTGTGTTTTTTTGGTTAAAAGAAAACGGCTTAATGAAAAGTAATTTACATACGATACATACCTGTTACCCACGTTTTTCCACTTCGAAGATTGTGCGCGTCACTTCTTCCGGTGACATAGGTTGACATCATTGAATAAGTTTTATACGCATTTCTTACAAATTATATTTTTGATAATTAGATTGATAAACATTCAAAAGTTGAATTATCAAACATTACCAGTCTAAAGAAACAGGCTCAACTATATTCTTATGACGATCGCTTTGCAGGGATACGATTCTAAACCAACTAAATATAATTTTGTCACGTCTACATTGCAGTGGTAATTTCTCATATTAGTTTGCCTAAACAAATGTATCGTTCTTTGGTTTTTAAGAATGATGGGGGAGACCAATATTAAAATTTATATAATCTGTAAAGAAGATCTTTTATGAACTTTCTCTTTTGATCAACTTATTTCCTCAATAAGCTATTTGAAGAGACACAACTCTTCTTCATATTTGTTTCCTTATCAATTTGTTTTATTACTTTTACAATGCACCTTCACCATTAGCACAAACGTTATTCGCTTATAAAAATACATTTGAAAATATTCCTTTTCATGAAATTATATTAGAAATAAGTTATACCTATTAATAATCTGTCGCAATTGTCACATTATCTTTTTTTTTTTTACAGATCATTGTACTAAAGACATTGGATCAGGTTTCCAATATCGCAAAAATAGCGTAAATAAAGCTTACATAGCTTTAACAAAACAAGTTGAGGGAATATTAATAGATTTGTTTTCATATATTTAAGGCCATACCAATAATATATGAATCACCCAAAAACAAAAGAAGTTAATGAGAAAAAAACATATGTTGCATTTTTCAAAATATCTATGTATTATTTTCATTATAATTCGATATAGGGTGTAAAAAACCCGATGTTTATGGTATCGCGTGTGACATTTCGTGCCCCGTCGCCTGTAAAAATAATGCATGCCACATCCAAAGTGGGGCATGTTTGGAGTGTGAACCTGGGGTATATGGCAGTTACTGTAATCTATTGTGTCCAACCAACTGTCAGGACAACACTTGTCACGGAGAGAATGGAACATGCTTTACATGTAAACCTGGATGGACTGGAATATACTGTAACACAAGTAAAACTCTTATCATATATGTTATCAAGATATAAATAATTAAGTGTATTTTGTTATCATGAACAGAATATCTATAATTTTTTTTTACAAACATATATCAGTAAACAGGTAAATTTAATTGATTGCGGGCATATCATAATATGTATTTAACATACGCAAATGCCTACTACTTCACATTAAACTTTTAAATTTTTAATGTTTATTTAATGTGTAAAAATAACCAGAATGTACAAATGGGTGGTACGGCGTCAACTGTAGTCAACAATGTTCAGGACATTGTAGAAACGGTACTACCTGTAATCACGTGACTGGTCAATGTGACAAAGGGTGTGATAAAGGATGGACAGGGGTTCTCTGTATTGAAGGTAAATGACCTTATTAAAATATAAAGTATAGTCAAATAAAGCCCGGAATAAAGGCGGATGAATAAACAAAAAACTTAAATAAAACAAAGACAAGTATAAAGACAAAAAAAAACCAAAAAACAAAAAAACTTTATTGTTCATTTTATATGGACATCGTTATATAAGAGTAACGGGGAAATATCTGTTGAGGCTGATGTTCATTTATACGCTATAGAAATTAGAAAAAAAATCTCTGGTAGATTTACATGTTTTCAGAACAATATCCAACGTTAATAGCATTACTTGATGCTTTTCTAACTTAGCTAGTATAATGACATGGGACTTAGTTATACGTAAATATGTTGAGAATTGTCGTATATGCCTTGTGATGATTCTAATGAAAATGTATACTTGTAAAAGTACAATTGGATAGATTTAAGTAATAAAGATGGCAATGGGATTTTTAACAGTTTTCATAATCTAACATTAATCTTTTCGATAGTGGATGCATCAATCTCTTCTTAACTTTGTATGAATATAATCTGTTACAGAGTGTTATGACGGGAGCTATGGATATAACTGTGTCAACAACTGTAGTGGTCACTGTCTGAACAACTCTCCATGTAACAAACAGACTGGACACTGTGACAGTGGGTGCAACCCGGGATATACAGAGAATAACTGCAGCAAGAGTATATTCATATTGCAAACAAATATATAACACTCATGTATTAAAAAAAGTATTCCATAATAGGTACATGAAAATATAGGTAATCATTGTTAATGATGTTTTAATCTTTTTTTTAATCAGAATGTAACCCCGGTCAGTTTGGAGTGGCTTGCAGTGAACGTTGCAGTAACCATTGTATAAACAATAGACCATGTGACCATGTAACTGGAGTGTGTTTTCGTGGATGTCGGGATGGTTATCTTGGGGCTCAATGTTTCAACTGTAAGAAACTAATCAACTTTAGTTATATACGTTTTAAATATATTTCCTTGTATAAAAAACAATGTATTTGTGGATTTTAGCATGCACAACCGGATTTTTTGGAAAAAACTGTTCTATTCCCTGTCCTCCAAGTTGCAATGTAACATGTGAACATATAGATGGATCATGCAACGATTGTAAAGAAGGTCGGGAAAGCCATTGTTCTAAAGGTAGATATACAAGAGTTTCTTTCGAAAGATACCTTTTTGGAACTGTCAATTTTTTTTAATTGATATACATACGAGTTCGTGGAAAATCGCGTTTTTGTCCTTTTGAATGGGTTCATATATACATATTGTATATTTCATAATCTTTGACATAAAATTCCAAATCAATCTAAAGTGGTTTCGAATGTTTTCCAAAGAAATAAACTATAATTTTAATGTATCAAATGGTCGCGGAAAGTACGCACGGCCCACCGTAAAAATTGTCCGAACTTTGTAATTGAGTTTTTAGATATGAATATTTACAGTTTTTATAAAACATTTCAAACCTTCATAATCTTCTATTGTGATGTAGTCTGTATGATGTAAGTCATTTTCATACGTCATTTGAAGCTATTTTCAAACTAGCAGATGAATTTTAAAAGATATTACGGCAAGAACATGTTTTTAAAAACGACTAAAAAGCGACGTCGGCTGATGGCACGGAACAGCGCACCATCATAAAATTGTGTCGACTGAGTTAAAACACCAATAGAAACAAAAAAAAAAACGATGGAAGAAACAGAAAAATCATCAAAATAGTTCGAGTATACTTACCACAAGTGGCACAAGCGATATTTTGATGGAGTATGCAATTGTACTCTCTGACCAAACGGTGAATGCGGCATGTTACTCTCAGGTAAACCCAGGACTACGACGTTATAGAAACGTCGTTATAACTCAACGTCAGACTGGGCCGTGCATGTACATTGCTCTGATTTTTAGACATATACATTATTATACTATATATTAAAATATTATAATACTTTTCTGATAATGACGCCGTTATTTTGAATAAAATTACGTGTCCACGAACTTTTTGGACAACCCTCGTACGTTCACCCTTTTAATTAATATATGATCAGTATTCTTAATTTTTATAGTTACTTTTTGAAGAACAATAAATAAAAAAAACAAAAACTCACGTATCAGACTCTTCCATAGATCAGATTAACAATAAGACAAAGATTCTTAGAACTTTGTGGCAAAAATAATAATCAAAGTGTTTCAGTCAAAGATTAATGCACATATAATGAATTAAAAATGTCTTAAAAATAAACAGATCTATTTTTTTTAATCTTTTATTAAACATTCTCAAAACATAATATGAATAAAAACCATTTAAATATCAAAAATATTATGTATGTTTAAAATATTTTGAAGACGTCTCATCAAAACTCAGCTGTCTTCAGCTTACTGAGTAAACCTTTTACTTTATTTTACATCAATACATACGAGCAGTTATTGTCTTTGCATTTTCTAAAGTTCATTAAATACAATTCTTAATTTTTAACTATGCCTTATAGACAAATATTAAGCTAGCGGTTGTCAGGGCTGTTTTATTGGAACACATAGCAACTACTGTAATCTACTTACATCATCGCATTTATATCTACTTTTTTTCTTCTTCATAATATGTATATTTTTGTGTGCAACGACGCCGGTAAATAAAGTAAAACTGTGTTATTCAATGTACTCCAAAATGCAATGGAACATGTGTACATATAGAGGGCTCATGTAGAGTTTGTAAGACTTGCTAATAAGGTTACAACTGTAGTGAAAGAATAAAGTAATTGTATTTGTAACTAACGGTCTAATACTTTTTATTCAATTTTTGGTTGCTGTTCATTTGTAATATCACATAAATTTATTATATTAATTTCAAATTGTTAATTTTTCTTGAATTTAGATTTTTTACATTTTATTTTGTTTATATGTGTTGGTATATTCTTAAAATAGGACACTTTTTTAGCAAGAAAAAAAATATAACTATTATGAAAGGTTTCAAATTTCAAATAAGCAGTCAGTTAAATGCAAAAGGTTTTGAAGCATTGGACTAGGCGGTATGATACGTTATGTATAGAACAATTCAAGCATTCCTCGAGTTTATTTAAATAATTAGAAGCATTTGCTGAGAAAACTTAAACTGGTTTTTCAGTGCAGAATGCAATATCATTTGCCGTGATCAATGGGTCATACATTTATTAAGTTTTAATTATATCTGAAAATTCGGGGTGGTACAAAAATGTTCTGTTGCATTTCTTCAGAGAATTATTTCAACGATTTTGTTTGTATTTTTCGAAACTAGCTACAAGTTGGACCTTTCGGGTACTTTGCAATTTACACGTATGCTCATTCGGGTACATACGTGTAGAAATTCGTCATTACAAGAACTGATGACGTAATGCATGTATTTTCCTTTCTACACATACACGTTGGTTTGCTAAACCTCTCTATTTTGAGATGTGTTCAACTTTTATTGAGTAAGTAGGCTTATAATCAACAGCATCTAATTATTTTTTTTAAATGACTTGCAATACAAGATTCTTCTTTACAGAACGCATTTTACTGAATCAAAATGTGTCAAGTTCGACCAGTTGGATCATTGCGTGTATAGTTTCGCTTGTTGTCAACTGTGTTTTTATCAGTGGTGCTTGTTTATTATGCAGGTAATGTTATAATGTGATTCAGTAAACAAGAGACCAGTTTTATTTGGTTCACATTTAATCAATTTCTTAGCGAATATAGCCATTCTTTTTTTACAATAAGAATATAAATTCAATTCACTGTCTGTTATATAATCACCGGCCTTTTGAAAAGATATAGTCTTACATCATTTTACTTCATAAGTGCATTTTTTTTATTTTTTTAGGGGTATTTATACAAAGAAGGTGTCTATATCCAGAGATTTATTGTCGTTGTCAAAAAGGCCCATTTACTACATAGATACCGAATTGGATGTTAAAACTGGTGAAAATTCAACTTATCAAGAACTCGATCTGTCAAGAGAAGAAGTCGAGTATCAGAATACAACAATACGATAATTCTTACAAAGCTTGAATGTGGTTTACAATTGATTTTGCCTCCATGTCATAATTCAATAAAAGAAAAAGATCAATTAAAGCTATGTAAAATAAAACTGCCTGTTAATTTGTATAAAATCATCCTAGACTCAAAGTTGTTACAATTGCTGTTAATTGAACAAAACAGTATTTTGTTCAATCATTTCAGTTAATGAATAAATAAATATTTTAACTATGTTATACAGTATAACACAACTCAAATGACGCGTTAAAACCAAAATTAAATTATTTATATGTAAAATATATATTTGGTGAAGTTTCCGTATTTGTACATATTTTTAAAAACTGAAATTAATGTGTATGCATAAAACAGGCTACATGCCAATCACCATCGATGATTCTCTTCTCGGCGACTCATGAATATGAACATTTGACTCCAAGTCTTTTTTTATTTCTTTTATATTTCCATTTCCCGCTTTTTCTGATTATCTTCATTTTTAAACTACTCCATGGTTTAATAATCATTTTAAGAAACGGATTGAAAATTGCCTCATTTTAATCGAGGTTCTTGATAGTCTTGTTCCAACAACTTGTTTGTTGGTAGCTTGCCTCGTTTAATAAAATGTACGTATGTAGAGCATGCTCTTACATAACGAATAAGCTGAGAGACATAAATCTCATTAGCAGGTGATGACGGCGTATTGCTACATAAGTAAGGAAAGTTGACGATGGAAAAATTAAAAATCATCACGTTTATCATGTAAAAAAAACCCATTCACTCAAACCATCCCACTTGAATCAGACTGCTTTTTAAATATTCAGAAAATAGCATTGTTGTTAACCCACTAATACTTTGTTTGATCTCTGTTCTCTTTCCTTGATTCATACATGTACCGAAAAAAATGCTTAATTCCATATTTTATCCATATATCTAACATATTCTCAAAAACCCACATCACTTACTCTTTTACACGTACAATCAACAATAATAACATGTGGTGATAACGAACATTGTTCAAAATCAAAAGATTTTTGCAAAGACGGCACCTTTCAAAACATTTGTATAACATTACTGTATGTTTCAAAAACATAACGAACTTTCATTACATTAAACTTCACTTGCTTTCGGTTATAAAGTCCAATACGTTTACCCATACCCACAGAGAAAACAAACGCTCAAAACATCATACATTTGCTGTCAATTCAATTCATCCGTACGACTTAGATAGGGCTTTTTAACATGAAAAAGTTATAAAATATTGAGGGAATAGTAAAATGATTGCACATTTTTGAGTCTGAAATGCAAGGGCTAATTGTATTCGGCGCGTCAACGCGCTCGCGTAACAGATTCTGTTTGTAATTAAATTATCGATTATACGATTTTATTATCATCGGGCACGACGTTTCACTCTGCCAGAGTGAGTAGTGAACAACTATGGTAGTTGATGTACAAAGTAATAAATAATCCCGATATCAATGAGTTTGATTTAAATGAGCACTTGATGTCGTTTTCAATAGAAAACTATTAGAAACATTGAGTATATGAGAATGTAGAGATGATAAATGAATGAGGGAAAGAAATCTAAAACTGTTTTGATACTGTGAATTTTGTTTGTTTGATCTGTATAATACAATTTTACGTTTTTGTCATCAAACTTCATGTTATTTTCATATAATGTTAAATATCACTAAAAATTAGCTTTATTTTATCTCAAGAGCATTGGGGGAGGGGAGCTCAGCTGCTAGCTGATGTTAAAAATATTTCTTGCGATAATGAGATAATTCTCTGTACTATAATAACTATTATTTTAGTACAGAAAATTATCATATTATTAAAATAAATATTTAAATGTCAGACATCTGTGCCCTGAACCACTATCCACGCGGAGAAATCGTACCCTGGATAAGTATTCATTTATCATGTAGTAGGGTCCGGGTTCAGGCTGAAGAGGGAAACATGATATTATTTGGTTATCCTGTGCGCATATGTACAGTTGTACCTTGTATTATTATTTTTAAAAATTGGCAAGAAGTTCTCATTTGATAAATAACAGTATATCGGGAATAGGTGCGGGAGTAATAAGTAATAGAAAGTGTCTGTACAAGTCATGGAGTAATAAGTAATAGAAAATGTCTGTACAAGTCATGGGCCTTCTTGTCATAAACCTTATTAATTACTCAGACGACGCTTAGCCGTGTATTAACATACATTTGATATCACACTTCAAACTAAGGACAGTATGGACAAATATTGCAATTAAATCACTTAGCTATACATGTAAATTTACATAATAGACGGTCCTATACCCAGGATTATAATGTTTAGGCCAGTTGGGCTAATTTTCAGACGATTATATATTCTTGGTATTACTAAATACGGACAGTATGTGTTTCTAAAACACTGATACCCTGTATGTCATTTAATGGCCAAGATTAGTCTTACAAGAGTAGACTAGACTCCAGTATTAATGTCATATTAAAGATTAAAAATATTGTTACGTGATATCCAAAAGAAATAAAAGCCAAAGCTCTAACTGCTCAAAGTTTTAGCAAAATAGACAATATCCAGGGTCAAATAATGAATTAAAAATGAAATACAACGAACATTGGTTTGTGTCAGTAAAGAATAAATCTGCGATATATGAAAGCGCTTCCGCCTACCGGTAAAGAGAATCAAAACTGTGTGACAATGTTGTTACTATCGGGCTCGATATTTCTTGACATGAATATAAGCGATAATGCTTTAAATAAAGAAAATTCGACGTCATTTGAGTGTTTTACTATGGGAAGATTTTACTTGGAATAAACGAGATCAGGTGGACGCGCGGGCGCGCCGACGCGCTGAATACAGTTAGCCAATGCAAGTCATGTATCAACCAACCATATACTGAAAACATTGCATTTGATAAGGGTAGGGGTTCCAAAGTACACAAGTGTAGAATGCTGTAATCAAAGTGCATGTTTGCATCATGATTACTTTACTTTCATTATGTAAAACAGATTCGTACCACATTGCCTTTCACTATCTTTATAAATTCAAAAATTCAGACTCGTGCATTAAAATTATGTTATTACATAATTAATTAATATATTTGATATCTTAAATATTGTGCTGATAGGGTTCATAATAATAAATCTAAACCAGTAAAATATTATATCTGTGGTGGTCAGACAAAGTAGTTTGAGATCAGATAACATAGTGGCTAGAATATATTTAGGGGGCACGGGCTTCAATGCTTACATGGTCTGTACATTCTTATTATTCACTCCCTGATCCACATGTTAAATTGTAAATGCATACATATACATATTTCCAATAACATATTGTTTTTATTGACCAAATTGAATGTAAAATGTATATGCTAGTCTTTAATTTATTTTAGTTTTAGAAAATTTTCTATTTTAACCCTAAAATTAAAAAAAAAAAAACCCTTCATATTACATTATCAGATTCATATTTTAAGGTTAATGCTTTTCTTCCACATAAATACATATTCATTATTAATAGTTAAATTTTACATTCATATTACATAGATACATTGTATACAAACAATTTCAAAATAACACAGATGTATGCATGTTTAATTGTTACTGCCTCAGAGCTTATACTTGACAATTATTATGGACATCCCCTTTGGAAAAAAACGGTCATTGTTAAAAAACTAACATATATTATTGATTTCAATTTGAATTTTGTACTGCAAAGTTTCTCGGAATCTTAATTTTAATTCCAAATTAAATAATGAAAACTCATTAAATTAAAAATGTTATTTCAAGAAGGGATGTATATCAAAAGATATTAAATATTTACTCTCACATTGTGAGTTGTGTACTGCCTAAATGTTAATGTTGTATTGTCATTCATATACCATGGTCAGTGTATTTAAAAAAAAACAATCATGTATTTACTATGCAAGACAGTTAATTGATTTTAAATTTCAGACTCTGTAACCACCTGACCTCATGGATTTTAGTGTTTTCGCCGTCTATGAGACTGATCAACCCGATATAAATTCGTAGTCAGTCAGTAACAAACCTAACAAGTAATATTGTTTTCCCTTGAACTGAAATGTCACACTTTCATTGGTTTAAACATAGCACCTGATTGCCTCATATATACCTATGTTAGTTCGGTGAGATTTAATATTAGGCAATATGGCCGTCATTGGCCGATGCTTCGCCTACTAATTTCGACATTTCATATTTAATAGAGAAACCGCATGCTGTGAGTTCTTAGAATATTTGGAGTAGTTGCCTATGGAATTCTTTAAAATTAGAGTAGTTGCCCTTTGAATATTGACGTCACAATGTTGTTTCTGGAGCAGAACAAAATGGCAGCGACGAAATTTGTTCAAATCTCTGCAGAGGAAAGGGAGAAAACGTTTAAAATTGAATAGAAACAAAACATTGTAAGTAAACATGGGTGAAGCGAAGATTTTTAAAGAGTATTTGAAAGGTGAGATTGATAATTTTTAAGAGTTGAAATGAGTTAAATTTGAAGATATGTAAAGCAACTTGTACATGGCTTTGCGTAGATCATCGTTATTTGTGAATGTCACTTGATAGTCCTCGGGAAAACAAAACACTTATTAGGTTTGTTACTGACTGACTACAGAAATAAATTGGGTTGATCAATCTCATAGACGGCTCGGCTTCGCCTCGCCATCTAGGACATTGATCAACCCAATATATATCTGCAGTCAGTCAGTAACAAACCTAATAAGTAATAATAAGTACAGACAGGTGAATTCAAGAATTAAAAAAAAATATGGAAGTGGATATAAGAAAGACTCTTATTTCTTTTGAGAGTCTTAAAATTGTTATGCAGACCCTTGAATTAGTCATATATAAGTTAAATGAGGATGACGTCTAGAAATCCTGCCCGAACCCAAGCCTTAGATCTGCGCATGTGGCTATCTGTGTTGGTGCATTGAGGAATTAATCACTCCTGTTTGAACTAAACAAAATAAATTAAATGGGTAATATCCATTTGTAATTCACGAATTGAAAGGTTTAGTTGGTAAATGAAGTGTGCAAATAAGGAAAATCCAACGATTTACGACGTCGATCTTTAATTTTTCCCGCTTGAGAACGTAAGGTTATCTGCCCTTGATTCTAATTGTCAGTGCGTTGGAAAATTGGCGTTTTTGCATAAAAAATATATACATGTCACAAATCGCATACGTTCAACGATGCCTCGGTAAGTTTAAGGATTGTGTTTGACTTCTTTATTTTCTTTGAATATCATTGATTGTCAAATGTGTTGGGAGTGTAACGGGAAACCTGTACGTTTTCACTTTGTATTCTGTAATTACAATAATTACAAAACATTGATTAAGTTTAAAACACGATTCATTAAGTATATTTAAAAGCTGTTTATAATAAAAAAAATGTTAAAGAAGGAGGTGGTGGATAATATGATACATACATAGAGAGGTTGGATAAAAAGCAACCATACTTTTCAGCCGTCCGTTCAGACGTAACGGCGGTCAGGCGTCAACAGTCGTTCAGACGTTATTTAAAACAGTCTTACGCACGCGCGACTTCGGCAACGAACCCAGCGTTTAAATATGTGTTTGTCAATTTGAGAGTTATTGCAATCTTTGTACTTCTTAAATGTATATATCGATGCAATGTGTATCGTTCCTCTCAAATTTTCGCTTTACTTTATTCCACCTGTAGTTCAAACGACCGTGCAGTGCGTGACAGCGCGCTAGGTTTCGTTCGACATCGAAAGGAAGATTTTTGTCTTGCCTATATGACCGAGTGCTTAGCGCGGTACCCGATCACTGCTGGGAGAGTAGATTCAAGAGGTCGTGAGTTAAAGCCCCGGCCGTGGCAGAGGTGGAGCTCATATTAAGTGCATTTCCCTGTGCTTTATGTAAATCTTTATCCTTCACGATGAGCAGGTATATGTCAGTTTGAGAGTTGTTGCAATATTTATGATTATTATATGTCTATATCTATGCAATGTTTATCGTTCCGATCCTCTCAAATTGTCGTTTAGCTGTATTCAACCTGTATCTTAAACGACCGTGTAGTGCGAAACCAGCGCTCTAGGATCCGAAAGCAAAGAGCTGGTTCCATAGGTCGTGAGTTCAAGCCCCGGCCGGGACGGAGGTCGAGGTGGGAGAGGATCGGAACGATAAACATTGCATAGATATAGACATATAATAA
>WFKH01011926.1:74430383-74446137 GCA_016163765.1 Magallana hongkongensis
AAACTCACGACCTCTGAAACCCACTCTCCTAGCCGTCCCCCGCCCCCCCCCCCACCACTCGGCTATTTAGGCAAGACAAAAATATGGTTTCGATGACGAACGGAACCTAACGGTACCAAAGACAGTGGAGGAAAATCCCTGTTCGCAGTTGTGCTGGTCCTACCTTAGAAGGTAAACATGCCAGGGTTGATGAAGGATCCATTCATTCGAGATCTTATCTGGCTTTTGGAAAAAATGCTTTCTACCAGTCCTTTGGTTGTGTTGTGGACACGGAGGAAACGAACCTTTAAGTCGTACCTTCTACGTCAAGACATTTTACAGTGGAATACCAGACATCAGTGAAAAGCAATTTTAGGGGGGCGTTTTTCTGTATATGTCGTTGGTAATTTGCTTTGGTTGGACGGACGAGAGCTAGGGGACAGCCGTCTATCGGACAGGACATGTCCAGGAGGAAGAAGAATCTTATGCTCTTTTGAATATCCGTTGATGAACTTAAAGACATTTGCACATGTAGCAGGTGGTCTGAAGACAGGAGTGTCTTCGAGTAAATCCATCTCCTGATCATCAACTAGTAAATCTAAGGCAAAGTCGTTAAAATCCGTACTGTGATTAAATAAATAGCAACAAATGATTAATAACTAGTATTTGAAATAATAAATGAGTGTACATATAAAGCAAATACTATGTATATAAGCAAGCATCATTTTTAAGTTTCAATATACCTCCTCCCTTCCCTATAAAAACAAAGTCAGGTATATGATACATAATTTTAAGAAATCTAATAGGGGGTTTGACAAAATGTCCAGAACTGGTATATTTGTTTTCAGTATTTTCATTTTCTTGTTCATTTCAGCAGAACAGTCGCTGGACGCGAACATGTCATTATAAGGAACATTATGTTGTCCCTCTCTCTATTCTGTACTAAAATGTTTAAAATGGTCTACATGAACAATTTTTGTCTTTAAGGTTTTGCCATCCTTTATTTTATATGTGATTTCTGTAATCGTCCTTATTAAATCATATGGGCCATTTCAACATAACGTTAAGTTTTGTTTGCAAGAAGGAGGGTACCAACGAAGAACGAGGGAACCAATCTCATAGCTCGAACACTTGGCATTTTTATCGTAAAAACTTTTTTTGTTTTACAAAACTACACCGAAGTTTTTCATGAACGTTTTGAAAAGAAGATTGCATAGCCTTATCTGCCCACTCAACATATAGTACTGGACAAGATGGTTTGTCTATATTGATTGGTGATTCGACCATTACATCAATTGGTAACGAAGTTTCCCTTCCTGACATTATTATGTTAGAAGTACACTTTGTACTTTCTTGAACGGACGTTCTGTAGGCTAATGTTAAATAGGGAAGATGATCACGTTCTGTAGGCTGATGTTAAATAGGGAAGGTGATCATCCCAATCATAATGATTTTCGTTTACAAACATTGCTAGCATTTGTTGTAAGGTTTTGTTAATCCTCTCAGTCATGCCATTCGATTGAGGTCTGCAAGGTGTAGTTCTTGACTTTTAAAGTAACTGCGATTCAAATTGCGTCCTTGGTCTGTATGTATAAGCATCTGTATGTATAGTGTACCATACCTACATTAAAATTCGGTAACAAGTTTATCAGCGACAATTTGCGCAGTATGCATAAGCAATGCGTATGCTTTAGTCCAATTACTAAAAAGTCACCAACGACAATTATATACTGATTTCCGTTTGCCGTAACTGGTATAGGACGCATGATGTCATTTGCAATAGCATTTATCGGCGCCGAGACGTCAACGTGTCTCATATGGGATTTCCCGATTCCTGAACCTAGCTTCCGTTTCTGGCAAAACATGCAGATTTGACGCCATCTATTAACATCCATTGACATATCAGGCCTGTAAAATCGCGACTGGATTTTCTTGAGGGTTTTCTTCCGTCCTAGATGGCCTGCAAGTCTACTATTATGTAATTGAATCTTTATCTCTTTTCTAATTGATTTCGGAACGACTAATTGCAAAGTAATAGACATATCGTCGTTTTCTCATTTTCGGTAAAGCGGGTCATTTTTAACTTCAAGCACAGACCATTGTTTCATGAGATTATCTAATTCTTTGTCTGAAGTAACTATAGTAGGACGTTCTCCTAAGTAAGCATGAGGTCGCGTATTGTCTTAATTGCTTTGTCCTCCGATTGTAAAATCTCAATATCTACATCAGTACCCAACCAATTTGAACTTAACAGTTTTAGCTCGTTTTCGTATTCCTGATTCTGTTTAATTGTAACTGCAGATACTGTTTCGCTGGCCATGCTGTAGGCACTGTTCTGCCTTTCTGATTCCTCTCTGCTATTGTCCTTGTCATTTGGCAAGGTATCGTTGCACTGGCTACAATCAAGCCTTTTACATCGGCGCGAAGAGCGTCTAGACAATCCATCTGCATTTCCGTGCAGAGAACCTTTCCCATGTTTAATATCAAAATCGTATATATCTAGGAAAAAAAGCCATCGGACTAACATACCCTCCGGTTATTTTGTTTCAATCTCGACAAAGGGTAAACAATTTGCAAAATAATAATTACAAATTTACGAAGCGAGTCACAGAAAAAGTCTACTCTTTGTATTTATTACAATTATACATGGACCATTGCTTCCAAACTTTTTAATTACCCCCCCCCCCCCCCCCCCCAAAAAAACAAAAAAACCTCTGGAATGTTTCGACATTTTTGTTCTTCTTCACCCTTCAACTATAGTCCTGCTGGTGACGTAAATATAGTAAATAATAATGACCTTAAATCGCTTATTCTTAAAGGTACACAATTTTGGGAATCTCGATCTTTCAACTGGCACTCTAATTTCACGCATATTATGAAATATGTAGAGGAATACGCCAAACGATGGGCCAAACATGAAAAAGAAGACCTTGACACGTTGTCCGAATGGACTAAAAGTGTTCGATGCATGTTAAAATCTCGCGTTAAGTGATTAAAGCGCAGTCAGAAAACCATCTATCCTTCTATATTTGATACTTTAGAAGTGAAAAAAGAACTCGATAGATTTCACGATCAGTTTGTACTGGTCCCTGCTGACAAAGCAGGAAACAACATTGTCTTTGTTTGTAAGGCTCATTATATAAATTGTAAATTAGAAGAACTTGGATTTAATACCACAAGTGTCAATCTAACTTATAGTCATAGCTCTCTTTCCAAGAAGGGAATTCTTCAAAATCATATGTCAGTTTTGAATATTTCAATATTCCCAACAACCAAAATCAGGTTGAATTACCTTACGTATATTGGATACCTTAACTTCATTAAAATTCTTTTAAAAAGGATTTATAGCGGGTTCCAGTAAATGTTCTACGGAGCCTCTTTCTTAACTCCTTACAGGTGTAATGCACCGTTTTGGTTGAATTGGTTGTAAGCTTAGATGTTGAATGACCGACCGGGAGACGAAGAGGATCGCCAGATAATTTTACCGATAAGTTTCAAGCAGAACTTCCAGCTGATATGCCAGTTTGAAATAAATCCAAGATGACGGCAATGGGTACCTTGTCTATTATTAGGTAAGCGCAGTATTTTTTTTAATTTATTATGAAAAAAATATATGACGTCAGGTGCCTGTGCATGTAACCTTACAACAAGACTTTATGATAAACGTGATTACTTCAATGTAGCAATATACCTTCATCATCTGCATATGAAGTTTTTGTCTCTCAGTTAATTCGATACGCAAGGGCATGCTCTAAGTATGAACAGTTTCTAAGGCGAGGCAAACTACTGACAAACAAGTTGATAAAACAGGACTATCAACAGTCTCGATTGAAGTCTTCTTTTCGTAAGTTCTATGGTCGATACAACGACCTTGTCATCAAATACAATCTTCAACTGGATCACATGCTGACTGACTTTTTCATACTTATTGTTAGACCATAATTTATCACCTAATTGTCTACGGATTTTTCCGTTTTTCTCCGATTACGACAAAGACCACAGGGCGGGTGTGACCGGTCAGCGGACGATGCTCACTCTTCCATGGCACCTGATCCTACCTCTAATATTTTAGAGGTCCGTGTTTGTTCTGCTCCAGTTTTGTCTTGTTCTTCTGGACTTTTGATTTTGAACACTGTTCGTGATCACTAAATGTCATCGAAATATTTTCAGGTACTTAACATTCCTTGATCGCGGCGATTTATTGTGGATCGCATTGAATGCCCGTTTGCGGAAACAACGTGCCTGTCTTTAAAGAGTATACATTTCTAAAGTTTTAAGTTTCAATTTTGCCTTTTTAAATCGCTCAAAAACTTAACTTAATTTCGTTAGAGTTTTTTAAATGTTTTTCAGAAAAGAATAACATCGTCTAAATTGACGAGGCATTTCTCCAAGTTGAGTCCACAAGGGACAATTTCCACTAGGCGTTCGAACGTAACAGGACTATTGGAGAATCCAAATGGCATTGCCGAAAATCAATATAACCCTTTATGACTAGCAAAGGCTGTTTTTAGTCTATCCTCAGTTTGCATTACCACTTGCCCGTAGCCACTATCTGATTCGAGCGTGCAAAAGTATTTCGCGCTGGCTTCGATGGCGACGGAATTTAAGCTTCGATAATCGACACATAAACGCGTCGAGCCATCTTTATTCTTTACAAGAACGATAGGCGAGGCCCAAGGAGAGTTACTAGGTTTTATTACTCCGTTTTGTAACATACTTTCTATCACTGGATGAAACTATATGGAAACCTTGCTCAAACTTGAAGTTGAAGTTTCATGTATAGTTTCCGCAATGCGAAAACCATTATATCGATTCAGCAAGTATCCGTTAGGTTTCAGTCAGGTGAAACTTAAGTCTAAGATTCCTGATGGTTTCCGCAATGCGGAAACCAAAATTGAAATGTATGAAAAGTTGTGTAAATTATTATGGAAATATCAATCAGTTTCAGCACAGTTCCGCTAGGTTTCAGTATGCGGAAACTTTAAGTTAAGATTCCAAATGGTTTACGCATTGTTGAAACTATTACTAAAATTGATTTGAGTTTAAAAATGATATCAATTATTTTCAACAGGTTTAAGTTTAATTCTAGCCTAATGATCATGAAGCCGCACATGCTAATATGTACAGTTATTGTAGGTTTCAGCGTGACTGAAACTATATGTATACATGTAATTATCTTTAAATGTGGAAAATAAGGCGATTAACAAATTTACTAAGTAATTAATTGAATGTGAAAAGAAAAAACTGATGTCTGATCTTGTTTAATGATGAAATCATTAATCTTAGGTACTCGGGCACGTGTATACATGTGTATACATTCTTTGTCCAGGTGACCTCCTCTTTGTGATTTTCCTGTATATTCTGTGTGGATTACAGGGTTTTTCTGTCAGGAGTGAACAAAAAACTGTTACATAACATATACACGGTACTAAGCATGAGTTTATAACTGTAGCCCGGCAGGAATTTGTTTTTCAATATGTGTGTATCTGAGTTAGTAAAACTAATTAGTAAATTATAATTAATTAGTAAAATAAATCTCTGGCTAGTTGTATATCGCAAACATTGTATGATGAAGTATTTTACACTCATTTACTTAATATACCTATTTTGTAAGACTCCTTCTTAAATCCTTTAATTATCACTTGAATTATTAAATCAATGAATCTTGAGGTACTAATTAAGCAAACAACTTAAGGTAAAGTCGTTGTAAATGCTACATTATTACAAACCATACCAAATAATCGTACAACCTGAAGTTTAAATTAAATTAAATCTGTTATTGACAATTTTATATTTGTTTATATATCAGTCACACATGTACGTCTTACTTCCCGGCTTGTTTAATTTTTAATGCTTTTGTATTTTAATTTTATAAGTATTTTTAACGTACTGTTCATCGTATGACCAAGCAATGCACATGTGTAACTGTAAAATAATTGCCATCAATTCATCGTAGTTGTAAATTGACCGTACGGGTGAACCCTGTTAACCAGCTCACAGTCAAGACCCCCGTTAATTGATCGGTATCTAATTATACTTGTGATTTCTGTGTGTTCATGCGGAACCTGCTCTGTGTTGAACATAATATTTTCACACCTCTATATTTTGAATAAGACAATGACCGTGCTTAGAATTGCGGTGAAAATTGGACAAGTCAAGATTACCTTGTCAGTAAAATATATATACCGGTATGCCATATGGCTCTATCATATTAAGTTTGGCAAAATCATCAGAACATGTAAATAAATAATAGTTAAAGACAAAATCTGAAACATATGGCACATTAGAATTATTTTAACATGTTTAATTACATAAAACATTTGTAAACAAACGGTCGTCCATTTTTTTGTTAATCACGTGTTACAACTGTAACAAAAACACCCCAATAATTTGTCGTATTTAACCAGGAAATATTGACTCCAACAGTTCTTATTCAAAATAAATATATGTAAAAAGTATTCAACTCAGTAAAAAGTGATAATTTTGATTAAACATTTTTTATTTTAAACTATCCCATGATGCACTTCTCCAAGATTTAGCGGGTTCTGATTGGTCAGTATTGGCGCACTTTATAATTCTGAGCGAAGGTTGAAATGGACAAGAAGGTGCTGTTTTAAAATGAAGAATTGAAAAACATGAATAGCCTCTACAACAAGAAGATAATACATGAACGAAGAACTAATATCAAGGTAACTTAAATCACAATATAGATACTCTCAATAACATTTTTAAGGCTCATAGTCATCTCTCATTTATAAACGAGATATCACGCCATCAAATCAAAATGGCGTCATTTTTTTCAAACTTGGTTCGGCATTTTAATTTTTATTACCGTATCTCTTTAAAATATACGTTTTGACCAAGTTAACCATTTACCAAGTTTATATGCATAATACTCAAGATAAAGTTTCTTAGAATATCCAGGGTATACGTATATATAAACGTCCCTGGAATATATGGATGCTTGGTTGGTAAACAAGACGAACAATGAATCTTTTTCACACATTACACAATTTACAAACTCTAAATGTAACGTAAGTATTAAAAAAAAATTATTATTTATTAAATCCGGAAAATGAAATCTTTCACGTTTTTCTTTTTTTCAGCATTGACAGCATACAAAGCCAATGTTTCCGGTGATTAGTTGCATGTTCTCTTCGGTGAATGTTTTGACCAGCTGGACGATGTGAACGCAAGGTATTGCTTTGAAATTGATTATTTTCACCATAAACTTATACATGTGTTGAATGTTTATAATTTTACTGTAGTAATTTGGGGGAAATCCAGGTCTAAGTTCTGGAAAAAGAGGTTGATGGGGGGGGGGGGGGGTGATGGTGAAACACACTTATTGTTGATTATTTCTTCCATTGTTCAACAAACAATTATTGAATCGAAATGAAAATAACCTAGTTTCAAACATAAAATGAAACATTTTAGACCAAATACTAGCTTCTATATTCAGAATAAATTTTATGCTTTTATTGCATGTTAGACTGAATGTTTATTGTTTAAAAATCTAAATGAAACTTAATTATTCTTGTTTAAGATAAAAAGAACAGACATAAAGTACAGCCCAGTGAAAGGAACAAGTTCATGAAGAAGAATAATTTTGATGCTACCACTGTCCAGAACTACTAAGTCTGCTGTAACCATGTCGATGTGATCTTATGCGAGTGCTTCACAAGCCTGGAGACTGCTCGAAAATCCCCCAAAAAGGCCTATTTCCTTAAACTATGACTCAGGTTACATCAACAACAGCCAAGGACACTCCTTATTGATTCTAATGGACACATCCTGACTAAACCTCAGTCTGCAGAACAAGACTTTGTAGCTGTAAAGTATTCCCATTTCAAAAAACTTATAAACTATAAAAGAACTTTTTATATGATCAAATACCAGTACATTACAATGTCTGTCTGTAAGCTAAAATCTTAGAAAATCACATGGTTTTGACTTATCAAATGATTGATTATACCTTGATATTAATTTTCATTTTCTTAAATAATTTGTTATATTTGCAAATATTGCATAAAATATTAGACTCCAGGTAACATAATTATATCCTTCCACCTCCAGGTTGATAATATACATGCATTGTTAATGATGTTGTTGATACCTAGTAGTTGATTCATATATTTTTTCACAATCCAAACACAACCCCGAATGTTATTTTTATTTTGCCAGTATGATGTGTAGTTTTTAAATAGAGAACTGAAAAGACATATCTATTTATACTAACCAACCGTTGTCTGAAAAATCATAATATAAATCCATTCCTAGATCAGATATATATATATCTAAGTGTTAATTACATTTTGTTTTCTTTCATTTTCTTTGTTTAAACATTTATTGATAACTTATTTCTTATATGCAGCAATATTTGAAAAATTATGAAACCAATCTTATATACATGTAAAAACACTGCATTAGGAGATGAATGCATGTGTCAAAGAAATGATCAAATACACCAAACACTATTCAATTATGTCTGATATGAAAATATATAAAGACAACATATACCCATGTATTACAATTTTTATATAACAAAAGTACTTGCATGGAAAGTTGTTTCCATATGGATTTTTTTTTATCTGTGTTATGTACCGGTAACTAATATTGGAATTAGCTTTTATAACATAAGTAAAATACTGGTATTGATGAGAATTGTAAAGTGAATGATCTGTGTGACAGTTTGTATTTTATACATTCATGCTAGAAAAAGCAAGTACATATACATGTAGTAACACTTGACATATATAAACAATGTATATATTACTTGGATTTAAAAATGTCAATGAAGGTAAAATAGTGAAATGTAGGAAGGTTAACCGTGTGTAAAGAACAATATTCATCAGGAATGAAGTGTGTTGCATAATTATTTTAAATGTGTACATCATATTACAGCTTGTAGACCAGCTACACTTCTATTGTTCTTTAATAGTACCTCATTGTCGGTAGGATTGAAAGCAAAGAAAACCACAGACGACTTTGTGACATTGACAAAGGATTTAAGTATGAGGACATCAAGTCCTCCGTTACCGTCGTTATTCGCTTCCAGATGCACCTCAAATCATCTGAAACATTACCTTTAACATTTCCAGTGATAAACATCTCGGACCAAGGAGGTATTCGAATATTTTCAGAATTTGAACTCTTCTCACATGTTTGGTCTTAACTATTTTCTCTATATAACTGAATTTGAAACATTGAGGACATCAATATTCCTTTACAAGTATACACTACAATCTCGTTGTCGGACAAAAAATGTAACCAAAAAGGCCTCCCAGTTCTGCAACTACAATTGGGTTGTAAAAATATCTATTCCCCATATACACACGGGGGTTCACCGTTAGCTGTATGCGACCTCGGTTAAGATCGGCCTTCGATAAAAGAGACACCGATGAGCGGGTATCAACGAGCGTATTCGTGCTCATTCCACCAATCTCAACATAGCAAACCAACAACTCTTAGAAACAGCCGACAACCTAACAGAAGAATGCCTTGTCAAAATTTCGTCAGTTATATTTCTACGGGATGAGCATCTGGCCCCGAGCTCAGCTCATTTAGTTTAAATTATCAGATTTAGAGACAGATTCAGAAAATCTAATTTTGCGAGGACTCAATGCAAGTACGGGTGTCTGGGACTGAACGCAACATTTATAATGTGCCCTTTTTTGTTGCAGTTGTAGCACTTAACTGCTTTCTTCCGTGCTTCACCTTGTACGGTGCGCAGAGACTCGGGCATTTTGAGTTTCTTTTCTCAGATAATTTTTAATCGATTTTTTTTTAAATTTGCGATTTTTCTAATTCTGAAATTCGGTTTTGTTTTTTCAGTATAATTGTCTAATTCGGTCTTAGTATTAAAAGCTCAACCAGACTGAACTTCAGTATATTTTGGTTTCGAGGAGTATTGTTTTAAACTCCTTCAAAAGCCTCAAATTTTAGGACAAGAGATATAGCCCTGTCTAATAAAGTAGGGTATGCAAACTGTACATGTCGTTATATTTCTTGACTCCCTAGCCTGTGAATGTACTGTTCAACAATAATATCTTCACGGAGTGAAACTGGTATTGTCGGAAATGCGCGACTAGCGAGTCTTTTTAATGTGAAGCCATAATCAGCTTCTGAATCTCCTTGTAGTTGTTTCCGTTTCCGGAACTGGCAGCGATAGGCGGTTATGATTGAATTTTTGCGCTAAAACCGATTTTAGAGATTTATAATTTGTCAGCTGATCACAAGTCAGATCACCTAGCTGAGCAAAACCGCGTAAATTCATCGCGAGATGTGCCGCTTTTTCGCTTTCTGGCGTTTAATTCCAGATTGGCAGTTGTTCAAAATGACAAACATAATCGGCCAATTCCACATGTTCCCTTTTTCCTTTCTCTGTCTCTTATCTAGTTCAAGATTATTCGCGTTCATATGATCCGGAGTAGCGAGATTTCGCGCACCTGTTGCAAACATCCGTTTGCTAGAATTGTCATTCATCAGACATTCGGAAGTCTATTTTTTTATCACATTGTGGGTCATTTGTTTATTTTGATCTGAGGAATATTAAACAAGAGTTCGTTGATCATTTTGATCAAAGTAATTACGAATCGGGGTTTCTCACGGTTTGAACATCTGACGGATAAACAGGGTTTGGGTGATGTTTATTTCCGGCAAAATAATCATTTGCTGTTTTCAACTCTGAATTTATTAGAGTGGAACAATTATTTAAACTTTTAAATCCCCTTTCTCAAAAATATCATTTAGTGGAAAAAGTAAGTTTTCCAAGGTAAATACATAATCAGTTCTACTTTGGGGAGCATTATCCCAATTACACCATATTAGGCCCTGTATACAAGTTTTCCCGCTAGATATCCAGCAATCTTTGAAATAATAGGTTTTTTTTTAATTTTCTTTAAAATGAAAGTCCCAACATATTTTGACATTATGAAAAATGACAATAACAAACTGTCAAACTATCTAGATTCATAGCATTTTGATTATTCCATGTAGCTATTTTCTTTAAAAAATCAATCCTATTTTTTTCGTTGATAGGCTCTTAAATATTTACCAATGACAATATTTGATCATTTCATTTTACATTGATTAATAATCTCCGACAATCTAATGATTTATAATAATTCAAAATCTCTATTTTATTCTTTTAAAACAAAATTGAAACAACTCTACTCTGTAAAAATTCCGAAAAGCAATGCGATATTTCTGCAGATCAACGCGGGTTAAAAAAAGTATCTTGTTCCTTTTCAAATAAGTCTCCAGTAGAAAAATTATATTATATTAAACATCTTTTAACCAATAAAAAAGTATTGTTCTCTTTTTATATGTATTTTATCCTCTTACATTAAGGGAGTACGCGTATATTATTGACTATATTTTTAATTATTTGAAATTAAACGTATTTGTAAGCACTAATGAATATGATCTCATGTCAATGGGAACGGTAGGGAAAAGCTACTCAACAGTTCATCATTCAACTCAAGTACGAAAAGAATGTCCCTCGCCTCTTCTAGTTTATTCACAAACATATGCAGGAGACCGAAGCAAAGTCTAACAGTTGGTAGAGGAATTCGTTTTGCTGCAAATGTAGTAGCAATTATATCAAAATAAACGGGCTGTTATCGGGGGCGGCACTAACAAAATATAGCTTTAATTTATTGTGTAACATTTGCAACAAACGTGCAACAAGGAACAGTTGCAAGATAAACTGCAGAACATTCGAATCAAACTAACTTTGTGTTCGTGTTTAAATTATAATAACTAAACCTGGATACACTTATACATGCATCTTAAAAATGTACATATTTATGAATACTTGGCAGCTTGACAGTCGGATTTTTAACTTTTAATATTACTGTTTTAAACATAAAAAAAAACATTTAGTAATGAAAATCCTATAGTTTTTTTACGGTTAATTTTACAAGAATTTAAAAGAACAGGTGCCAATGTGATAATATATAAGCTTTTGTAATATTTCATTTTGAATAATTAGTATACTTACCAAAGTAAGCTATATCATTCGGGGTCATACGATACAAACTTTTAAGATGCATAGAATATTTAGTTATAGAGGTTCATAAAAATATATGGGGACACATTTTACATCTGCATATGCAATTTTAAATATTTACATTTGCAAATATGTTTCCTTATATGAACCTATTGAATAGCGAAAACGTTCAATTCTGTATGAACTTTTTCAATGACGTCACAGTGATCATAGCACGCGCTTATCGCTTGTCACTTGGATTATTGTAAACATAAAATCTCGGTTATTTTAACAACACTAAACGATATGCCTTTTGTAAATATAAGTAATAATCAGCAATGTTTAAAAAGTTCACCGGGATATGAACTTGGTTAGTAGGTGATCAAATCTTCTGAGAAGCCCTTCTGGCTTCACAGGATTTGATCACGTGACCAACCAAGTACATATCCCGGTGAACTGGTTAACTTGATGTTTATTTCTTAAATACATGTACACAGTTTTTGAGGTTTACAGTGTATTTACAGATACCAGTACGTACATTAATGATAATTCACTAATTGTTTGGTTTACATATTGAAAATGCTCCTCGTGTGACCGATACAATCAAACGTCTTCATGTCTAGCGGGACTAAATGAAGTTTATGTCTCAACATTCAATTGAAGTTTTTGCAAATTGTCTTCAATTGATTTTGAGAAACATCTTTTGCAATTGCTTAGCTGCTTGTACTCTTACCCATGTTAGGTCATCTGTCAATCTATGCAGTATCCATTTTGGAGAAATATTTCGTACTTCAAAATAAAATGCACCCCAATATAGCGATAAGCCAACAGACTTGAAATGTCATGTATTGTGTATCTGCCATCACTATGAATCATTTCCCTGACCTTTAAGACATTTGCCTTGTATGTTACTGTCACATTTCTACCAGATTTTGCTGCATCTTTGACGGACGTTGTGCCAGTCAGATACATGGATATTATTCAAGATGTATTGCGCGATTATATCTAAATAAATATAATATATGACTTCTAGCATATCATATTTTGATTGATTATTGAATTTGACAAAATGAAATTTAATTACTAGTACTTTCAAATGTATTTGTGTTTAGGAAACATACTATATTTTTGAAATGGAAACATCAGTAATTTCCCTAAATATTTCATTGTATGATTTTGTAAATTTTCCAATAAGGCGTCAGTCATTACGTTGCATATTAGCATCCAGTAATTATTAAATCAAATCACAGGCATTAACTCTATATATAAGCTACGAATATAAATATATTTTGCATATAGATGAGATTAACTAAAACAAGAAGCATTAGTAAAAATGAAATTTATTTTAACATGCTATTTCAAATATCAAAATATCAAAAAAGAGAAATAAACAATAGCGTTTCATCTGATTTAAAATACCAAAATATACTAGTATGCAAATGACAAAAACGGCTGGCCTTATAATGTATTATAAAGGCCTGATTGAATTTCTCGGGTTAAATGTTTGGAGTAAAGTGGTAATGTGTGTTACATCACCAAAAAAAAAATGTTCTTAATTCAATGTATTTTGTATGCCGCAGGAATATATTTAACATTTGAGTATGGTATGTTAAAGTTTTATTATATTTTAAACGTTCGTTTTATTTATTACTTTAGTCTCGCAAAACTCCACCGAGATAAATTAATTTCTTCTTCTATGCGTTGTGTATTCATAATGTTGAAATTATGAATTTCAGAATATAAAAAGAAAATTATTGATCGGTAAATAGCTGGTACAAAGATTGATAAAAAAACCAAAACCAAAACAATGTAAACTTATAAATATCACAATAAGATAAAATATTGAAACTAACACTAAATATTGGTCTCATTTAGGCCTCAATAACTTTTCGATAAAATATTTTATGTATTTGATAAGCATCGGTCAACTGAGTCTCAAGACAAACAATTTTATATATAAATATATATATATTGGCTCCAACCCAAGTGACTTTATTACCAGTAGAACGCTTTGAAAAAAATGTAAAGCTTATTATTGGAGAATCACTCAAATAATATTGTTGATACCATCTGTTTTCGATTTTGTATCAAACGAAATGGACTGTGCATTCGTTTATTTGTCCGAAATATTTTGATCAACAATATATATACATTTCAAAGTATCGTTTTTCTACATTGTTACATTGTAGTGTAAACATGCAATGCTTATACAGTAATAATAAATATTAAACATTTAATTTTAGAACTTTAATTTAAGGATAAATAAATCTAACATTCTTAAAATAAACCAATTATTTGAGCTTTTATTTTCAAAACTATTTCTTTTCAATTTTTTTTTCTGGATGAGATTTAAAGAGCGTAAAAGATGCATACTTGTTTTGAAAAAAAAAATGAGAAAAGCTTATTGATTATTACACATGGTAACTTTCAACGTACATAAGATATTTCTAATTTTTTAGATTTTTTATTTGTTATTATTTCCTTATTATTTTTTTGTTTATAAATAAAAATCCCAAATATATTTTATTTATATCTTGATAGCTGATTAAAACTTTCTCTGTTTGAGCATTGTTTTGAAAACTTTCAATAAATCAAGAATATTTAACATTGAACATTTAAAGGAAAAATGTAGTTGATGAAATTTTACTTCAAAAATTAACAGTTAAGACATCAATATGATTGTTTTCTTTTTATTACCTTATATGTTTCTCTTATTATTTGAATTGAAAAAAAAATAGTACCTCTAACCACTCATTGTTGCGAAGGGACAATCCATTAGGTCGCATTTTTCCTCTCGTTTCATTCATTTTAGGTATTGTGTTATCTTAAACATTTCATTTAATTTTTACTCTAGCTACATGTACCTTTGTCTCAGATATGACGTCAAAATTAAAAAAAAAAAAAGTACCGCCTGAAGTCAGTTATTCATTTGGCATAGTTTTTATTTAGCGTAAGGAAGGTAATATGACAGGTAATTCATAAATTTTAATAAGTTAAAAAAGAACAATTTAAAAAACAAACAAAAACAAAAAAAACAAACAAACAAAAAAAAACCCCAAAACAAAAGAAAAGAAAAAAAAAGACAAAAAAAAAAAAAGAAACAAGCAAATAAAAACAAACAAACTAAACAAAAACAAAGTTCAGGACGCATGGTGTTTAGAAAAACCAGTATAAACAAACAATAAGCTGAGTATTAAAAAAAATAATAAGTGGAATTGAAAAGTTTTTTCGTTTCATTATTATGCTGTTACCTATGGAATGATATTGGACCCTAAATAAAGCTACTTGGCAAAAATTACTCAATTGCTTTCTTGGAATTGATTCATTTTTTTTAAATTTAATCATATTTTATATGAACCTTAAGAGATAAATGGAAGCGAATACCAGAAGGAAATGTACTATTGTTTTCAAATATTATAAGGATTAAAACGTCCTCAACTTGCCTCATATTGTATAATAAACAAATTTTGATGTTATATTTACATCCTTATATTTACATCCAGCAAGTGTAGTGTCCTCTATTTCTTACGGAAATTGATTGTAATTCAGAGCTCTGTAAAAGCTGGCGGGAATGAAATCTTCAAGACAAGTTTATCGATTTATCGAAATTTTCAGCAACCTAAAAAGAATCACTGACTGCACGAAATAATCATGATTATGTCAGACTCAAATTTCCATTTAAGACCACCTGGATTTTTCTTTTATTTAACGTACTGATGCACATTAACATAATTTAGTTAATTTACTTATCATTTACGATCAATTCAGTAATTTGTTAAAAGA
>WFKH01011926.1:74456634-74508981 GCA_016163765.1 Magallana hongkongensis
GGGGGGGTTGTTAAATTTTTACATAGGAATATATAGAGTAAATCTTAAAAATCTTCTTCTCAGAAACTAATCAGCGGAAACTTGTATGGAAGCATCCTCAGGTAGCGTAGATTTAAAGAGGTAGGGTGGGGCCACAATGGGAGGTCGAATTTTTACATAGGAATATATAGAGTAAATTTTTAAAAAATCTTCTTCTCAGAAACTAATCAGCCAGGAAAGTTGAAACTTCTGAAACATATGTGGAAGCATCCTCAGCTAGTGTATATTCAAAGTTGTGAAAATCATGATATCCGGGGGTAGGATGGGGCCACAATGGGGGGTCAAATTTTTACATGGGAATATATAGAGTAAATCTTTAAAAATCTTCTTAAACACTAAACAGCCAGGAAATCGGAAACTTGTGTGGAAGCATCCTCAGGTGGAGTAGATTTAATTTTTTACATAGGAATATATAAAGAAAAGTCTTTAAAAATCTTCCTCTCAAAAACCTCTCAAAAACCGAATGGCCAGAAAAGCGGAAACTTGTGTGGAAGCATCTTCAGGTAGGGTAGATTCAAGTTTGTTCAAATCATGATCCCCGGGGGTAGGATGGGGCCGCATTGGGGGTTGAATTTTTACATGGGAATATATAGAGACAAATATTTAAAACTTCAAAAACTGATTTGCCAGAAAAGCTGAAACTTGTGTGGAAGTCCTCAGGTAGGGACTGGGTAGATTCAAGTTTGTTCAAAACATGATCCCCGGGTAGGATGGGGTCACAATGGGTGGGGGGGGGGGGGGGGGGGGGGGGGACACATTTTTACATAGGAATATATAGAGAAAAATCTTTAAAAGTCTTCTTCTAAAAATCATTTGCCTAGAAAAGCTGTAACTTAAGTAAAAACAACCTAATGTAGTGTAGATTCAAATTCGTTAAAATCAAAATATTTAGGAGTATGGTGGGGCCACATTGGGGATCCAATTTTACAAAGGAAAACATTTTAATTAACAAAAACTGAAATGTTAAAGTATATGGTTTTACTTATATGCAAGCATTTTGACATATTGCTGATTCTTTAAAATTGTATAGACTTTGGCCCCTGGACGATTCTTAAGCCTCACAAGGGGTTCAGAGTTTGATGTAGTTTTATATCCCATATATATTAAACAATTGTTTAGGATCTTTGATGAGAACTGCAATGCTCAACTTGTGATATGACTATAAAATCATCCTGTTAGAAAAGGGACTTGATTATAAACATAAGAATAGCCAAAGGGAAAATGGATTTTTGTTTATACATGATCTACATGTATTATACTACATTGTCCAGATATTTTGTATTATGACTCCATTAAGTTGAATTTATCATGCCTAGTGCTGCTCAGGTGAGCGATGTGGCCATTGGGCCTCTGGTTTGTCGTTTGTTTTGTAAAAAAAAAAAAATGTACTCCATTTTTTCATTGAAATAAGTCTCAATGTCAATTACTATACACATACTTAGCATGTACATTCCTTAAAATAATTTGAAATAATGAAATATAATAAAATATATAGTTTCAAGTGATGTACCTATACATATACATGCATTAGATCGAAGAAAAAGACATGAATTGTTTCTTAAATCTGCACGTTCCGTTTATGAATTTAAAACAGCAGCGAAAATTTAAATTCATTTCTTATAAGCCTTATTGATACATGCTTCCATTGAATAATTTCGTTTAGTCAGGCAATCTTTTTGGAAAGTTATTACTTGCATTAAACAAATATTTTATGTAGCCATTTTTCCGGGGTCAAAACTGATTCATAACTGAAATAGCTAGGAAAATGAGACTCTTTAACGTTTTTTAACGTACAGAAAATCGATATTAGAAACCTGTACATGCAACATATTATAATAATGTAATCAGCTATTAACTTTACTAATTAAAAGAAAATAAATGTTTTACATGTAAAACGCGAAGTATTTTAATTTTTTTCAGCATCTTTATATTAAAAACATTATATATTTATATCGCAAGACAATGATTTTTTTTTTATCTGAACAAAACATACAAAAGTAAAATGTAGCTTTCTCTAAATTTCGACATCTTTTCATAACATTATTAAAATATAAAATTACTTTTACTTGGCTTTATATTGTAGAAGACCGTCAAAGAGGGCGATTTGCAGGATTCTCCATTTATGTATCGAAAACTGGTAATATAGAAGGATCTAATCTGTGTTACAAGGACGGCCCTCATTTACCGCCCCTTAACTTTACCACAACATGTACAGAATACGGACGTTATGTCATCTTTTATAACGAGCGGAAGGACGGAGTTGTGTATCCTGACGGGTATCAATTGTCGACAGCGTACACAGAGCTCTGTGAAGTAATTGTTAAAGGTATATTGCTTGTATTGTATCACAGTTCATTTCTACTGCAGTCATTATGTAAAATGTGTATGCTAACGGTTTTCATACTTATTTTCTTTTAGTTATGAATAAAAATCATTCTGTAGTATAAATGATAATAAAATTTGATTATGCAATATTTAATGATTTTTTGATCAATCAGAGTGATTCATTTTAATTACTTGTACGCGCAATAAGTGAGATAAAGTATCGAACGTACTAAAATATGAGTAAGATAATTGGAAGTTACATTATAAACATTGCAATAAATTTTTTGAGGCGATCTAAAATTATAATCTCCCCTTTTGCGCATTTTTCTATGTATCCGGCGTTTAAATAGCATGCTGCTATTTTTACCTTAAACCTCATCTTATATAAAACATACAGTGAATATACATTAATTCGCAGCCAAAACTTTCTTTTATTTCCTTGAAGCAAGATCAGAAAAGTTGACCAAAAAAGTTTGAAACATAAAATGACATACTTTAATTTTATTCTTATTCCGGATTTCCTAATGTTATGTTAAGTATTTCATGCGGTAGCCTATATCGCAGAAACGATTTAAGTGAATATTTGGATACGGAAATTGATTAACAAATAAGTTCTATCCATATTTCTTACTAATTATATATTTGAGAATTAGATTGTTAAACATTCAAAAGTTAACAACAAATACCAATCTAAAGAAATAGGTCAGTTGAAATTCTTATGAAAGGAAAAGATTCTAAACCAACTAAATATAACTCTGTCACGTCAACATTGCATTCGTGAATTTCTTATATTGGTTTGCCTAAACAACTTTATTGTTCTTTCATTTTTAAGGAGGACATAAGTATTAAGAATTATGTAAACATTTTCTGAACTTTCTCTTTTTATTAAGTTTCTTCTTCAGTAATCTTTTTTTCTGATTTGTCATTATAAATGAAAAATGAAAACATTTTTTTATGCATTTTATGAAACCTGTAATATTGACAATAACAATGAATGAAAATTTTAACTTAGCTATGTATGGGGTTTTCAAAAAAAATGTTTACAAAAATGTTTTAAAAAATATATAATAATATATAGATTATTATTATTATTTTAAAAAAGAGAAGTGGTTTGTTATTGTTTTATCAATCGTTAATGGTTAACTTTTTGCAAATTATACAATGTTTTTGAAAAGCAGTTAAAGGTATTATTCATGATTTCCAATTGATTTTTGAATGTTTAATGCAGTAATTATGAACTATTCATAGTCAAGTGATGTCGCAAGTGTTTTCAACATGTAAGCGAGATGTGGAGCTAAAGCAGCGCGGTTACATGTTGATAGTAGGCTAACGCATTCGGAAACAAAAGAAAAACTATCATAACAAAGCATACTCTAAGAAATACTTTTTGAGTTGAGGGACCTCAGAAGGGGGCCAGTTTTTAGTTTTTTCATCCATCTTTTGAAAAGATGTGAATAAGGCGGAATATATGTGTTATGATATCGTTAACATTTCGTAATTTGTAAGTAAAGTTCTGAAGAAGTAAGTTAGTTTGCAAGTCTCAATTAATTATGTAATCAAACTCGTTTACATGTCTTACCCAATGCTTTTCTTTATTACTTTTACAGTACACCAGCACAAATCAGACTTGAATCGTTAATAAAAATGCATATAAAAATATTACTTTCCCCTTTTATGTAATAATATTAGACATAAATTAATACCTATGGTTAAATTGCCGTATTTCTCACGATTTTTATATAAAGCTCGTCATACTGAACAACTTTGAGTCTAGCTTACAAAATCGCATAAGAAGCGTTAAAAACCGAATATATAGCTTTTTTGAAAACAAGTTGGGGGAATATTAATAGATTTGTTTTCAAATATCGTATTATTATAGATGAATCATCCAACAAACGAAAAGGTGAGTGAGAAAAACAGTATTTAATGTTTGGAAATACCTAAATGTAATATTTTCATTTAAAACCAATACAGGATGTAAAAGACCCAGTGTTTATAGCACTGCGTGTGACATTCCCTGCCCCGTCGCCTGTAAAGATAGCACATGTCACATACAAAATGGTGAATGTTTTGGATGTGAACCTGGGTTATATGGCAGTTACTGTAATTTATCGTGTTCCACCAACTGTAAGGACAACACGTGTCACGGAAAGAATGGAACATGTTTTACATGTAAACCAGGATGGACTGGAATATACTGCAAAACAAGTAATACTGTTAACTATATATAAAATAAAAATAAAAATAACTGGTTTCTTAGTGTAATTTTGTTATCATTAACATAATATCTATAATTTCATTTTGCAATTTTATATCGGAAAAACAGGTAAGTTTAAAGTTGATTGAGGGCATATCAGAAATTGTATTTAACATACACACATGTCTACTATTTCACATTAAACAGTGTAAAGTAAAAAAAAATGACGCATAATTATTGTTGCTAAATTTGATGTTTATTTTATGTTGTCCAAATGATCAGGATGTACTGATGGGTGGTACGGTGGGAACTGTAGCCAACAATGCTCAGGATATTGTAGAAACAGTACTACCTGTAATCACGTGACTGGTCAATGTGACAAGGGGTGTGATAAAGGATGGACAGGGTCTCTCTGTATAAAAGGTAAATGAACTTATTAAAATATAAAGTCGATTAAGATAAAGTCAGGATAAATGGGGATGAAAAAACACAAAGCGTGATTAAAAACTAAAACAAGAAAAACAGAAAAAAAGAAAACTTTATTGTTTATTTTGTATAAACAGCTTTATAAACGAGGAACAGGGAAATATCTGTTGAGGCTGGTGTTTTTTATAGGCTATATAAATTAGAAAAAAAAGAAGAAAAAAAAAAACCTTTGCAGATTTATTCCTTTTTCAGAACATTATCCAACGTTTATAGTATCACTATAGTATTACTTTTTTAAAATTAAGATAATATAATGGTATGGGACAAAATTATTCGTAAATATGATATTTGTTGTACATTTCTTTCTTGAGATGAGTTTATCGAAAATATATACTTTTGATAAAAAGTACAATTAGAGAGATTAAGGTAGTACAAAAATGCAATGGACTTTTTTTTAACAGGTTTCATAATATATCATTCATCCTTTTGATAGTGCATACACCAATTTATTCTTAACTTTGTATTAAAATAATCCGTTACAGAGTGTGATGACGGAACCTTTGGTTACGACTGTGTCAACAACTGTAGTGGTCATTGTTTGAATAGTTCCCCATGTAATAAACAAACCGGTGCCTGTGACAGGGGGTGTAACCCGGGATATACATACAAGAACTGCAGCAAGAGTATATTCATATTGCAAACAAATATATAACACTCACGTATTCAATAAAATATTCCAAAGTAGGTACATGATTATATGGTTATTTATTGTTAATGATTTCTTATCATTTTGTATAAATCAGATTGTACTCCTGGTCACTTTGGAGTGGCTTGCAGTGAACGTTGCAGTGACCATTGTATAAACAATGGACCATGTGACCATGTAAGTGGAGCGTGTTCTGGTGGATGTGAGGATGGTTATCTTGGGGCTCAATGTTTCAACTGTAAGAAACTGATCAATTTTAGTAAAATGACGTTTTAGATATTATATTTCCTTGTATAAAAATTATATTTGTTGATTTTAGTATGCACAACCGGATACTACGGAAAAAACTGTTCTATTCCCTGTTTTCCAAAATGCAATGGGACATGTGAACCTATAGATGGGTCATGCAAAGATTGTAAAGAAGTACTGGAAAGTCATTGCTTTAAAGGTATTTATATATGACTTTCAAAAGATAACTTTTTGTACTGCTAAATCTGAATTGATATGCATTCGTTCATCCTGTTAATAAATAAATGGCCAGTATTTTTAATTTCATAATTGATTTTATATAAATTAATAAAAAAATTAATATAAATTCACGGATTAGACTATCTCTCTCAATAAGAAAAAAAAACCTCTTAGAACTTAAAATTATTATCAAAGAAGTGTTGCAGTTAAAGAGGTTCGCTCCTTAGGTTTTAAGTAGCCATTTTGGGTCCCCTCTAGTCTGAAAATTCTGCATCACATATTAATTCTAGTAGTATATTTATATTTTACAATGCCAAATAAACTATATTGAATAAAATTGTTTTTAAAAAATTACATTTTTACAGAGTTTAGTAAGGGACTATATTTTGTGGCGGAAGGTTTTCAAGAAGGAAATGAACAATTTTCATAACTCACTAGTTTTAGAGTACTGTTACTTTAGCTTCCTAATTTTCAGCGCAGACCAAACTTCTAGATAGTTTGTGTATTACGATATATTCATGATATTCTGAAAAACATATTTAAACAATATTTTGATATTTCTATCGATATATTTTGGCATATTTAGCTTATATTTCATAGAAGTTAAGAAAAATTAACTTCAATTTTGGCCTAAAATTAGCTTATTTCATGCTATATCTCAAATTTTTGAAATGTGACCCCTACTTATTTTACTTTTAAATGAGACATTAAATGTATGTCTATTTGTATGCAAAGTTTTGGAAAGATGACATTACTATAATTTTTTTTATTTGCGTTATAATTTGATTACTCCAAAATTTTGTAACATCTGTTGTTGTGTTCATTGTGTACTGGCCTTTGAAGCCACCAGTAAAGCAAGAATTTTTAAACTTTGACTTAGATTTTACTTTTATAGTCACTACCTGTGTTCAACTTCATACTGTATTAAAATCATAATTATATAATTGTTCAAACTATAAATATTTGTTTGATTTCTTCAAATTATCAATTTCTACGTCACATTTTAGCAAATTTTTCAGGAAAATTATCATTTCTGTTTGAGGCCCTATATTTCCAAAAAATGGCATGTGACATGGGTCACAAATAAAATAAATGAACATTTTAGGCCCCCATCTTTATATCTAAGTGGTTTTAGGATGATTGACATTACTATTATTTCAGGAGCCAACCTCCTTAAAGTTTAATAGATTTAAAATGCTTTAAAAACAATGACCGAAAACATTTTGATACTAAATTGTAAGCACCCTAAGAACTGGTTTAAAAATAAGTAAACGAAAATATCTTTTTTGTGCTCTGAAACATTTTCAAAACATATTTTGAATCAAAATATTCATACATCAAAACGGGTACGTATGTTTATAAAATTATGAAGAATTGTTTTAAAGTTACTGTCTTCAGCTCACTGAATCAACCTTAAACGGCTTCAAGTTAGTAAAGATCTAGAAGTTGTGGCCTCCGACATGTTCTAAAGTTCTTTAAAAACACTTTTTCACGTTTTAACAACTTAAAAGTCATTGTTGTTTCAGAAGTCTTTTTTGTTTGAGATCGTGGATAAAACCTACACTGTCAAAAAATAGGGTTTTTTTATGTTAATCAGACTATAAACTTAAGCTTCCACCTTATTAAAGTGTGTTGACCATATCGCATGATTTTTTAAATTATTTCTTAAGATGAAAACCATTAAAGATATCTAGAAAGTTCAAACATACTAACAACTTCAACTTCAATTGGAAGTTCAACTAGATCTCTTTACGAGTAACGAGTAGGTCTTCCGTCCGATTTGTTTTATATGATACGATGAAATATCGATACCAAATCTGAGATCTCTTTGAAACTAGGTTTTTTGTCTCGGGACCGGAAATGGACGAACGGAGTGATTAATGAAAATAAACGCTGGTATTTCTTGTACATTTGCCTAGTGCACATCACTGTTTATCAGGCTAGATGAAACACCCAAAAAAGTGTGTTAAACTTGTTAAAACATGAATTGTTTGAACCCTTCCGGTGAGAACCGGAAGTGACGGTTGACAATTTAAACCCGTTAGGCACGTCTTCAATCAAATGTCTATCATTTATAAAAGTTTCGTGTCTCAATCACTTACAGTGTCGCGGGTATCAAATTTGTAAAAAGGAAAGCTACCCAAGATATTTGATATATCTCACCGGAAGTAGAATATGTTTGCTTATTTAACATTGAATAAATAACATATATATGAGTTTATACTGAAATATTCATTCCATGTAAAATAAATAAAATAAGGAAACAAAATTTTGAAGTGCTTCCGGTGACGACCGGAAGTAACAACGAATCAAACAAAATAATGTAAATACAGAAACATACATAGGGCTATCATCCCAAAAAGATTGGTTGTTCAAGTTGTCACTGTTTTTGAGATCTCGTGGAGGCAGTGTTACTTTTTGTCTCGGGACAGGAAACGAACAAACGGAAGTGCTCAGTGATAATAAATGTTTGTATTTCTTAAATATTGGATAACTGTACTTTATTGTTTATCAATTTTATTAAAAATGTCAAACAAAACCAGTAAAAATTTGAAACAACTTGATCTGTTTGAACCCTTCCGGTGAGGACCGGAAGTGACGGTTGACAAAATGAAAGCGGTTAAACGAATTTTCTATCAAATGTCTATCATCCATGTAAGTTTCGTATCTTGATCACTTGCATTTTCTGAAATCTCGTGGGTATAACATTTGTTAAAAAAAGGTTATTTGAGATATTTGAAAAATCTCACCGGAAGTAGAATTGTTTTGTTTATTCAACATCGGATAGATGACATATGTAAGAATTCATACTCATATTTCAATTTTATGTGAAAATAAATTAAATGCGTAAAAAATAATTTTTGAAGTGCTTCCGGTGACGACCGGAAGTTATGACGAACAAAACAAAATAGCTTAAAGACATTTAGAACTGTAGGTCAATAATCCTACAAAGACTGAATGCTCAAGTCCTTATCATTTTTCAGATCTCAATGTCACAAGCCTTTTGTCGCGGGACTGGAAACGGACTGAAGATACATTTAGTGCATAGCTTAATTCCTCGATGTAATTAGGTCGTTTGATTAACTCGTCAGTCTATACACATATCTTTCATTACTCATGACAGCTCAAAGCCCTTTAAAGAGTTGCGTAATATTTTGCTTAATGCATCAACACTAATATTTATTTGTCTATCATATATTAGATTTTGGAGCTATTTTATTATATTGTTTGTTGAAACAATGTTTTATAAAGTAATTATTGCTACAATAATAAGCCTTCTTCATATACCCTTTTACCTTTTCTTAATACCCATAAGTCTTTTCTATTTGTGTACAAATTGCTGGCCATCTCTAATCTTTACAAGTGAAAGCTTGAACGACGATTTAATAAATATTCTATTTTTTTCAATTTACTTTTATGATATGTAACAGTGATTTATAGAATATCGGTATTTCTGATGGCTTGCCGGGTTGCTTTAAAAGGTACATGTGTGCAATTGAGTTTGTCAGTTATTACATTAGATCTGATTTTAGGTCTTTTCGTTACTCAGGTATGAAATAAAATGTGCTATAGATCATAACAGTTTGAATGGAAACAATTCCTTTATGTTTCCATTCTATCATTTGTATAATTTGGAATAATTAGGCGATTACAATGCAAAGCAATATTTATGTTGTATGTTGCACCAAAGTTTGAAGAACCAGTATGCCATCAACGAACTCTTTTACAGTGAAAGCTTTGTATTTTTAAGCCTATAATGAAATATTTTTCCCTTCCGATACCTTCTGGAACGTCTTTTAAACTATTTCTAAATATTCACGCTTGTTCTGAACGGATATGAGACTCAAGAAGACAGCGTTGCACATATTTTTCCCCGAAAGACTAAAAATAAAATAACAGGCAATATGAGAATGGGGCCCTTAGGTTTTCGTTAAAAGATGTGAATAGGTTAATGGTAGAATAATTACTACGCTATAGTAACCCTACTAATTAGATAGATTCAGAGCAGATATAGATGTATAAAAGAAATGGTATGTGGAGTTGAAGACATGATTTTAAATAAATAAATAGCTGCTGATGAAATCACACTACTTACATTCAGATCAGATGTGAGAATAGTTTATTCTTGTTTGTAAATATAAAAAAGGTTTCAAACTTAAATATAAGTTCCCCATTCAACTTATTGATACATAGACTACTTATATATGTGCAATTACAATTTGAATAAGAAAAAAAGTTTCACGGCAAAAAATTATTATGATTGAATTGTATGCTATGATTGCATCTTCCATTAAGGACATGCTACATTGTGAAATCGCTGCAATTAATAATGCAAATTATATTTTTATTCAGACAATGGAACAACCTCTAGTGGTGTACATGGTTTGCCACCGAACAATCTGCCTGTTACTGTTGGAGTGATAGTTGGGACATGTGTTGTTTTAACAGTTGGAGTTGTAATTTTCATTTTCATTTCACGGTGTGTTCAAAACCTTGTTCTGAACAGTAGTGCTAAAATATTTATATTAAAACTATGTATGTTCAATAAAAATGTATGTTATGTAATAGGATACACGTATCATAATGTAATAATTCATTTAAATAACTTGAAAATAACCTTTCACCCAGCGAAGAATTAGTTTTTTTTTTATAAAACATTCTATAATTAAAGGCTCAAAAGGAAGGCAACACAGTTAAAAAAAAGGGAGTCATTTATGTTGGACGTAAAGTCTCATATATTAGCTAAAACACCTCAAATAATTGGTGAGTATTAATAGTATATTAATAGGTATAACTGTAGGAAACTATCTATCTATCTATCTATCTATCTATCTATCTATCTATCTATCTATCTATCTATCTATCTATCTATTTATCTATCTATCTATCTATTTATCTATCTTTCTTTCTGTCTATCTATCCAACTATCTATTTTGCTATCTATATTTGTATATAAACTACAATGTTTGACAGATATGAAACTTGGTATTGATATTTTAGTTGAGGAATGGTCTTTTCCTTTCCATCATTATTATCATGCAGATTGCAATCCGCATGTTGAGAAGGCAAATAATAACGGTTACTCTGCGTATGCTTTGCCCGAGAAAACCAAAAGGGGTCCTCCAACCAATAAAAACATACCTGTCAGAAACATCATGGCACAGATTTCAAACATGTCATCAAACGAAAACGCTGGATTCAAAAGTGAATACCATGTAGGATTTACTTACATTGTTATGCTATTTATCTTTAAGGTGTATTCTTACAATGATTTTAAAAAATCCACATAGCTTAAGCGTATATACAGCAAACTAAACATCATTGACAGGACATTCCACGGGGTGAGCTTCATCTATGTACAGAGGCAAAGAAACCTGAAAATAAAGCTAAAAATAGATACACCACCATTTTTCCGTGTATGTATTAAACAATAATTCACAAAAAAAAAAAAAAAACAAACAAAAAACAAACAAAAACAATACAACACATTAGTATTTTAGAATTTTAGAATGAAATTTCCGCAATATACAATGATTCTTAATTTGCTTTATTTATAGACGATCATTCGCGAGTTATTCTAAAACCAGCATCAGATGGAAGTGGTTATATCAATGCCAACTACATCGAAGCAAGTACATGTATATATAAACGCATGCAATTGATAAAAATCATATTTTTCATTGTCGTGACACTAATTTTTATTTCAATTGTCAAATTGACGTTTAAGTATCTAATTTTAATAATTTGACATTCAATTTACAAGAAGGCATGAAAGTGCATTTTTTAAAAAATTCTATGAAAGGATGGATTGCGATCTCTCCTAAAACTAAACATTTTAATAAAATATGTGTCTCTTTATATATCAAAAGGATACACGAGGAAGACGACTTTACATTGCCACACAGGGTAAACTGCATACTACAGTCATTTCATGCATATCTTTTACAATTTTATGCTATGCTATGGTATGCGATTTTAATGATATGCTATAAGATTTCAATGCAATGCTATGAGATTTGTATGCTATGCTATGAGAAATTGAAATGAAGGGCTTTATGATATGGTATGCTATGCTATGCTATGGTATGATATGAGATTTGAACAAAAACGCCTCCATACACAGAAGAGTTTCAACCATTTCGAAGTTAAATGATAAGAAGCCAAAGTTTACCACTAATCTGCAATGTTAACATTTATTCTTTTAAATAAAACCATTTAAAACCGAGTTAAAATCAGGTTGTATGCTATGCTATGGTATGCTATGGTATGATATGACGAATAAGAATCTATGAGATTGTATGCTATGGTATGAGATTCCAATGATATGGTATGAGATTCCAATGCTATGCTATGAGATTTCAATTCTATGCTATGCTATGGTGTATGTTGTAAAAGATATGCTTGAACTGACTGTAATAGATTATCAAATATTTACCCTAATTTTCATATTTTGGAATTATTGTGGCTTTTATATGCTGTTCTTTTTTATTTTTAAAGGCCCAAAGCCAAAAACAATTGCGGATTTCTGGACCTTGATTTGGCAAGAAGAAGTGTGTAATATCGTTTGTCTAACGAACCTTACGGAAGGAACAAAGGTTGGAGTGTATTTAGGGACATTATACATTATGTTATCTATTGTATAAAGAAACTTAAAGAAAACATTATATTGAAAAAAAAGCATGGAAAAAAATAAACCTGTTTGCAATGCTTACATTTAAAAAACCCAATAATAGTGAGTATTATCAGTATATACTTTTATGTGACCATAATCATTCTTTATTTAAAGAATAAATGTGCCCAGTACTGGCCAGAAATCAACGACAAACTACAGGGAGGGACGCTGACAGTCAGACATTTGGAGGAGAAAATCTACGCTGAATACATTATCAGACGATTTAAGATTCACAACAAAACAGTAAATATTAATAAGAAAAACAGCTTATTATGTGTGGCATACTTCAGTAGGAATAAGCAAAACTTATTTTTTTAACAACCTAATATACATGTCTATATTAGAAATTAATTGTTGCAAAGTTTTAAAAAATATACAGGTAAATATCGGTATCTCGAACATGGGATATCTCGAATACCCCGCTTATGTCGAAGTCTTCCGACGGTCCCGGCCGTTTTCTCTATATAAATGATTTTAAAAACTCCTGATATCTCGAATACGGTAATCTCGAATACCCCGCTTATGTCGAAGTGTTTGAAAAGACCGAAGCCCTAATTTTACCTTGTTTATCTCGAAGTGGAGCCATTTTCCCGGTCAGTTGAACATAATTGGTGTCATTACTTCACACATTTCTGCCCGCGGCAATTTTCACACCTTTCAAAACTAGTGGTATATCAAACTGCACGATGTAAGTTAATTAGGATGGTAGCTTGGGTGTTTTTACATTTAGTACCTTTTTATAAAATTCAAATCAAAACACAGCCACGATTACCGTTATTGTTTAATAAAACACACTGTGTACGGAAAATCGACCTAGCATTGATAACTGCCAATTTTATAAAAACGATTAATTACGGAATCGAGTTTATTATTTTTTTTTTCATTTTCGCTCCAATAAAAATGAAGCATGGTTGGAATACGAAGATTTAAAAGAAAACTTATTTAAATTTAACACAACCAGTCCATGTATTGAACACGCAGGGTGTAAAGTGACTTCCGGTTCATCGTACACGGGTTGTTTCCAATATGAGTACTAAAGCTGTGAGCGTAATGAGTTAATATAAGATACGTTAGTTCACAAACAAAAATGAAATTAAAATATGTGAATTCTAATTCTTGATTATTGGTTGTTGTTTTTTTATTATCAAATCCGTATTTTTCGTTTCCTATGTGATAAATTTCAAACGTTACATTGCAAGTGCTTCTTCCAAGTTCTGAACGTCGATAGTGAAGAGGATGTGAGGTCGTATTATTAACGGAATATTGATTTTATAATTTGATTGCTTTTACAAATATTGATTATTTTTCACAAATAAAAACACACAAACTAAAGATATTTAATCAAATGGTTGATTATTCGTTTATGAGTAATAGAAAAGTTCAGTATATACCGGTACTAAAACACATGTTGATATAAGAACATCACGGAATTAGAATTGGAAAGCCACTTCGGATATCTCGAACCCCCGGATATCTCGAAGTTTTGTTGAGGTCCCCCCAAGTTCGAGATACCGATATTTAACTGTATTAAAAAGAATAATAACAGCTAATCAAATGAATAGAAATCACTATGAATTACACATTTATCACTGAATGATTGTCAAAATGCACTTACCTTATTTATGTTTGTTGCTAGTTTCTTAATCACGACAATACTCCGTACTACGCGGCGAAAACATTGTTTCTTGACTGATTATGTATTTCAGACAACATTGTTTACAATCTGCCACATTATTAATATATATAGATGAAAATAATTCATTTGGAGTTGTTCATTGTATTTTTGTTAACTTTTATATAATCGATAAAAAAGGCCCATCCCCCGTGGGTTGTTCATACATATTTCAAATTGGGATACTAAGTAAATTGATGAAAACTTTTTTTTCAAATCCAAAACGCCCATCTCATCTGAAGTCCGCCAATCATAATAAATGTGTTTAAAATAAGTGTTCTCGTAATTTCATTCTTTGCGCAGGTCTTTCGAATATTTATTTATTTTTTTTTTTTGTAAAATAAAGAAAATAAACCCTATAACTAACACGTTTAAAACAAACCTTAATTTGAATCTTTTGTCAGAATTAAAATTAGAAAATTTTACTGTTGATATATACGCATGTCTTAAAACCCTTAGAAAAAGAAGTCTATGATTTTTTAAACATTAATATTCTCGATGAATATATATCCAATTTCCAATTAAATGACCTAATATGCATGAAATTCAAGTGCCAATATCCTTGACTAAACTATATTTGCGAAAAGGGGTGATTTCAATCCTTGATATCATGAGTAAGTAACGCAGAATCAGATCTCTGTTTTTGTTTCAGAAGATTTATACAATTTAATTCAAATTAGAAGCATTACATTGCGTTGTTTGTTTGATAATGGCGCTTAAAAATATCCCCTTGCTCAGAACATTATAGTAAATGTCGTGTATGCGTAATTACCAAAGCATTCTAAATACATTTAAATATTCAGAAAATAATGGAATTACCTGCAAAATGAAAAGTAGATGTATTGTTCAACTATCAAAGTACAAGTTTAAATTATTGCTTCTGATAAAAACATGCCAAAATACATTTTTGTCTTGTTGATTTAGTAATGATAAACAAATAAGTAGTCAACATAACAGAATAACTGAGTGCAGTGATTAACATATCATCAGCAAAAAATGTTGATTTGGGTCCAGATGATCCACCGTAAATATATACTATTCGAAATGTTTACTTCCGAATATTTACATTTGCAAATATTTTTCCTTATATGAACGTATAGAATAGCAGAAACGTTCAATTCTGTGTGAACTTTTTAATGACGTCACAATGGTCACCGCACGCGTTTATCGTTTGACGGTTGCATTACTGTAAACATAAAAAGACATTGTTATGTTAATAATTCTGAACGATTTGCCTTTCTCAAACGTAAATATAAGCAATAAGCAACAATGTTAAAAGTTCACCGGGATATTAACTTGGTTGGTACGTGATCAAATATTCTGAGAAGCCATTCGGGCTTTACAGGATTTGATCACGTGACGAACCAAGTTCATATTGCAAGTAAACTTTTTAACTTGCTGTTTATTTCTTAATTAACCAAATTCAATAATTAAAAAAAATATATAAAAACCACCAATAAAAAAAAACTACCAAGAAAAAACCCCCAAAACACAAAGAATGAGAATAAAGAAAAAGAAAAGACAAACATCACCAGATGTTCAGTTGAAGATTATTTAGAGAAATTTTTCGTGTGATTCTAGTTGTGTTTCATTTTTAATGTGTGATTGATATATATTCATTTATATTATTTAGGACAGTTCGGATATGGAGAGAAAAAAAACTATATTTCAGAAGAAAACATCGTCTCTATATATTTTGCTAACTTTTAATTGAGTCAATGACATCAAATCAGCCCTTTATTCTTAGTCGTGTCGGATACATCGGGTTTGTTTAGCAATCCTATGGTGGCATAATTCTGACCGTTTATGCAAGTTATTTTTCAATAAATTACGTCAAAATGCAAGATAGTTATGTCGACATGCTAGTTATCTTGTCAACATGCAAAATAATTATGATGACATGCAAGAATTAAAAGTACATGTTTCGAGAACTGTATTGCTTCTGATACAGTGTATCACTGTTGATGAATTAATTGTTTTGCTATATTACCAGCTCCGTCTGAACAACTAAATGCAACTTTTTTATGTAACATTAAAAAGTCTGACGTTTATAATGTTTATAAAAATACAGAGTGAAACTTGAAGGCAGACATAGTACCAAAGTGAAACAGATTTAGGATTTTATCAAATGATCGGAAAACCGAACATTTTTTGGGAGGGGGGGGGTAAGAATGCCCTAAATGTTTGAAATTAACATTTTAAACATTCTGAAAATGTGTCATTTGAATTTCAGGGTATTGATTTTTACCTAATGAAAATCATGAACAACAGTTCATGATTTTCAACAGGAAACAAACCCTGATCGGCTATTAGAAAAAAAAGAAAACAATTTAAGCATAAAGCATAGTATTGCGCTATTATTGTGCAAAGATCACAATGAACATATTTATGGAGGATTTATTTCTTGTTTGAAACAAATCGTAGCTGTCTTTATATCAACAAAAATAAATGAATATGAACATTATCATGCAAACTATAAGTAGGCTACAACCTTAGTTTTTGTCTATCCTATTTGATGTGAACTATCTGTGTGTGATACATAATATATCTATAATTCAAAAGGTTTAAGTAATAACATGTCATTTTTATATTTATTTCTTATATATGTTTATTCCTAATAACGTAGAAAAATGTGTTGCACTCATTTTTCGCACAATGATATTTATCTGGGTCAAAGATGTAATAAAAGTAAGGAATTTTTCAGAATTAATAAATCTTCAGAATTCAGAATTGTTAAGTGTTCATTATTTTACAACAATCTACCACAAAAGTCATCAACATTATTACTTCGACATCAAAGTCAGTTTTTTTACATTTACTTTTCCTTTTAGTTAAACAAGCTTCCTTTCCCTATAGTAGAATTGGAAAACAAAATCACATAATTATATATTTGTATAAAAAAAAAGGAACATGAAATGATAAAACTTCACATGATGAAGCTCTTCCATTCAGTCATCTGAAAGGTGACTGATAGGTAACTTTTAAAAGTAACTGAAATACACAGATCTGCCATTCAGTTACCCATTCAGGTCTTTCAGTTAACATTCAGTTGACTATATGGCAGAACTTCATTATGTGAGCTTGATACAATGTACATTAACATAACACCAATGGTCAACGTGATCTGTATAAAAAACATATTTTCCACAATTGTATTTTTTTTTAGCTTTAACTATTATAAATTATATCTTTATGACTGTAGACAAAATCAGACCGTCATGTGACAATGTTCCACTACACCACGTGGTCAGACCACGGAGTGGCCGATCCCCTCAGTCTGGTCGTGTTTCACCGTCACGTGATCACAGCTACCGCTAACTCTGCTGGGAAGTACACCGTCGTACACTGCAGGTACACATGTGATAATTTCATAGAAATCAAATGCATGCGCTATTTTAGACGCAACTGACTAAACAATTGAGTACAATGTAAACTACATAAGAATGAATTGGTTCAACAGTCATTGAGATTAAGAACAAAAACAATTGCTATGAGATTACTCTATTTTATTGAAATACAAAGTTTCAACGACTGTTTTGATTTGAGAAACAAAGTTATCTAATATAAATGTAGATTAAAATTTCAAGGACGAAACTAATGTGAATTAATTTTTAGTGCGGGAGTTGGTAGAACTGGAACGTACATTGCTTTAGACGCCCTCTACCGGGAAGGGGAGAGAACTGGTAAAATCAACGTACCGATGTACGTCAGGGCAATGAGGAAGGACCGGATGAACATGATTCAGGGAGATGTAGGGCCATTTATAGCTAAAACTAATTCAAAAAGTTCAAAAAATCTTTCCAATTTTTTTTATTAATCTGATAAGGGAACTATTGTAGTAAAATGTTCAAAATATTTAATCTGTGGGTTTTTTTTTTTTTTTGTTTTTTTTTTTTTATGAAAGTCAACGTTTAATTGTCTGGATTATAAATAATAATACTCGAAAAAATAACTAATCAACAAATGTCTGCTTTATCCTTAATCAAGATGTTATTATATATTCCTCATGATCGCCTGTGTTTTTTTTTTAAATTGTAATTATTTTTTGAAAAAGTGGTTTTCAACCTGATGCACATTTATAGAGAAAAGTTTACAAACCAAATTCAAATATAAATAAATAATTCAATTTCAATGTATGGTACAATTAGTACATATTTCCTTGCAATTCATGGTCTGAAAATTTATTGATACACATGTAACTAAGCTATGAAGCAAAATAATAGCTAAAAGTTGTGTATAATTCATTGTCTTCTACTGAATAGCCTTATTCAAAATAGGTTTTAAGCGCACTTTTAACGTGTTTATTTTGCTCCACCAGCGGAAGAAAACGATGATTTGTTATATAACATTTCCTTAAAAATTATGTCCTTATTGACAAGATATTGATCATTCGTTTTCAAAATGTATAAAATACTTCCTATTGTTAACAATACAAATGCACATTATGTAAGAGGCATGTTGTTTAAGCGATATTAATTGGGTGATAGAACAAACATAATCAATCCTATCTGAAATCAAGGAAGAGAATTTTGCCTTTATGAAGAAAAAGCCAAATTATTTATCATTAAAAGCTTCCTCTCGCAATTGTCTATTTAATAATTATATTATTTCCTCCAGTGACCTCTCCGATATTGAATCACTTTAAAAGCAGTTTTTCACATGACAAATGTATCTCGTACAGCAGATGAGAAAGTGGTGGTCGCCTCCTATAAATGATGTCATTTTTTTCTAGATCAAATGAGCAAATATTCACTGGCAATATAACATTCAGTTAAATTAATTTGATTTTTAAGCAGTTGTTTTTCGTTATTGATTAAAATGTTAATTCATAATTTATAAGTATGTTGATATTTTCATTTACAATTTAACGGATAACTTATATTTATCTAACCAAAACATACTTTTAGGACCAGTACAAATTGCTTTACCTCGCACTGAAGGATGCATTTTACGGCCAAAACAAATGTTTGGAAACAGAGAAATTTTTAGGCGAATACCAAGAACAGACCTGTTATACAAATTGTGGAGATACATCACAAAAGAAATCCTTATCTTCTGACATTGAGGTTTACCTTAATTGTGATTAATATTGACAACAAAAAATCCTCTCCAAAAATATAACTTTAATATTGAATAAACAATTCTTATTTTTATTTTATGATTGATTTGGATTTAATGCAGTCTGTTGCTTCTTGAATGTTTTCTTCTATGTTGATATTAACAAATATTTGTAGGAGTTACTGTCCTTGAGAAAGGAGTATACAAAGCAAGATTACATATCTGGCCGGGCTCAGATATCAGCTAACTACACAGAAAGCGTACTTCCTGGTAACATAATATTTATATCGACACTTTTGTTAACGTTGTATCTATTTCATTGAACATTGTATACTGAAAGATTGTTTTAAATCTGATACACTGAATCGTTTATTTCAATTTAAAAAAAAAATGTATATAACAATAGATTAATATCTATTTAATAGTATTATCTTTCCTAATTTAATTTCAGTTGAGGAGTTCATGTGCCATCTGTACTATATGAAGGGCTATAACACCTACTACAATGCTGTTCTTATTCAGGTTAAAAAACACATAAATACATACAGTGTATATCTTACCCTCTGTTCATGCGTAAATGTATTTTTGGTTAACAGCAGTCATGTTGAGACCATTGACATTCCATACACACTCAGTACAAAATATACCTACCATTAAACATTATTTGAAAAATTATTGTGGTGTCAGGTTTTATACCTAAATTAAAACTTTAAGAATTACTATAAAAGGGTGCGTCGATTTACCCAATGGACTCAAAAGAACCCAAATACACCCAAATGAACCCAAATGGCGATTCAAATGAACCCAAATGGCAATTCAAATGGAAAATTATTGCAATAAATCAATAATATTAATCTTATTACAAATCTTAAATGAATTACACTAAAAAAATTATTTGTTTTAATCATATATGGGGTTGTTAGCCGTTATTTAGACAAGTTAAAGATGAATCATGAAGAATATGCCTTGTCCACGAGGAGGCCAGCTCTAAAAAAAAAAACCCCATAATTCTAGTTTTTGAAAAAAGCCTGTAAATATTATTATAATATTTAAGATAAAATCAAATATTCTATTTTTATAAGAACAAAAAAACCCCGAATACCAAAGAGCTAGAGCCACGAACCATAAAAAATAGCCTTAACTTTAAAAAAATTATGGCCATATTTTTACCATAGACAGTGTAGACTAAACTTTTTAAATATAAATTTATCATATTTAAAAAAAAGCAGTTAACAATAGGGCACTGTTTGGAATGGAAAATGAAAGACAAACGTCAATTTTAGTAAAGTAACGACATGAAATGATTAAACTGCGTATGACATGATTTTGATAAAATAAAAAAAACGAAACAAAAACAACATTTTATCTTGCAAACATTTATGAAAATAAAATTATAGACAATAAATAAAGTTTAAAAGCACTGATTCTCCAAAACACAGGGATCAATGTTGAAGGTCATTGATTACGCAACTGAGTGCATTGACATTACATATATGTCGATGTATGGAACGCCTTTACTGCCTTATGATGAAGGTCTTCATTATAGATGATAATTCAACATTACATGCTGATACCTCAACATTACATGCCGATACTTTAACATTACATGCTGATACTTCAACATTACATGCTGATTCTTCAACATTACATGCTGATTCTTCAACATTACATGCAGATACTTCTTCATTACATGCTGATACTTTGTCTTTATATGCTGATACTTTGTCTTTATATGATACTTCTTCATTACATGCTGATACTTCTTCATTATATGATGTTACTTCACTATGCGCTGGTTCTAAAATTGCTGGGCTGTATCTCTGTTTCGGAGATTGCATCAGATAAGATTAAGGTCCACTGAGACAAGTTTAGATCAAGATACTCAACAAATACTACTATTTTATTACGTGTTGTCTTTTTAAAGGGTCATTTTAAATTTAAAGAATGCCTGCTTGGTGAGACCATTTGCGCTTCCCATCAGCGCATAAAAATCAGGGGGTACGAAAAGTCCCCCAGGGGATTTTTGGCCCATTTTTTTTTTGTGTGCATTCTGAACCCAATCTTTTGGCGCTTGGTCAGAGTCCATCCTAAAAATATTAATAGCAGACATTGCAGAAAAAATACATAACCGGCGTTAGCGGGTGATTTAATTTTTTTTTTCTGCAATGATCGCCACCTTCATAACCCGCATGAGTTATCAAAGAAAGTATTTTATTGTTTATATTTACATCTTTCTGTTAACAAATTAATAAATTGATTGTAAAAAGTAAGTAAAATTCACTAAATTTTTGTTAATGTACATCAGTACGTTAGCTAAAAGAAACAGCCAACTCGTCTCCTATCGGAATTTGAGTCTGACATCTTCATGATTATTTCGTGTAGTCCGTGATTTTTCTTAGGTCGTTGTAGGTTTCAACTAATCGATAAACAGAGCGTGTAGATTTCAGTCTGGCTGTTTCTATAGAGCTATGAATTAACTATAAGTTTCCGTAAAAAAAAAATAGAGGGATTCATACTCGGTAGATGTGAATATATTTGAATAATAAATATTCCATGAATACTGAATTGAATTCATCAAAGATAGAGATAAGTCTCGATTTTGATGGAGAAAACATAATTTATTACAGTCTGTGCACTTTATTCTGCATGAATATAGTTTCTTCGTTCCAACGTTGAATATGTATTATCGTATTTATTATTTATCATACAAAGGCAGTCGGTAAGCTAAATTCAATACATGGTTTGTGATTCACCTAATATGGTTTATATTTGGTAACAAAATTCCAAATGGGACTAGTGCTCAATTGATCAATGAATTGTATTTTGTATTATTGTGAACTGAAGTGTTAGTTCAATGATGAATAAAAAGTTCCCGCATCAAAATTTTAGAAGCATTGTATTGGCATTTTCTTCAATCGTCTTCTTAAAATGACCATCTGCTTAAATATTTGAACCAAACAATGAACATAATTATTATTTTTCTGTAATCGTTCCTAAAAAAAATGTAGGTTTAGCGCCCAGACCCTTAACCCGACTTCTTTGTTACTTATACTATATCTTTGTGTTTTATACAGTCGTACCTGGAGAAGGACTCCCTGATCAGCGCTTATACCCTCTACCAGACTTTTTTGTTACTTATACTATATTTTCCTATTTGTGTGTTTTATACAGTCCTACCTGGAGAAGGACTCCCTGATCAGTGCCCAGTACCCTCTACCAGACAACACAGAGGACTTCCTCAGACTGATCAAGGACTTTGACGCTCGTGTTGTGGTCTTCTTGTGCCCACTAGAGGACATTGAATCGGTATGGACGAAATATTTTCAAGGCAATCCATCCATATATCTCTCTGCCTCTCTGTCTGGTGGTATGTCTTTCTCTGTCTAATTATTTAATCTGTGTATATTCATTTTTTTTCAATTTTTTAAAAGACATCCAAATGGTTTCCACCAGAAAATCAACACAAATTCAATGGAATTTTCTACGTCAAAAATATGTCATCAACAAGAAGCCACAACGTCAAAATGACCAGACTCAACATTCAACCAACGGTTTCATTTTTTTTTATTTGTATTTAAGACAAAAATTAGATAATAAAAAAATAAACTAGGAACAATAAGTTACGTCGTAAGATATACCTTTTACAAATTAACTAAACTAAAATGCTAAGTAACTGTTTTTAATGCAATGCTGCAAAAATACAATACCTTGCGTTTAAACTGCAACAGAACATTACATTTAACATAATACCTATTTTATCAGAGGATGATTCATCAATTGTCAAAATAAACCGCCTTAGCACATCCAGGGCAATTAAAATCTTTCAGACGTCTGAATGACTTCACCAATTTTTTGTTTATTCAGTAGTTGTCTGAAAATACTATTGGACTCTAACGCATATATATTTTTTTACGGAAAAAGCAGAGATGATTATTGAAAATATACATTATAATTTTAATCAGAAATTCAAAATTAACACTAATTCTTTCTGTTTGTTCTCAATTGTTCATTTAATTTGTAATATTAAGGGTTTCAATGAAATGGATATCACTCTTCTGGAATGCTCGACTTGGGGAGAAAGACAGAAAAAGGGGGACAAAAGAGTACTGTTGGATGTAATTAAGGCAGTAAAGACTGAAAAGTCTGACAATAAGGGCCGAGTCCTCGTTCTGTCAAGGTAACGTAAACAATATCACATCAGTCTGTATTCCCACATTCCGTAATTACCTGTATTTAATGAATAGCAATCGTTTTCAAGAAACAATGAATAATAAGTACACTTTGGTACCATGCAAAATCTTTTAATAAATACATACTGGCAAGTTTTAAAATAAGAATTGCTACAAAGACACGCTTAACAGTTTGACATAATTTCTAATAATTAAGAAAGAGCATCTAAATATGACAATCCGCTATAAATATACCATTTTGTGCAATTTTTTTCTTTTAACCACTCACTCTTTCGACCTAAAATATCAGTCTTCCACAGTTGCAAGCGAGGCATGGTGATTTTCATATTGTGAAACTTGTAAAATCGTTAAATTTTTGCAATGAGAGCAAATTTTCACATTTAAAAAGGTATTTTCTGCAAGAAAAAGAAATATATGTCCATTTGAATGGCACAGTTGAACCTTGAAAAGGGCATATAGATAACATGCAGTAATAATTGATTGTTTTTGCTTTAATATTTGATCCTGTTAAAACCGTAAAAAACTATTTTGTACAAGCAATAAATTAAAATGTATATACGTTTAGTAAATAATTTCTTTATATAAAATACAAATGCACTTGAAACGGCCTACACAATCAAACATTGACGCGGAATATCCATTACACTATCTTTAAAAAAATGAAATATATACAATATTAACAGAGAAAATAAATTATGCAAAACTTTAAAAAGTGTACAAAATGTATGCATATCCTTTATTTCAGAAATATGTGGAAACTTAATATTTTTTTTTTTACTTTATATCTAAAATTTGTTGTTAGAGATGGAGCTACACGCTGTGGTCCATTCTTTGTTGTATACAACGTGTTGGAACAGATCTCCGTGGATAGAGAGGTAGACATCTTTACAGCTGTACGTCAGATCCAAATACGTAGGCCAGAGTGTGTGTCCACTGTGGTAGGTATTGTCTTTTACAAATATTTAGATTTTCGGGAATCAAAATTTGTACATGACAATTATTGTGACCGCGTAGATTTTTTTTACGGTGCTAGGGAATTCTTCTGGAACTGCATCCGTCCTGTGCAGTACGAACGGGGTAGGGGAATGTTGGTGTAGAGGGTGCAAGAAGTAAGGTTGAGGCGCGCTGTGGGCCGTAAGATAATAAAAACGAAGATTAGGTATGCCGAAGGTACATCAAAATGCAATTCCAGAGAAATAGAACCAAGTGATGAAGGATTCCGTATTTATTACCGAATTTTAAAGATGGACAATAAAACAAACAATAAAAGGGACACAGACGGAAGTGGCCGGTAATGCGTCTGGCCTCCGAACTAAAGATTGACAAATACAATTCAGTATATATAAGAATATAAACAATGAGTAAAATGACAAATTGATGACATCAAATTGAGTGAAAGATTCACAGGTATTAGGTAATTAGATAAACTCAATGAGTCTTTGTTGGCCAGGACACGAAAGGCATATAATTGCGCAATGTTGTTACAAGAGATAAGCAGTTCTTGGGAGAAACTTCTGTCTGATTTGTAATTACAATTAAATATAGAGTCTGCCAGGTGTCAATGGCTTTGTAAACATTAAATTCTTAAAGTATATGACAAAATAAATGTTGTATTTAAAAAGTAAAGTCCGAAATAAAGTTAATTATAGAACAGTCAATTTTGCACTGTGATAGTACTACAGCTATATTTCTATTTTGACTATATTTAAATATGTTGATATAATAAAAAATAAACAACGGATTTGATTGTATACTATTGGCATTCTAACCTTGTGATAATGAGGATTTTTTTTTAAATTTTACAATTCTTGCTTCTACTTTTAAATTAGTTTTTACAATCTATCGGAGTTTACTATCATTTATATGTATGCATTTATCATCATAACATATTATTATTTGTTTTCATCCTAGGATGAGTACAAGCTTTGTCATGACGCCATAGCGGAATATCTCCTCAATGACTGTGTTTATGGAAATTGTTAAGGAGATATTGTAAAAACCCTACAACAAACACTAGACATTTCTATTTAGTATATTTTTAACTATAACGAACTAGTTCTAATTCTGTTTTTGTGATTTAGTGCTGATATAAAAAGATCGTTTTAAAATTGGATTTGTATGGATTGGACTGTTTTAGGATGTTACTTGTTAATAGACATCAACCCTTTAGAATTCTAACTACTTGTTGATTTATAAATCATTGAATGTTTAATTGGTAACATTAATTTTGACTGTGCTTTTGTTTAATAAGATAATCCTTTTGTAAGAATTCAAATCCTACGCTGAATTTGTTTTTAGAACATTATTATTGTTTTACCAATACATAGCTTTATTGTGGGAATCCAAAGTTAAAACAATTGTTTTACGAACACAAATCAATTCTAAGAATGTGAAAGAGTTTTTTTTAGGTCTTTATTGAAACCGTCTTTTGATTTTTAATTTGTTTAATTTGCACTTTATTATTGTTTGTATTTGTAGGTTTTTTTTTTTTTTCGTTTGCTTCAATTGTTTTCAGATTCCATATAACACTGTTTGGAATATTGGCTTTAATGTGACTTTAATTGTATTGTTCTATTTAACAGTGGTTTTGGCCTGTACAATTTTTCTTTTCAATACTTTAGTGCCTTTGTACTATTAAGATTTGTTTTTGTGGTAACCATAATTGATTTTAGAAGTGCAATATTTAACCCAATATACTTTTTGAATATAATAAAATATAAGTTTTAATCATAATCTTGATTGCGTGGTGTCTATATAATTAATCTAACGTTATTGAAACTAACCGTATTAAGCTGGCAATATCGTTATCATAATTACATGTAAACTTTCTTTTAAATGTTCTTTTGCAATAAATTATGCTTATGATAAGTTTGCTGTTTATCTTTTGTTATCTTTTGATAAAGGTAAATGTTGATTTACCTACCAGATTTTTAATTTGATTAATACAATATGTCAAGAGAATATTGGATTTAAAAAGAAGTACAATACAAACACCTGGTGAACACCCCTTTCATTGGACAATTGTTCAATGAAATGTCCCTGTTTCTGGAATATAGTAAGCATAGAATGAAGAAAATGAAAAAAAAAAACAAAAAAAAACACAGTTTACGCCGCTATTTTCTCTGTAAATAAAGTAGTTTGTCGACTAAATATTCAAATTAAAACCCATATTCTTGACAAAAACCCAACTGAGCTTAAACTACTAGCTGAGCTTATTATTCCATGACTCCTTAATAAATTCTATTTGAGATTCATGTGATCATTTCTGAACAAACGAACATATTTATATGAATCATTTTTTTCTGTTTTGTCCCGTAAACAAATTAAAAAGCGTATCTCTAAGGTTAAGGATTGAAAACAGGGTGTGTGTTTTTTTAATTATGTCTGTGATAAGTTTTCCTGTTGTATTGCCAAAATATGTTTTATTTTAATTTATTCTGTTAATTAACTACCTGCAACTGATCTACAGGGACTAACAACATTCCATCCGTGTTTCAATATATATTTGCTTGATTAACAAGAACTAATTCACGCAATAAATTGATATGTATATTTTAACTACATACCTTTTTTGAATCTTAACCTTTTGTCTAAAACTGCATACACTGTGTGATATTTAATACTTGTTTTATTCTTTACAAGTAATTAAGCATAATAACGAATGTCTACTGTGCATAAGATATTAGGGAAAGTCCGGTGACACACTTGTGTCTGTTCATTTTATTGTCAACAGGGTATGGCCTACCTTGCTACGAATAATAAATATTAAGTTTTGCTTACATGCGTTTTTTAACATTTTTTTTTACTCTGTACCTTTTTAAAGAATTGATGATGGATACATCGTCAACGTTTAGATAAATAAAGTGAGAAATTAGTTTTTTCAGTTCAACATTGTGTCGGAAAAAAGTCATATTCAAAACAAATATTGAACTTAAAAGTATTGTGTATGCCTGTACAATATCTATTAATCGCCTCCTAAAATATCACTCTGTACCATGTTCTATTACAAGAGGCCCATGGGGCCACATCGCTCACCTGAGCAACAATGGCTTTATATGGGTGTTCAAAGGATATTGTGCCATATGGCCTCTCGGTAGAATAACAAAAAAAGAATACCAAAAAGTATCCCAATTTTACACTTACATGTATTTTTATACACCTAATCTTTGACATTGTACCTTTATGAATTACCATTTTTACCAAAAACAAGATCCTATGCAAGATATAAAACACAATTTTTGGTAGGGGTTCACTGTTAACTTCCTCCCCCCCCCCCCCCCCCCACTTTATAAGGCGATCAAAATATATGAGAGCATGTATATACATTTTCTACTTCAACTACTAACTAGTTATTGTATTTTATTAAAAAAAAAAACCTATATGTGAAAGAAGAAAAGTGTACCTCAATGCACTCAAATTAAAAACATTCAAATTTTATTGGTCTTCCGCAATATAAACGATTGTTGTTTACCAGGCGTAAACTCGTGTGACGTTTTATAACCTTACTCACTTGATCGATGAATACACTCGAATGAAAAATGTTGTCATGCGATATGTTAATGAGCTATTATAATCAAGGCATAGGCGTCGGAACCGGGGGTGGGGCTAAGCTCCCCCCCCCCCCTTTTTTTTGCAAAGTTAGACATAGCCTCCTCAAAATCCTTTTTTTTTTTGCTTGTCCAGATTTCTGAAAAGGTCTAGCCCCCCCCCCACCCCAACACTTTTAATTAGCTTCAGACGCCACTGCAATGCATTGACAGGCATATCACTCTATTTTACTAAGGCCCACCCTTTATTTTCATCTTTATTCAAAAGCGATAATACATTTATCCCCGTAACAGTAATGTTTTAAACTGTTTTAAAGAGGTCGTTTTTATTTAATTGTGTCTGAAAAACCATCAAAGTTTGTGTAGATTTCATATAATTCATCGTATAAGGAGGAGGCCCCAGAAAGTAGTAACAGCATATCATATGATCCTTTTAATTTTTCTGTACAAGTATTCAACGTTTAGCGAGACATTTCTAGTAATTAATTAAAATTAAAATTTCCAAAAATTCCAAAATACAGGCGATAGTTCCCCTCAAGTTAAAAAGCATAATTAACGAAAATGAAACGAAAATCAAAACAAGCTAAAACCACCGTCACAAGTTAAAATGTCAACGCATTGAAATATTTAACCTCAATTTACTTCACAAAATCGGCACAAATATACCGGGGGTATTATGCATGTTTCAAATATTCCCTTCGCACGTAAACTGTTGCACAACAAGCAAATTCATCTTTGTCAGTCATGCGTCAGTCATGGCTGCTTCCAAGAAAGAACTTTCGTTTTCGAGATATGGAATACCGAACCCGAAGTTATTAACTGATTGACCGCGATTATCTCTTTATTATTATTTTCGTAAATTACTCAAATTTAAAACAGAATTAGCCCATAATTTTTGCAGTTTATATTTTCCTCTCCAGAAGGATTATTTGTGCTAAATTACGTTGAATTTTACCCAGTAGTTCTTGAGAAGAAGATTTTTTTAAAATGCACCCCCCCTTTTTCTACAGTTTCGAGGTTTTCTCCACTTTGAATAAAGATCGGTCTTTTATTTCTGCAATTTATATTCACCATACCATAAGGATACTTTGTGCCAAATTTGGTTGAAATTGACTCAGTAGTTCTTGAGAAGAAGATTTTTTAAAATGCACCCCCTTTTTTTGCATTTTCAATGTTTTCTCCGCTTTGAATTAAGATCGGTCTTTCATTTCTGCAATTTATATTCACCATACCATAAGGATACTTTGTGCCAAATTTGGTTGAAATTGGCCAAGTGGTTTTAGAGAAGAAGTTTAAAATGTGAAAAGTTTACAGACGGACGGACAGACGGACAGACGGACGACGGACAAAATGTGATCAGAAAAGCTCACTTGAGCTTTCAGCTCAGGTGAGCTAAAAACTGTTCGGAAACGGAACATGCCCTTGTGTATATATATATACTATGTCCACGAAAGTAATGTTACATATTATAATGTATGTATTCGTTTTACAACCAATCTAGGAGTAAGGGCAGCGGGTAACAACGCATTAATTATAAATACATATATTTGATATTTTAGTGAGTTTTTTTTGGAAGCATATACTTATAGCTAGCATTGTCATTACTTTTGAAGTGTAATAAAATGTATTATACTATGAAAAATACACGCATCAACGCATTCTGATTTCAGTATTTATGCCAATTTCTTAATGTCATAATCTCTCTCTCTCTCTCTCTCTCTCTCTCTCTCTCTCTCTCTCTCTCTTCTTCTTCTTCTTCTTCTTCTTCTTCTTCTTCTTCTTCTAAACCCCTATATTCTTACTGTTGCTGTCATTCTCAGAAAAAAAGATACTATAAATGAAAGTATCAAATGGTCTACTTTGATTCTTCTTTCTCAGTTTTTTTATTTCTCGTGACTACTGGCTATTTCTTGCGTGTCAGTTTTATTCTGACCTGATGTACCATCTGATGCTGATATTAAAGGTTCCAGATTTTGTTACAAAAACGGATCACACATAGTCATAGTGTTTTTGTTTTTTTTTATTTTGAAAACCCAAAACGGTAACTATATTTCCAGATTTCAATGTGTTAAGAAGAATCAGAAAAAAAACGTTCGAATAATATCCAGACTTTGGACAAACGTATTTCCACGATCTCGTCATTCTTGAACGATATTTTCGCGCATTGTTCAATTCGAATTGTCTTTCTTCGCATAGTCACGACTCATTCAATTACCGAAGATACATTTAAAAAGTCAAGGCAATTAAACATGATGTAAAATTATTCAATTTGTCTGCATTTCGGTAATTCACAGAGTTGATGAAAGGGAAAGTATGGGTCAGAAAGTAGTAAGGGATGTAAAAAAAATCACCATTACATTATTAAAGGGTGGTAAAAAATGAATTATTTGATAAAAGTTTAAAAATGTAGACTTTGCACTGTAAAATATGTAAACAAAAAAAAAATAAATAATAATTATCAATATCCATCGGTTAAAAAATGAGTGCCTCGATTTCAACAAGCCCGCCGGTACATCACAAAACAGTTATGTAACATAGTTTTCTTGATAGAAGATCGTAAAATAAAATACAAAAATACGTTTGATTATCGGCAAATGTTTTCGATAAACAGAATGACCGCCATCATATTGCGAATACTTTTGTTCACAGCCTTTACTTTAGTTTACTTATTTCTATCATTGTTTTCAGTCTTTTTTTCTTGTTTTTAATTAAAAGCTTTATGATACATTAAACAAATCAATATAAAAAAAAATAGCGAAGACAAGAAAGAACTTTTAAAACACAATTCGTGTTAATTTATCTCAATTGAGTGAGGGTAAATAATGTAAAAATAAATCATAATATGCAATAAAAAATATATTAACTATTAGCATCAATCACTTTTGCTTATTTGATTTACCCTTTAATATTTTATATCACTTCTTCATAATGACGTCATTCTAGTTTTACAAATGTGTGTTGTATTTTTATGTTGTCATACTGTTGACATGAAACACAACTTTACATCACTGGTAAGGTTCCATAAAAATGCTTTTCCCGGTTTTTCTATTTGACTGGCAAATCACCTTCCTTGAATTTCAAATATGAACGTTCACCAATTAATTGTGTGCTTATCAAGGATTTTGATAACAACTGCGTTTGGTAAGTAGCATAATAAAAATAAGCATTTCGTACTAATAATATATGTAATATATACATTTAAGAATGATCAAAACAAAACCAAATATATGGACATTGATGCATGTTACTATCTATAGTTAAGTCTATAGTAGAAATAAATTTCAGTCAAAAACCATTACACACCACATGTTAAACAATCCCAACAATTAATATACTTTTAATGTACATGTAAATGCTTTAAAAATGTTAACAATGTGCTTAATCCTACAACTTTTTTAATTCAATTCTGCTATATTTAACAGCATATTTTGTTTTTATAATTTCTATTACATGTATGACCAGTTATATTCTCGCAAATAGTGTTAGATGCTAATAATGAATTTTATGATTTGTTATTTTGTTCTGAGATTAGATTATTGTCCCTATGTGTTATATTTCACTGTATATAACAACACTTTAAACAAAATATAAAAACATACGAGATGAGATCTTAGTGTTTTAGATATGTTGTGCATTTCATTTGTAATAATAACTGTATAAACTCAAACTGCGCATTTCTTTTTGCATAACTTTGTTTCATCTTTCAAGGTTTTTTTGTAAAATAGTCAATATACAGCGTGAATGTATAGTGAATGATACGGAAGTCACGCTTATTGTGTTGGTATTTCAACACATAAATCTTACTAATTTGAATTAAACTCAACAATACTTTATTATGGATAAGGAAATAATGGCCAAAAAAAAAAAACCCAAAGCAAAAAGAAAAAAGCAAAAACAAAAACACAAACAAAAAGTCCATGGGCCACTTTGGTAACCTATGCGCTTTGCTTTATAGAAAATAGCAAAAGTTTTAAATTTATAGGTCAGTATTGAAATGTATGAAAGAACATTATCATCTATACCCATGAATGAACATTTGTAAATAAGAATAACAGATTTAGAACAATATATGATATGTTGTGGTAATGCTTGATCCAGAGACCCTCTTCAATTGTTATGTTAAAGACGACTTGGTTATACAAAAGAAACATGAAAATAAATGAACTGGTGGGAGAGATCTCGTTTTTTAAAGATGAATAAACATATCTAAATGAATCAATCTAAATTCTATATTTTGAATCAATCTTGACTCTTGCGGCACTCCTCAAATGCAGAAATTGATATAATTTATAGGCTGAAAATCTATTTTAAATAACTTTTAATTTTTAAAGAAACAGAAGGACTCTTTTTGTGACTATTTGTTGTTTCAAAGGGTTATATGACGCAAATTTCACCATGTTTTACTAATTGAGAAGTTTCAACAATAATCTAAAGATTATTGCATGATTTCTCTTAATTTGAAACATTTATACACATATTTTCTCATATTTCGTTTTGATTAAATATAGCTTTCTAATGGCTTATTTTAACCCGAATTGCCACTGTTGTTTCCAAATCTTTACATCAGGGGCCACCAGTTGGGCGAACTTAAAGCTACACTTTATGATGATGCGTTTAAAATAATAATTCCACAAATAGTACAGTATCATCCTGGCCCCACCGTCACCAACTCTCCTCAAGTCAATACTCAGCCTCAAGTCTAAGTTTTGACCTCAAATTTATGCACTTTTCCTTTAAGGATTTGAGTTGAGGACTGAGTTGAGTGAATTGAAAAATTTGGTGACGGCGAGGCCGGAAGAGATTTTGAAAAATATAAACCAAATTTTATGTTTGTCAATTATAACCCTAAGCATCAGGGTTTACTCCTTTATTTTAACAAACTTGATTCTCCAAAACTAAAGTATACTTTGTGCTAATAATGTTTGCATTAAGCTGATTGGTTCTAAAGAAGAGAATGCAAATGCAAAAAATGACGATCACAACAACAGCAACTACAGACAACGGCAAAATTTGAAAATCTCACATGAACATTTCACAATGGGGAGTTAAAAATGGGACATTAAATGCATTTTAATAACGAGTAAAGTATTGATTTAAGATCAATTCTATGTAAGAATCAAAATTCGGTGGCCACGCGTAGTCACAGATTTTCTTCATACTTGACATTTTGATAGACTTTGGTGAGTAAAAAAGCCTAACACCATACCGTTGCTATATGGTCCCGTTGCCATGGTAACCGAGGGTAAAGATGTAAAAATGGCATTTTAATGCTTATTTGAGAATATATTGTGAGTAATGTGCACAACTTGGGATTTCCAGGGTAGAATATACTATTAAAAATAGTTGTCATTTTTCAAAAGAAAGAAAAACATTCCTAGAGAAACGCATATTTTTAGAGCGTTTCCATGAATACTTAACGAAATTTTAAAATCTGTTTTCTTCATTAAATTTGAATAAAAAGAGCAAATCTTGGATTTTTTGGTAAACACTATTGTTATTGTGCAATTAAGAATTTAAATATGAAAATTTGGAACCGTTGCTATGGTAACAAGCTAAAAAATAAGGAAAATTATAATATTTCTAGGCATCTTTGAATTGATATTATTCACTTATAATAAATAAATATATAAAATCAATTGGTGAGAAAAAATAAAGTATGCCCTAAACTTTAAACTTTAAATGCCCTAACAATTGCAAAAAATTTCTAAATTCAGGAATTGAAACATATCAATATCATCTTCAATTTCTCAGTTTTTCCTATTTTTTGGCATTGTTGCCATAACAACGGACGTCAATTTTCATAATAAAATATATATTGCATGGACATTGATAAGGATGTACAAAATTAACAGTTTCCCATTTCGGCTTATTAAAAAAAACGCAAAAAACTGATTTCAAAAATTCATAACAGTTTCTATGGTAACATTTTAAAAATATTGGTTTCCCCATCAATTTTTTGATATAATTAAAGAATTGAAAATAGGACAGATGATGTTTTATGTCTTTGAAAGTTTACATTAGTAGGCAAAACCTTCTAATATGGCTTCAAAGTAGGTAAGTATTGCTATTTTCTCATCTTTAGCCTCGGATACCATGGCAACGGTTAGCCCAATCAACCAATTTTTAGTGGTTTTTTGCGTTTTAAATCTAGGTGGGTCCATATATGAAATATAAGGAAAATTGGTGACTATGCGTGGCCAGACCCTTTTATAAATCTTTGATTCTTACATAGAATTGATCTTAATTTATAACTTACAATATTTCACAAAGACCAAAAATGATTGAAAAGATAACGAAAGAAAGGTACATTTTACAGTTAATAAAATGGAGCAAAAAAGAGGAGAAACAACATCAAACGATTCAATAACCAGACTCTAATCAAGAAATGGGTACTCTTTAAATCTTAAAAAAAAAAACAGTCTACTTTGATTTGAAATGCATAGTTACAATTGGAAAGTATGAGTGAATGTATCGTGTCTCCATAAAAAGAACAATATATATTTCATAATACGTATCACAGTTTAAGTTAATAATAAATATGATTCACCGGTTTTTTTCAATTCTATTTTAAAGAAGATTTGTCATACAATAAAGTTGCAACTCAATCACCAATATATCCTGGGACCTCTTATGACGCAAGTAATGCACTAGACAGACAAATCGGAACATGTATGAGGACAGAAGGGATAGGACTATATTCTGCATACCACAACACATGGTGGAAAGTGGATCTTAGCAGAATATACAATATTTATAGCATCACCATTCTTTTTAAAAATTATACAGACTATGGTACAGTACACATCTTTAATTCCACGTGTTGACATTTTACGGTTTCAGTTTGCTGTGTTTATAACTTTCACGTGGGTTTTGATTTAATGGAGAATCATTTTGAAAATTTTTATGAAATGTATTTCTTTGAGTAATTTAAATCTTTTTTATTTGTCTTTCCATTGTTTTTTATTCTTTAATAAAGGAGTTATAATGAAGTTTCTTTTAGCATAGGTGTCTAGAAGTATATATAAATACTTACGAATAAGAACAAATTTAATATTAATTATAATTATTAATAAAAGTTTCATGCTAGTCAAAAACAGTCTTATAAGGGCAAGGTGTAATTAACAATATAGTAATGTATTCTTTCTTCATAGTATATACTTGAACCTTTATGTGATTTATAACTTATTGCTATATCAATAAGGTTTTAGAAAAAAAAATATCAGTTTAAGTAATCCATCAGTGTTTAATTTTACGAAACAAAAAATCATGATTAATTATTTTAAAGATGAAATGAAACATCAAAATAGTGTCAGAGGTAGTAGATAATCATAATACTAATATTGGCGAAGATACCATTTAATTTACGTTTTTTTATATGTTCACTATTTACAATCTTTGGAAAATTGATATCAATAATTTGATGATATTGAGTAAATAATCGAATCACACTCATTTGTAGAAACCCGACAAAAAGGACGATTTGCGGGATTTTCCCTGTATATATCAAACACTAGTGGTATAGAGGGTTCTACTTTGTGTTACAAAGACGGACCGCAATTACCGCCATTGAACTTTACAGCAGTATGTACGGGATCTGGACGGTATGTGATATTTTTCAACGAGAGATTGGATGACACTTCCTACCCAAAAGGGTATCAACTTAAAAATGTATTTACCGAACTGTGTGAAGTTATTGTTGAGGGTAATTTCTTTTATAACGAAACTTTGTTTCCTTACCTTTTTATAAGTCTATATCTAACAAGTTAGGTCAACAAGAACGATTATATTTAGTTTATGTTATGCATATTTTAGGCAGTCTTTTATTTTATTTCATTACTTTTTTGGCTGTATCAAACATGAAATAATAATAAATTTATTCTTTTTTTCATTTCGAATGTTCATGTGGACAGTCAATTGCTGTATTTTCAAGGAAGTAAAAAACATGTTAAAAATGATCTGCCATAGTAAACATGCTAGTACACGTAAATCATACCTAGTTAGTCTTCTTTTTATCAATGGCAAATCAGGATGTACAAACCACAGCGTCTATGGCACTCGATGTGATACGGCATGCCCAGTCAACTGTCGAGATAATAATTGCCACATACTCAATGGAACCTGTCTTGCATGTAGACCAGGATGGACAGATGAGACTTGTGAAACAAGTACAACTGTTTAATCATCTTAACCGTAGGTTTAGATGAGCTATTCACCTGACAGCCGTCTTCTGTTGGTCTGTTAGTCTGCCCATTTGTTAGATTGATCGCCTGTTAAGTGTTAATTTTGTTTTACATTGTGATTAAATGCTCCGAAACACTGACTTAATCTCAACTGAAATTGACACAAACAGTATAACAGTAGTTGCAAGGTAATGTAATGAAATAAAAAATCAGAGAAAAAAAAATATGCCAACTGAGGCTAGAACGTATGAAAATTGAGTGCAGGTAAGTTAGTTTTATTTATTCATTATAGAAAAGAATAGTGAAATTAATACGGCATTATAGACTCCATTATTGAAAGGAAATCGATTAGCTGATTTAGACTGTCATTTTACTTTTGTTGAGCAATACTGCCGATAGGCGTAAAATTTTGTTTTCTTGGAATTAATTTCGCATTCGTTTATCAATATTTTATTCTTCATTATATCTTAATGCAAGTACCTACTAATTTTATTTACGTATAGAGTGCGGAGAGGGTTTGTACGGTAAACAATGTAGTCAGCAATGTCATGGACATTGTAAAGATAATGTAACCTGTAATCACGTGACTGGTCAATGTGACGAAGGTTGTACTACTGGATGGAAAGGAGCTATGTGTGACTATGGTAATCTTTGTTATATGTCCTACTTTCTTATTTATAAAATACAAGTTTATTTATCTAATACAAGTTACGCTTTTAATTCATCTCACTTGGGATGAACAGAATTTTTCATAGAATATATTTTTGTTGAATAAAACGCCAGGGAGTACATATCTAGATGATTCATCGAGCATTCATATCATTTTCTGAATTAGATTTAATCATCAGATAAAATGTATTGTAGGGTGTGATGACGGAACCTTCGGATATGACTGCTCGAACAATTGTAGTACTAATTGTTTGAATGAATCATCATGTAATAAAATGACTGGTCATTGCAATGATGGATGTAACCCGGGATATACCGACAGTGACTGCAGCAAACGTAAGTTTGCACATCAATAAGCTGATTCACCGTATAAACCTATATACTTTGGTCAAGTGGTAATAGTCTTTTAACGGTATGGAGGTACCTAAATGTTTCACAACGTAGTAAACACTAAGATTGCATCGTTCTCTTTTAATAAGTTCTGAAATCAGACTTTATGGTTGCCAGTTTTTATAGATTAATAAAAGATAATTTTTTTTCAAATATTACGACTTATTAATGCACAAAATGATACATTTTTTCGCTCCAAAGTGTCTCACACTATCAATGTTGCCCGAAAGCTATCAAGCAGGTTTTGTTCTGGAGGAACATCTTCTCGATATAGTTTCTAGCTGATTGAAATGAACCAAATTTGAAATAAATGTTCATTTAGCTATTTGGTGTTTGATAAATGGTGTTTGATTTTCTGTAGAGTGCCCGTTTGGTCATTTTGGACGTGCTTGCAAAGAAAGCTGTAACGAGCATTATTTACAAGAAAACAATACACTCTGCGATCATGTGGGCGGCAAATGTTTAAATGGATGCGAAGATGGCTACATTGGAACTTAAGCTTATTGTAACAACTGTAAGAAAATTGAATCATAAACATAACTTGTTGATTTACCACGGATGAGTCGTTTTCCTCTTCAGACAAATGTTAAAGAATACTTTTTTTCTTAAGCGACAAACATTTTCATTATCTTGTTTTATATTGTTTATGTATCAATCAAGCTTGTGAAGAAGGATACTATGGTTTCAACTGTTCTTTTAAATGCTCTCCAAATTGTGAAACATGCCGACACACTGACGGCTTCTGCACTTGTAAGGAGGGATGGTTGGGATACAATTGTACAAAAGGTAAATACCAATGTAAGAAGAAGATTGAAGATTAAATTGCCATGGAAAAACTACAAATCCGTACAAATGCACTGTATTAAACATATACCTGACACCTAATTGTATCACAATTGTTTAGATTTATCTGGATATACAATGTGCAGAAGTAGCTCATATGTTCTTTTACACGGAAGGGTATAATGATATTTTGTTAACCATAGTACCAAAGACTTTCATACACGATGTAATTGTAAAAGTTAAACTTTTAACTAGCGGTTAAGGATAGAATAGCATCGATGTGAGTTATACAATCGGATTTACGTTTAACGAAACATATTTTCAGATTTATTTTGTTCTTGTGCTTTATCACTTATTCTTGTATCGTTGATTTTCAATTAAAAAGCATAACATATTATTAACTGAATTCTCAATTTTCATATTCCCTTACAAACAAGCTAAAATAAAACAAACAATACAAGGCATTGTTAGGTTTTTCTCAATTTGTTTCAAAACCCTAAGGAAAGAATTAAAGAAATTTAATTTTTGTATCTAAATAACTGTCAAGTAAATGTGTCAGATTGTTTCTATTATAAAACACAATCAACACATTTTTTGTAAAGAGTGTCCACCGGGATATTTTGGATTGGACTGCATGGATAACTGTAGCAGACACTGTACAAACAATGAACCATGTGACCATGTCAGTGGAGTGTGTCCAAGTGGGTGTCAGGATGGGTATACTGGATCACGCTGTAATAATGGTAAGATAAAGAACGATTGGTTTCACAAATACTATGCTTTTCCTTTTTTGTAAAATGTAATTTACATAAAATTATTTGTATGCTGGCTTGCGAAAAAGGGTATTACGGCGGAAACTGTTCCAAAGTTTGTTTTCCAAACTGTAAGACGTGTCGAAACACAGATGGGCTGTGTTCTTGCGTCCCTGGTTGGATGGGTTCCAACTGTACTATAGGTATATGTCTTTTGAAATTCTTAAATGGATTTTTTGGCCTTGATCACATGCTAGATTTCTGTTTTGATATTGTAAGTATAAATGATGAACGGTATAAATTAAAATTACTTTTGATTAAAAGCGTGTTCACCAATTTATAAAAAATAATAATGCATCAGGATTGTTTAATTTTTTTTTTTCAAATAGTAAACTGGTTTTTAATTCTTCTTAATGCTAGAAAGAAATGTTCTACGCTGTATTTTTATTAGTTTAATTGTCGTTTGGACTTAACTATTACATGTAATTTATTCTGTCGTTCAGAAACCCATAAAATAATATTTTTTAAATATTTATTCATTTTAAAAATTTTTCTTTAAACAATAAGATAAACTTCCGTTTTCTGCTGAAATTATATGTTCTGTTCTAGGGTGTACTAATTTGTTATTTATTGAATATTTGTCTCAAACAACCAGTCTGTGTTATTAATTCATATGTTATCATAAAACACCAATAACAGAATGTGACCACTTATATGGAGAGAACTGTCGGTATGCATGCAGAGAACATTGTATAAACCAAACATGTGACAGGTTTAATGGAAGTTGTTTGTTGGGTCGAACGGATAAACAAAATTGCAATAAATGTAAGATATTCTTAATAGTTTGAAATCTGTTCAAACCCAAATGAAAAAATGCATGCCGAAACTCACGGCAGTACCAACAATAACATTTTGTTTTGAAGATAGCGAAAATATACGTCTTATGACAGAAGGATTGGTTGAATCTTCAAAGCAATTGACACTGTGGATTATTGAATTTTCGGTAGCACTTGGACTCAGTGTTTTTTTTATCATTACCACCTGTATATTAACGATACTACGGTAAAAACATATTTTATTCCATTTTAAAATTTGGTTTGAAAGTACAGTTATCTAATTTATTAATATTGTTATTTTTCAATGAATAACATATTTTTGTACATTTGATTTAAGTTAACGACTTGATTTTAAAAATGTTTAATCATGATTAATTTAACGAAGGAAAATGTCCAAAACGACGAAAATGAGAACTGATGACAAGCAGCCATGCCTGACGTCAGCAACAACCGCTGAACATCCGGGTACATCCAATATGGCGTCTAACTACCAGGAAATTATTACAGATGGAGAAAGAGACACATATGAGTCGATACTGCTCAAGTAGTTACAAATCAGATACCATGCGATGATCAATACACTTTAGTGACAGGCATGTGTTATCAATAGTGATACAAAGTAAAACAGTAGCTGTTTTAACATATTTTGTTTACCAGTAGTATTTATTCTCTCTGTTGTTCATGAAAATTATTTTTAATGTAAGCGCAAGAAAATACAAAAATACATTTGATTATCGGCAAATGTCTTCGATAAACAGAATGACCACTATAATATTGCGAACACTTCTGTCCATAGTCTGTACTTTAGTTTACTTCTTTCTATCATTGTTTTCAGGTTTTTTTCTTGTTTTGTTTTCAAAGCTTTAATGATACATTAAACAACTCAATATAAGAAATAGCAAAGACAAGAAAGAATTATTTAAAACATAATTCATGTAAACTCATTTCTTTGAGTGAGGGTAAATAATGGAAAAATTAAATTATGATATGCAATTAAAATATCTTAACTATTAGCATCAATCACTTTTGCTTATTTGATTTACCCTTTAATAGTTTATAATACTTCTTCTGAATGACTTCATTATTTTTCAAATGTGTGTTGTATTTCCATTTTGTCATACCGGAGACATGAAACACAACCTTATATCACTGGTAAGGTTCCATAAAATAGCTTTTCCCGGTTGTTCTATTTGACTGGCAAATCACCATCCTTGAATTTCAAATATGAACGTTCACATATTAGTTGTGTGCTTATCACGGATTTTGATAACAACTTCGTTTGGTAAGTAGCATAATAAATAATAGGCATTTTATACTTACAGTGTATATCATATTTACATTTAAAATGATCAAATCAAAATCAAATATATGGACATTGCTGCATGTTACTATTTATAGATAAGTCTATATGTAGAACTAAATTTCAGTCAAAAGCCATTACACACAACCTGATAAACAATCCCAACAATCGATATACTTTTATTGTACATGTGAATGCTTTAAAAATATTAACGATGTTCTTAATCCTAAAACCTTTGATTCACTTCTGCTATATTCAACAGCATATTTTGTTTTCATAATTCCTATTACATGTATGAAAATTATTATTAACAATATTATCTTACTGATATGATATCTAATGGAATCAAAAGTGATAATGTTTTCCCGTTTATTTGCATTTTGTTATTTGTTTAAAGACCAGAACCCAAAGTTCAGTGGTTCAAGCCCAACTATGGTCAATTGAGGTTGTGTATTTTGTCATTAAATATATAACTTTAGGTACATTTTCCAAGTCCACCTAGGCTAGATTGGGTACCGGCAAACGGAACTTAACCTGCCATGGTTGATGTCCCATTCACAGGAAGCCAGGGATAAGAACATATATCATGTACATTAATGGCATGGAGAAATATTTAACTGTTTTTATTTTTTTTTAATGAAATTGATCCTTAGTTTATGCAATGTTGATTTAATTAACTCTGTGAGTTGTCTGGGGTTTTTTTTTTCTTTAATTTATTTATTTTTTCATTATGACCACCGCCGAAAAGTGTTAACAAAACATTTGTTGTTACCTTTTTTTTGCTTGTTGAGTCATGTTATAATATTAAACAATAGTTGTGTATATACAACTGATTGGGATACATTGCAAGGATTAAAATAAGATTACAATAAATCATACAGAGAACGATACTTATCTATTCATTTAGTTATATGAAATTTATGTATTTGATGAGCAATTGTAAACAGAAACATTAGATATATACTTTTATTAAATGTCTGATAAACAACAATCAAGGACCATTTTCCAAAGCTTTGATTGTAAGCAACATTATTAATGATATACAGCTAAAATATATAGAAAATAATAAATGCGGTTTTTTTTCTTTTTACACTTTTTATCAGCCTGACATCAAAATGAGCCAGAGGGCTAAATTCATAGCTGAAAATTCATAGAGGGCTAAAACATGGTGCAAAACATGGAGAAGAGTATGTATTACGAGTTTGATTGTCAAATTTGACAAATTTCTTTAATTTATAACATAAATTTGAAAAGGCATATTACAGTGGGGTTCGATATTGTGATAATCAAGAATATGCGCAAAAGCGTTTCTGTTCAAATAATAGATATGACCATTATCGATTAGTGTTATACTACAATGAGACAATATTTACAGTTTGCGCGCTGAATACAGCTAGCCAGTTTTTCGGATGTTCAGGTTGCAAAATGACAACACCAGTTGCGAGAGTTTCTTTAAATACGTCCATTTGAGCATTTAACAAACTTGCATATCTTTCGAAACGCCTCGGGTCTTTCCTTCAGAACTTGAAATAACACCTCAAGTTATGACCGCGTAGCGGCGTTTCATATAGAATATATTTATTTTCCGTCAATTTAACATATTTACCAAATTTTACTGGTTGTTTTATGTATTGAGTAGGTGAGGTTTATTAATGGTCTTTAAGGTCAAACCTTAGCAGGAAATGAACTGTCTTGTATCTATATTTAGGTGGAAGGGGTGTCATTGACAAGCTCGTAGTACGTTTGATGGTTTTTTTTTCCGCTGACGGAAAACCTCCAAACATTTGCGATTGAAGGACCCAAAATAACTTCCTCACGAGTAATGAAATACTGCATACATGTGAAATACATCAATAACATGGTCACTTATTACTGTATGTTTTCATTATCAGGGTTATTCCTGGCAGATAGTTATGGTAAGTTTAATGCTCATTAACGTAATTAAAAGCTGTTAATGTCATTATTCTCAGTGCAGAAAATACAATGTAATATTTTTCCCCCGAGATTTTGTATGCTTTTGATATGTTGAACAATATTTTTGCATTTGCAAAAAAATATTATCATGTACACGGTACTTTAACGACTAACATTAACGATCAAAGAAGCGTGAATAGATTAAATTTAATATATAAATGCAAAGTACCTCTGGATGTAAAACGACCAATTCAATAATCTATCAGAAATCATTTTTTTCAAGTAGTTCATATTTTATTGATGGTCATTGTTCAGCAACTTTGGGTAATAAATTGTATTTCTAATAAATAAATGTCAAAAAAATATCGGTCAATCATGCATTACGGAATATATGTAACACAAGATCAGTATTTTGGGTGACCAAACTTTTTTCATTGGGCAAACATATACCATGCAAATTACTGCATGCGCTTAAGCAACAAACAAAAAGCAAAACAAACAAACAAACAAACAAACAAACAAAAACGAGACGACAGTTCCCACAATTATGAACCATCTCTATACTCATTATAAGGTAGCTGGATAATGTATCGTTATATTTTAAATTTCAATAGATGACTTATCCTACATGAAAGTCGCCACCCAAATGCACACTTACCATCCTAACCTAAATTATGCTGCCAGAAATGCAGTTGATAGAAGCACAACAACGTGTTCGAACGCACAACAAATATGACTAAGGTCTCCGTGGAAGAATGTGTTGTGAAAAGTGGATCTTGGTGGAATTTACAGCATTTACAGTATTACTTTACAGTTTAACAATGACTGCGACGGTATTATTTTTTGGTGACCAATTGTAACCAAGGTTCAGAGGAAATCCCTGTTCAAACTGTTCGTTTAGCATCAATTGTAAAACATTGGTACAACAAATAAAAACAAGATGTCGATCGCTATGGCAAGTAGTGATTGTCAATTTTAAAGTGTGGGCGTTTGTGTAAAAATTTAAATGTTCGTTCCTTAACTAGGCTTTTAATAGACTTGAAGCATTTCTCCGAGTAATAGTTTTATATTTGGACGGATTCCTAAAATAAAACTTCATTATAGATGTTGTCCAGAAGAGCCAGGTTGTAAGTTTTTCTCTGTACGTATCAGAGACTGACGTGTCTTTCACTAAAGAAATAAAATGTTCCAACCTGTGTTACAAGGATGGACCTGAGTTACCACTCCTGATTATGACGAAGACATGCATGGTACACGTACGTTACGTTATTGTTTACAACGAATTACTGAGCAATGATATCTACCCTGCGGGATATAAGAATGATACGGTATATCTGCGCGTTTGTGAAGTCACTGTACGAGGAACATAGCTTTAAAACCACGTAAATATCAGAAAAAAACTCGTAAACAAACTTTAAATTTTAATAAAATGAATCTATATCGCTGTTTATTTTCAAAAGTCTACCATGAATAATTGAAGTATGTATTTTTAACCAATTCAAATGTTGATTTTGAGGAGTCAATATTTCAATAAAAAATTAAAAAAAAACCTCTTAATAAATATCATTTCAAAAAAATGTTCTGATTAATTAATATTTATTATTTAAATGTTTGCTAATGATTTCAAAAATTAACCGCTCCATTTTATGACGAATTTTTTTTTTTAACCTTTACAAAATATCTCTAAATATTTGATATAGGATGTAAGAAACGCGGTATGTATGTATTACATGTACCGTGCCTCGGTAACTGTAATGACAACTCATGTCATATACAAAACGGATTGCATTTAATGTAAACCCAGATTGCTTTGAATGTATTGAGATATAGGTATTATTATTTATTATTTTTTATTGTGCATTTTGCAAAGTTTGTCTAAAGAAATTGCTGTGAAAAGAGTTCATCGGAATAAACAAGCTTAAGTGACAACCGCCATGCGTATGGCATGCATTGAATTTAATTAATAACATTGAAAGGATGGGATACACAGTTTGTCTCTAGGTTAATATTATTATTATTATTCTTATTATTATTATTATTATTATTATGAAATTTATATAGCACTAAATATGATAAAAATAACTCTAAAGCGCTTTACATAAAATACGTGTATGATGTACAATTACATTACATGATTAAAATAGACAATTAACAGGCATTAAACATGATTAAAATAGATTAGGCAGTGATAAGAATTACATTACTTTAAAATGTAAAATCAGGAGTACTGTACACAGATATCAATAAAATGGATTACAGTGTCAATTATAAAAAGATAAATTAAACAGATGAGTCCTAAGTGATTTTTTAAAACAGCATAGATGTTGTTCGTGCCTTAGATCTGCCGGGAGACCGTTCCACAGTACAGCAGCACTAACGTCAAACCGCCTATCACCATACTGTTTTGAGCAGACACGAGGTTGGACAAGAAATCTTGAATTTTCGGAACGCAATAACCGCAAAGGAACATATAATTTTGCAAGGTCCTGTATGTATGATGGTGACGTCCCGTGAAGCGCCTTAAAAACAGTCACAAGTAACTTATACTGGATTTGAAATTTCACTGGCAGCCAATGAAAAGAAATAAGCTCAGGGGTTATATGATCTTGCTTCTTTGTCCTTGTTATAATCCTGGCCGCTGTGTTTTTAATTATCTGAAGTCTTGACAGGGAGCTCGAGCTCAACCTATACACCAATGCATTTCCGTAATCTAGTCTAGAGGTAACGAGTGAACACACTAAGGTCTTGCAGGCATTTTCAGTGGTAAGTTTTTGAATACGACCAATATTGCGAAGTTGGTAAAAACATTGTTTTGAAATTAAACTTATCTGGTCTTCCATACCAAGAGACCGATCGAAAAGTACACCAAAGTTTTTAACAGAGGATGATGCCTCAATGATCTGACTATCAAAATTTTGAGTGCATTTTGGAAATACACCAGATTTGTTTTTAGGAGAGAAGATAATGAGTTCTGCTTTATCCTGATTCATTTTAAGCATATTGGTCTTCATCCAATCACTGATATCAGACAAGCATGCCTCCAGCCTAGCTGCTATTGTGACCCATGTCGCACTTGGCTTGATGACCATACCGTCAGCATAGGTATGGTAAGACAGTCCATGTCTTTGACAGATCTCACATATTGGTTTCGAAAACATGCACTAGAGCTTTGGTCCAAGGACAAATCCTTGTGGTACTCCATAATTCAGTTGAAAATCAACTGACATAGATGAATGGACCGCAACTCGCTGATATCTGTTATTGAGATAGGATTCTATCCAACGTAAAGCATCACCACATATGCCATAATAAAATTTAAGGCGCTTACGCGGGTATGTTAAGGCTGCCCGATTGATTTCACAGCGATGTGTAGAAAGTCACTTGTCTGTACTTCATAAGATATGACGTCATAGTTAACTTTGACGTCACGATCTGCATTCCTTTCGATCGTTCTTAGGGAATGTATCGTAACGTATTAAGTGAATTTTATTGTGCATTATAAGACCGCTTCATTCCTTTACATAGACGTTGTTGTAAATACTAGTGATACTAAACTCAATATCGCCAATATGGAGTATCAAAAAATCAACAGTTTTAAAGCTTTGTATTAGGTAAATAACTATTTATAAACTTATGGTTTTGAGACTCCCCCTGCTACGTGTAAACTAATGAATGGTGATATGTATATGCATGTAAAAAACAGCTTGGCGCAAGTGAAAGATCAATACAATCTTAGTATATTTTACGTGAAAATGGGAGAGAAAATAAGTACCAATGTAAATCTTGCTGGGGGAAACCTACCAATTGACCCGATTTTGTGTAAATCGAGCTTAAAAGGTAAAAATGTGCCTAATTTCGATGGCAGTGCGAAATGTTTTGACAATTTTTCAAATAAACGAAATATTTATATGAACCCCCAGCAAAAACTGCAAAATACATTACTTATCGAAGGATTTTTCATAAAAATATTTTTGATTTAATGTCATTATTCACTTGCACCGATGCGATTTATATAGATTTGAACCGTGTTAGGATACGCCTGTCACGTGCTTAAGAAAAATATATGACGTCACAAAAATGCATCAAATATAGTGTTTGATATCACTGTTAATTTATGTAATAAAAGTTTAAAGAAATTCGCTCGGTTAAAGTATCTTTTCTATAAATAAAATAGTATCGTTTTTAGGTATAAATTTTGCTTCGGACAGCCTTAACATAGCCGCGTAACAATGGTAGAATGGTCAATCACATCGAAGAGCGCTGACAAGTCCAACATCAAGAGAACTGCACATGAGTTGGAATCTAGTGCTGTCACAATATCGTTAAGGTTAAAAAAAAATTGGTTAACATGTAAACAAGGACGCAGTGTTATCTTTACAATAGTGATTCTAAAACATGACTTTATACAGACCCTGAAACATACTACTACACCACACGCTCGCTGCACGCTCGCTAAACCGTTTACACGAAACGCTGAACGGTTTACACGAAACGCTACACGCTTTCTCCGAAACGCTAAACGGTTTTCATGAAACGCTGAACGAATTACACGAAACGTTTCTCACACGAAACGGTTTGCTCGCTTTTCACACGCTTTGGACTCGCTTCGATTTTCGTTTCAATCGGGTTTTCTCGGATTTTTACTTTTATGGTAAGAGTTGTTTTAAAATGGTACGATATAATAGAAATCATGATATTTCACAAATAGATCTTTTTTAAAATCGGCAATATTGATCTTTAATGAAAAATATTTCAATCACAGAAATAAAAAAATTGCTACAGAACATGCACGTACATGTATAATTAATTCATTGCTCGAAAGAAATATCACTCGTTTTAATGTCGTAGGAAAAATGAAATTGTTCCGTAAAAATAATAATAATAAATACAGAAAATGTTAATTGCTTATTAATTTTAAAACATTAAAATTGAAATCTGTATCATTACAAACGTAAATCCGTTTTTCGTTTTTCGGCGGCTTTATTTTTCAACATTAGGAATTGTTTTGAAATGGTTTGCGAGAATAAAAACGTAATACATGTATTTAAATAAATAGTTATTCAATTACATTAGTAATTGACAATTATTTAGAAGTAAAATAATCACCGAATTTAAAAGAAGGCTATGCAATCAAAGGATTTTTTTCTTATAACGTATCAACCACATATTAAAATATGCTCCGCACATACAACCAGACATAAAACGAGACGATTGACATAAACAAAAAAAAGTTTGTATCACTATTTAGGATATCTATTTCTAAAATAAATTTTATAAATTCTATCGGATGGAACAAAATCAATGAATTAAATTTCAGACTCAATATACGTGTACGCATAACGTCGCTTTTACCACAAACTTTTTAAAAATAGTACCATACATATATATAATGTTAACACAATATTTTCCCATCTATCCTTTTTCAAATTTGTAATTGATTGATGAACGTTATATCATTAAAATAATGTTCTTTATCAAATATTGATTCCGACTGCTTTAAAGCCATTAATTTTTTTATTGGCTGTTGACAAAAAAAGAGACGCGTGACCATCCAATGAAAAAAATACACAGTTTGATTGACATGTATAGTCAGCTGCAGGTGTTACCCGGTGTCCGAGTGCTAATTGTACACTGTCGAAAGGTTTCAGTTATCGATGTAAAAGAAACATCAAATACTACATGTTTATTACGACTTGACAGTATCACAAAGAGTTGATTTAATTTTTACAAACAAAATGTCAATAGTATACATACATAAGTGTTTTGTTAATCACAAACCATTCCGGGAAGTCTTAAACTCGGGCGCCATTTTGAAAGAACTAATAACTGAGAAAAGTTCCGAATGAAATCTGATGAAACGTTTCACACGATTCTCGCACGCTTTGCCTTAAACGCTTTACACGCTTTGCCCGAAACGCTGCACGCTTTGCCCGAAACGCTAAACGGTTTACACGAAACGCTTCACGATTCACACGAAACGCTAAACGGTTTACACGAAGCGATTCTCGCACGAAACTCGCACGCTTTTTTGGTGTAGTAGTACGTTTCAGGGTCTGTACCATATGCTATTCTAATGTGGTCAAATTAACCCTGTATAACATACATCTTTTCACATAATGTCATTCATTAAAGCTTGCAGCAGGAATCATTACGGGGTAAACTGTTCCCTAGCATGCCCTCTGAATTGTAAGACATGCCTACATACCAATGCTGTTCCACTTGTAAGACGGGGTGGAACGGCTCAAATTGTACCTCTGGTAAACAAGTTCGTTTTAAAGTTTTATATAATAAAATAATAAATATAATAAAAAATATGACATTTGAGATTGTTTGAAATTAAAAATTTCAATATCAAATGAATGTTTTTTGGGCTTTTTTAGGAATTTTATTGTATATTATAAATATTGGTTGTCACTTTTTTTTAAAGACATGTTTTAATTCATATAGAGAAAACTGTCTGTACCCATGCAGTTTACACTGTACCAATCAGAATTGTGGCGGATTTACCGGAAGTTGCATCAGTGGTTGTGCTGACGGATTTTACGGCAAATCCTGCGATAGAGGTAATGCCGACTGAGAAACTGTAATGAGCATGTAACATTTACGAAATAAGTATGATACTACTAGAAATGCATTGGATTCGTTACATGTCCGTTGAAAATGTGAGCTTGACAGTGTAGGACTAATTCGGTAAACCAAAATGCCCAGTCTAATTCTTTATTTAAATTTAGAATTAAATGAAAAATATAATTTGATGTAATTCAAAAAAAAAAATATTCATATAATTTTCTGATTTAATTTTCTGGCTTGATATATAGAACGAGAATACCATAACCGTTAGTGGATCGTCAATCTCAATAGTCATCAACATCATCTTTATCTCGTGTGGATTTAAAATGTGCAGGTAATTGTTTTCTAAATATATCCCAAATTATTCGAACACTTCACACCTTTTTAATTTGTTCAATCAAGAATCGTGTTTATAATGATCCGGTCTGTTTCCTTACATCACACACACACACACACACACACACACACACACACACAGAGTTTCTAGTATGCCGGTCCCCACTTCGCGTGACGAGTAGTCTCCCATGACGTTGCTATGCAATTGGTAAATAGTCGCCATTTTAGCGCTCACTTCAGAGCCGGAGATGGATTTTATTTCCCCAGTGATTAGGTTTAGGTTTAAGAGTTTTATGACAGAATTAAATTATTTAGCATTGTTTATGAGACTTTTTTGACTTTGGGCTAATTCTTGTGATTTTTGCGTTCAAAAGGCGCTACATGAGCCTTTTGAAACCGAAAATTACAAGAATCGGGCTAATGTCGAAGCATACCTTGAATTTGATGTCGAGAAAAAGAAACAGTGAAATAAATTTATTTTTCAGGAAATCTCCCAAACGTTTGAGTGTTGTATTTCATTCATTAAAATGTTACGTTTCTGTCATCAAAATGTTACGTTGACGATTTTGGCGATAGATCTAGTTCCTGTGAGGTAGAGCAGGCTACGCATAAACGTAGGTTCATCAAACACAAGAGGAATGCAATTTTACTGTCATGAAATTCAATTTTCTTTTAAATTCTAATTAAAGTAATTTTGTTGAATTTTGTTGAAGCTTTCTATATACACTCTAACACATAGGTAATAATTCACCCTACCTGACAAACTTTTCTCAATCCCAAACCCTCTTCATCACAGTTGCCACAGATATTCCCATCCAAATTGTTTAGCACAAATAATCCAATTAACCGGTCATTTAAATCCTTAATATCAGTTACAATCAGCACTTTAAATCTTTCAGATTAAGACCATTTCGATGCAAATCAGCTGTTTTCTGTATATTATCACAAGAACTTTAGTTACGTCAATATGAATATTCATGAGATTGAAGCGCACGAGATGATTTTCCCAACTACATATCTTGTGTTATAATTACACGTTTGTTTTATTTCATTTTTAATTTCTAATTTAAAAAACTGTGTTTAAAAACCAGTTTTTTAAACCCAATTTTAACGAGGAATTCAAATTTTAGCTTTATTTTGCGTTTTTCTTTGGATTAAGCGATTTTTTCGATCGCTCACGCGATCGTCCCTATATAAGAGACCGCATACGGCGGCATATATATTGGCGCCATATTTATGGGGACCGGCATACTAGTAGTGTTCCCACACACATATATATGAAAAAAATCACAACACCGAAATCAACTCAACTAGTTTCATTTTAAATCATCAGGAGTTTGACAACATGTTGCTAAGTTACACAATTACACATACATACAAATTCAAAGTTCTTATTGTGACGTCATTAAGCGCTAATTTTATGTAACGTTATGTAGCTAAATTGATTATGACGTCATGATATAAAGATATTCATAAAGTACGGGAAAATAAAATTCTCCATACAAATAATACAAATATATAAAATTATTGCGGGAAACAGTTTTTATCTGACACATAATATAATTTTAAGGCATTTAAAACAGGTATATATTTGTTAATAAACAGTTTTTCTTTTGCCTCACGTTCTTTTTCTGTGTTATCCCTCAGTAACTTGTTAAAAGGAAAAACGGTAAAATTGGGACTTTTATTCCTTGCACAGTTCCTTATATGTTCACTGACGGCCGTACATTGGTATTTAGGTTCCCTGATTTGCTGTCGGTGTACGGTCATCCTGTGTCTCAAGGTCTCCTGTCTGACCAATATAATTTTCACCGCAACCACCGCAACGTATGACATAGATAAGGTTTGAACTAGTGCATGACATGGAGGTTTTGATTAAAAAATCGCATCCGGTTTTAAAATGAAATGTGGATCCTTCTGTCAGATATGGGCATGTACTACATTTGGGTTTTATCGCATTTTTTGATGATAGGTGGTTCTTGGTTTTTACTGGAAAACGATACTCTGGTAAGAATACATTTTAGAGAAGGCTTTGTCGCTTACTTTTAATGATCTGTGAAGTATCTAATATTTTCTTCATGTCTGGATCCTCCTCTAGGATAGGCAGGTTATTTCTAATTATGTTGAACACTTCTGGATTTCTAGGGTTGTGCGTAGAAACGTATGGTATAACATTTTTAACGGGTTTATTTTTAACTAAAAGTAGATCCTTTCTTTCATGGGATTTGGCTTTGTTAATTCATATGTATGTGTAATTGTGTAACTTAGCAACATGTTGTCAAACTCCTGATGATTTAAAATGAAACTAGTTGAGTT
>WFKH01011926.1:74525521-74537645 GCA_016163765.1 Magallana hongkongensis
CAAGTTTATGTCCAGAAACTGAGTTACAACGAAAGGAATGTATCGAAAAAAGAAGTACACTGAATGTATTGAATGATAATGTCGATGAAATACCAGATATGGAAACCGAGGCAAAGTCAGCTGATGTCATGTTTAAAGTGCAACAAAATAACCAATCCAGAGAAGAAGTCATGCAGATAATCAAAAATCTTAATGAGACACAGAGAAATATATTTTATTATGTAAGAGACTGGTGTCTAGAGAAATCAACAGGACAAAACCCATACCCCTTTCACATATTTATAACAGGTGGTGCAGGTACCGGAAAAAGTCATGTTATCAAGGCTATTCATTATGAAGCTTCACGTTTGCTTGCAAAGAACATGTCAACGCCAGATAGTTTAGCAGTACTGCTGACTGCTTTCACAGGAACAGCTGCTTTCAACATTGGTGGAAATACAATCCATCACCTGTTTTCTCTGCCAAAGTATATGCGTCTACCATATGAACCATTAAAAGAACAGACTCTTAGTGAATTAAGGATACAGCTTCGAGATCTTAATGTACTGGTGATTGTTGAAGTGTCAATGGTTTACAAGAGACTGCTGTATTATATCCATGAAAGGCTTGTGCAAATAAAAAAGAGCAAAGAGCCGTTTGGGGGAGTCAGTGTCATTGCGGTAGGTGACTTTTACCAACTACCTCCTGTCAAACAACGTAAAGATGAAAGACTCTACAAAGACAATATTTCATATCCAGTTGATCATTGGCAAGAATTGTTCAAAGTTGTCGAGTTATCAGAAATCATGAGACAAAAGCAGGATGTACCATTTGCAGAAGTTCCTAATTCTCTGCGTACACGGGAATTGCAGGAACCACTTAATACTGAAATCTTGTCAGTGCTTCATGAGTGTGTTAGGGAGGGACCAGAGGATGTCTTACATGTATATGCTACAAACGACGAAGTAAACAATTACAATCTAAAAATGCTGCGTAAAAGTTGCGATGATTTTCTTGAGATTGATGCTCAGGATTTCGAGAAAAACACAGCAACAGGAAAACTAACACTGAGAAAAAAGCCTATATCTAGATCAAAATCAGACGGTCTGTCCAGTTCCCTTTTAACTGCGGTGAATTCACGGGTAATGCTCACTAGAAATTGTAATGTAGAGGACGGACTTGTAAACGGTGTCATGGGAAAAATTTTGCATTTTGTATTGAAAGATGGAAATGTAGCTCATGTTCTTGCAGTTGGTGTGATATTTGACAATAAGAATGTTGGACAAAGAACCGGGAGAAAAACACCAGAAGGAAATGTTGTCTTAATCGAGAGGGTGCAAGAGGAAGTGGTTGAAAAGAAATCAAAATCATTTATCAGACACCAGTTTCCTCTACGACTATCATGGGCGTGTACAGCTCATAAAGTTCAAGGAATGACGGTTGACAAAGTCGTTGTCAATTTAGACCGAACATTTTCTGCAGGTCAAGGATATGTTGCGTTAACAAGAGTGAAATCCAAAGACGGATTGTTCATCGAAACTAACGATGTCAATACATTAGATAAAAAGGTATACGCTGATGCTGAAGTAAAAAGTGCCCTCTTTGGTATGAATAAATTGAAGTTTCCAAATAGCTTTGAAAGGTCATCCATGTGTACCAGAATTATACTTCACAACATTCAGAGTCTTAAAGCACACTTTTCAGATCTGCAACACGATTTGCGTTTTACAGAAGCAGATTTAATCAGTTTGACAGAGACTTGGTTGAGGCCAAATGAAAATCTTTTCAACTTTTCTTTGGATGGATTTTCTTTCCACTCTCAAGCAAGAGGAAATGCATATGATGATCAGTCTATAGATTTCCATACCAAACGTTTTGCAAAGGGTGGTGGAGTTGCTGTGTACATTAAAGGGAATAAAAATGATAAAACGGTTAACCTTCTTCCTGTGAACAATATTGAAGGTATTGCTGTCAATTTACAAAGCATTCATACAGTAATTCTTACTTTATATCGCCCCAGCACAACCATTGCATGCAACTTTCTACAGCGCCTTCAAATGTTACTTGAACATAGGAAAGACAACTGGAACATAGTTTGCATTGGGGACTTCAATGAGGATGCTACAACTGCAGAAAAGTTTCAATGAATTGTTTAGATCCGTGTTAACTCTGATGGTGTTTTGTATTTGTTTCTTCGTAATTTTGAGTTTGAACACAGTTCGTTATCACCACATGCCATCGTAGAGGCGGAATTCAGACATTCACTGCTCATGACTTGACGGAGAGAGAGAGAGAGAGAGAGAGAGAGAGAGAGAGAGAGAGAGAGAGAAGTAAATGTACAATTCAAACATGTATATAATCTGTAAAAAACCATTTGACAATAAACGCATGTATACATGCATGCCTGTATCCACGTATGTAGAGAAACATTAAACAACCCTCAGTTTAAAGTCATGTATAATAATTGAAACGTGGGCATTTTGTTAGGAGAACGGTAATTTCCTACCCGCAGTCGCTAATTGTTGTGTGCATACAGTCATTGAGATGGCGGCATTTCTTTGATGCCGGCAAAGCGACCCGGCGATCTCTGATGCGGTCGTATTGCACGGGTGCTTCGGCGGCATGACTTTGATGCCGGCGATGCTACGAGCGTCTGAATTTAGATAGCTGCTGATAAAAACAAGACTGTCACAAAGCAGGAAATTAACGGTATTTTTAACCGGGCTCTATATTTGTACTAAAAAAAACCACGATATTATTTTGATTTACGATAAAATATAAACGGAAAACATTTAAATCCATTGTTTTAAAGATAAAATCGTTAAACAAACCACAAAAAACGTTCGACACTCGGGGACCGAACCCGGGTCGCCTGGGCACAAGTCCACCACTTTAACGACTGAGCTACGCGGACTCTCGCTTCAGGACTTTGGAGCCCAAAATCTCGATAATGCGTGGATCGATTTTAAAACGGATTTCATATTCTGAAGTTTTGAACGCGTCTCTATCAAATTCAAACATAAAAAAAATTCAAATCAAAAAAGTTGAAAAATAATTTATTTTTGTTTCCTTCCGGTGACGACCGGAAGTAACGGCGGACGTTCGGATATGCGAAGGGCACTGCGGCCGTTAACTCTCTACCATCTCTAAAAATTTGAAAGTCCTATTTTAATTACTTTTGGAGAAAAACCGTGAACAAGCAAAAACATAAAATCTTTATTATCTAGGGACCGGAAGTAACGACCAAAAATATCTAGTGTAATTTTCTTACAAATTTTGTCATGATAAAGATCTGAAAGTTTTATAAAAATCGGCTGAAGCGTTTTTGAGAAAACGTGACAGAAAAAAAAAAATAATAATAATAATAGAGGAAAAGAAACAAAGCAATAACAATAAGGTCTTCCGTTGGAAACGGAAGACCTTAACTAGACGCTCGTTGCGAGGAACAAGAGGTCTTCCGTTTAAATACACCTAACGCTATTTTGATACTTGTTCTTTTCTGAACACTTCAACCCTCTCTAAGGATTTAAAAAGACATATATTTAAGCGAATTGACGGGAACAAATTGACGCGGACGTCTGAGAAAACATTGGATTGAAACTGTAGTTATCCTGATATAGGAAGTGTATTTTCAATCCACCTCAGCGTTCCCAACTTGCTATATAAGTTATGCGATCGAAACACATTTTATGTAGTATCAGCAAGGCGAGCGATTATTTCATCAATAAGTATATAATCAGCAAATATGAGAAGATCTCAATTCGGAAGAGATTATACGCAAGACAAAGCATTGTCCGATGACTTTAGAGAATCAGTCGGCACTGATACACTTCCTATAGCTACAGTTTCAATCCAATGTTTTCTCAGACGTCCGCGTCAATTTGTTCCCGCCCATTTCAAATGATTGACGGTAACAGGTAAATTTAACGTGTATATTCCCAATCTTGCCAGTTAATCTTCAGCGGTCTTAATAATACATTGTAAAATGTCGAGTTTCAATTTTACATAAGAACACCTACGGCAGTATAAATTATGAATTTTAAACATAGTCAGTGATATATGAAGCGGTGTAATTAATTTCAGCAAAAAATAAAAGGATCGAAATCAAGGAAGGATGTAACAGGGGTAGTTGTTTTCTTAAAACATCGTTGATTTATGGATTAACTTTTTACTTCTAAATGTTTTGGAAATATAATAAATAAAATGCCATACGCTAAAACCTACAATTGTATGATGAGAGAGAGAGAGAGAGAGAGAGAGAGAGAGAGAGAGAGAGAGAGAGAGAGAATTAATCAGTAATCGATTTGATAAAGAAATTGATGATCGTTTTATGTGCTTCTTTTGCATATCGATTATTTTTCTTTTTGTCTCACGTTTATCTTTGCCGACTAACACTGTGTGATAAAAAATTCTGCTAAGTCGGCAAATAAAATAACCTACATCTTAAAATGTAGTATGGTTAATTATTCCCCCTTTTCCCGATTCCACTCGATACCCAAGTGTTATATGTTAAGCAATCGGTTGATAAAATCCGAAATTTATGAATTTTGACCTCGATGTTTAGTCACTTCACAGATATTATAATAATAAATCCCGCTTTTGGGCGAACATAACTTGTATGTTGACCTTTGAAAATAATTATAAACTTAAGACAGAATTTTAATGATTAAAATCCCAATGTACCCTACCGTAATGATTTATTTAGCAAAAGTGAAAAATCAGACTTTTTTGTTTTAACAGTGTATTTCTCCGATCGGTGATTACATCTGTAAATTCATAGGCTGAAACACACATACACTGGTTGTTAGTTTTCACACATTGTCGCAGTCACCCGGTCGTTTGTATAGTTCCGTGTGTAAACTTCGGAGGTTTTTCTTAATCCCAGACAGACAACAGATTCATCAGTAGACATACACAAAAAAGGAAAGGTACACCGTCTATAATAAAAAAGAATGTTTAGCGTTGAACTTTTAGCGCTGACTTCAAATCAGTAAGAAGACAATCATTTAACAATGTATTTTAAATCATTTAAATCCATAGACAATATCCCGTAACTAGAGATAAATACATATATGATTTTTGGACGCCAAATTTACATTTAGCCTCTAGCCACATAACTGCATGTTACCTGTAGTAGTTCTTATTCAAATACTTAAATATTCGTACATTAGAGAGAGAGAGAGAGAGAGAGAGAGAGGAGAGAGAGAGAGAGAGAGAGAGAGAGAGAGAGAGAGATATTATATAGTAGTTTATAGTGTTCAGAAAATCAATATATAAGCAACATATGTCAACAAACATGTATCTGTAATATATGTGAATAAATACTAAACAGTCCTCCTTTTTAAGACATGTAGAATACTAATGTCTTGAAACGTTGGCGCATTGCTAAATGTGTGCATAGAGTCAATGAGATGGCGGCATTTCTTTGATGCCGGTAAAGCGACCCAGCGAGCTCTAATGCGGTCGTACTGCATGGGTGCTTCGTCGGCATGTCTTTGATGCCGGCAATGCGACGAGCGTCTGAATTAAGCGAGCTGCTGACAGAAATAAGACTGTAACAAAGCGGCAAATAAACGGTATTTTGATACGGACTCTATATTAATTCTGACAAAAAAGCCGGTATTCATTTAATTTATGAAAAAATGAAAACGGAAACATTAAAATTCATCATTTTAAAGATAAAATCGTTTAACAAAACACATTTAAGAAAGAAAAAGCATTCGGCACTTGGGGATTGAACCCGGGTCGCCTGGGCACAAGTCCACTACTCTAACGACTGAGCTACGCAGTGTTTCGCTTCAGGACTTTAAAGCCCAAAATCTCAAGAATGCGTGGATCGATTTTAAAACAAATTTCATATTCTGAAGTTATTTATGCGTCTCTATCGAATAGTAACATAAAAAAAATTCAAAACAAAAAAGTTAAAAATTGACTGTTTTTTGTTTCCTTCCGGTGACGACCGGAAGTAACGGCGGACGTTCGGATATGCAAAGGGCACTGCGGCTGACGACTCTCTACCATCCCCTAAAATTTGAAAGTTCTATCTTAAATACTTTTGGAGAAAAATTGTGAACAAGCAAAACATAAAATCTTTAATATTTCTAGACCGGAAGTGACGACCAAAAAAATCCCACGTAATTTACTTACAAATTTTGTCATGAATAAGATCTGAAAATTTCATCAAAATTGGCTGAAGCGTTTTTGAGAAAACGTGACAGAAAAAAACCCCAATAATAATAATAGGGGAAAAGAAACAAAGCAATAACAATAAGGTCTTCCGTTGGAAACGGAAGACCTTAATAAAACAACTACGTAAAAAGGAGAAAAATGAATTGTTGTAAACACTTTTGACATTTAATTCTACTACCAAAGGTTTAATTTCTTCGAAGAACATGCTTCTTAAAAGAATATTTTTTAACCAGTTTCTAAAAAATTAACATGAATATTTAAGAAAAAATAACATCATGTGCACAATGATTTTTTTTTTAGAATGTACACTGACCTATGGGAAAAATTGCCAGTATAAATGCAATGTACACTGCATCAACCAAACGTGTGACAGAATAAACGGCAGTTGTCTCTATGGTTGTAGAGATGGGGATCAATGTGACGAAGGTAAAATGGTTTTGTTTTTTTTTGACGTGTAATGTGGCGTTTTAATATTACACAGAATAACAACATCGATTGGATTTTTTTGTTTACAAACCAGAGTATTATTAACATAATTATCTTTCAAGACTAATTTTATCATCCTTTTTTCTAGAAACTAATAAACTGTCATATTCTACATCATCGGATATTCTTCCTATATTTGTCGGAGGAATAATTGTCGCATGCGTCTTTGCAATATTTGGAGTTATAATGGTTATACTTTTCAAACGGTAAATGTTTCTTCAATATTTAAACAAAATCTTGATTTAACTGTATTTATTCTTCTTATTTAATTTTAAAAAAATAGCATACGTGAATCCGTTCATTTCAGAAGAAAATCCTCTGGCAAGAAGTGTAGTACGGATGTTCTTTGGTTTTGTTGGACATCCACGTCTACTGCAGAACAGAGATCCACTACTGAGGACATTTCGAATTATCAAGAGTTGTGTTTTTCGTTAAAAGAAAACCCTTATCAAAGCATATCACGTTGATAAATATATATACCTTTTCAGGCTTTTAGGACATTAGAAACTTGGGGTTTTTTTCTGACTAAAAAGTAAATAAATATTTTATCATATTTAAAAAAAACTATCTCTGCCGACAATGCAGAGTTTGTTGCTGTTAAACAAATTCGAGTCATCCGAATTCAAATTTTATATAGCTACTGAGATAACACCAGAGACAAGAGGGAAATGCTGGCGGTGAATAGTTTCGATAACTATTAACTGTGGACAAAAAACAATAACATAATTGTACAGTACACGCTGTCTAGATGGAATATATTGTATATTCGCCGTTTCCTTAAACACCGGATCTGACCTAGTTGAATAGCCACACGGACAGCAATTAAGCAAATAGGGAAGAAGGTCACACCTCCAATATGATAACATTGCAGAGTGAAGCTGCATAACAAAAGCCCGTGCTGATCAGAGAAATACAAAATAGCTGGGGTTATTTAATACCGATAACAATGCACTTCCCAGATTTTCATCTTCAACTTATAAGCACCCAAAAATGCACGTGATTTCACATTGGTCACTGCCAAAAATAGAATTCTTTTGTTTTTCAATTATCTTTAGAACATCGTTAAAACTTTATCATAGTGAGCATCATTTCACATAATCGTTTAGAAAAATACTTTTGAAATTAAATTCAACAAGAGGGCCATGGGCCACATCGCTCACCTGAACAACAGTTCCTTGTAACATTCTATTTCGTAGCATATGCTATTTCTATTTTAAACTTTGAGCCCCTTTACGGGGCCCCAGTATTAGTCTGGTGGCCACAGCTTTATTGATTTAGAATCTTCATTATTTAAGAATGCTTGTATAGTAATCTTACAATTTTGAAGCACTGTAGTTCTTGAGAAAAAAGATTTTTAAACATTTTTTTCTATATATGTTAAACTTTGAACCTCACACCGGGCCCCATTTTTTTCACTATATATACAATCTTTTGTGTAAACATTGGCATTTATGGTGCAGTGGTTCTTGAGAAGAAATTTTTAAAACATTTTTCCTACGTATTCTATGTTAAACTTTGAACCCCGTCTGGGGCCCCAGTTTTTGCCCGAGGGTCACGATTTTAACAATTTTGAATTTTCACTAAATAAACTAGCTTTTGTGTAAATATTGGCATTTCTAGTGCAGTGGTTCTTGAGAAGAAGATTTTTTAAACATTTTTCCTACGTATCTCTATGTTTAACTTTGAACCCCGCCTAGGGCCCCAGTTTTGCTCCGAGGGTCACAATTTTTACAATTCAGAATCTTCACTGTATAAACAAGCTGCCGTGTAAATATTGGCATTTCTGGTGCAGTGGTTCTTGAGAAGAAGATTATAAAAACATTTTTCCTACGTATTTCCATGTTAAACTTTGAACCCCGCCTGGGGCCCCAGTTTTTGTCCGAGGGTCACGATTTTTACAATTTAGAATCCTCACTATATAAACTAGCTTTTGTGTAAATATTGGTATTTCTGGTGCAGTGGTTCTTGAGAGATTTTTAATACACCCACCATATTTTCACTGTTTTATAATTATCTCACATTAAAAAAAGGGTTATGCCCTTTATTTTAACATTTTAGAATTTCCTTCCTATAGAGATGCTTTGTACCAAGTTTGGTTAAATCTGGCCCAGTAGTTCTAGAGAAGAAGTCAAAAATGTGAAAAGTTTACAGACGGACGGATAGACAGACAGACGGACAGACGACGGACACCTGGCGATCAGAAAAGCTCACTTGAACCTTCGGTTCAGGTGAGCTGAAAATTCAAATCACTGTGGTAAGAATGAATGTGAACAAACAAAATGTAGATTAAGGTGCGAAAGTCCAAGGCACACGAGTCCTGACTCTGTGGGGAATCCCTCCCGCTAATATATCACCCTCTAAATCTGTGAATGTGAAAAAGTTCCATGGAGTTGTTTTTATAAGTAAAGTTATATTTACCAGATAATTTTGGATTTTGGCATGTCTTTGATTATTATAGATATTTAAACTTTTATTCATATTTAATTATTTAAATTAGATAATAACGTAATGAACTCGGATGTTGGTTGAACAAACTAACGTAAATAACGTAGGGTATAAATAAGTTACAAATACTTAACAGTTTTATCCCAAACAGCGAGCTCCAATACTTTAAAAGAATGCATTTCTAACCCCCCAAAATTAAAATTCCATACATGTATATCACTTTTAAAATCAGGCTGAAAATGGTTTAAATCATATTGAAAATTAATATGTAAAAGGTTATCACCCCATGTTAGTCATAATGTAGAAATGACGTATTAAGGATTGTCTTGTTTTAATGTGAATATTTTGGAGCAAAGCAAGGGTGTTTTTCGACGGTTTTTTGATTGGGAAATATCAAACGCATATTTGCTCAAGTACAATTTTTAACTATGATGTTTATAATTATATCCTTTTCCTTTTCCTTAGTTTTTGAAAATTGTTTTAATGTAATAGAACAAAAGCACATAAATGGAGTTATAAGTCTTTTTACTATAGTTCAAATAATGATCACTTAACGTCCAACAACCACACATACATGTAGGAAAATAGGATTTCAGCATAGCATATCTTATTTTCGATATTGTCGGTCCTATAACACATCAGGATGTGCAGACAAATTAGATAGCGCGCGTTAGCGCGGTTTGATAATTTGTCTGAACAGCCTTGTGTATTATAGAACCGACGATATCCAAAAATAAGTATGAAATGTTTATAATTAAGATCTTCCGTTTCCAACGGAAGACCTTATACTGATTGTGATGGTAATTCTTCATTATTGTTATTCTTCTTCGAGACGTTTTTTAAAACCTCAATAACTTATTTGTTTGTCATCCGATTTCATTCAAATTTTCAGGGTATATTGTAAATTGAATTTAGTTTTTATGGCACAAAAAAGTTTGGAATCGCAACTTCCGGTTTTATTTTCATTTATATTGGTTTAAGATAATAAGATAATTTATCTTACTTGTACAGTAGATTCCGAATCTAAATATGCAAGGCCAATTGTATATTTAAAAGATGAAATATAATACAACGATGAGATATTACCCGGCATGTGTAAAATTGACCTGTGTTTGACTTAAGATTAATATACTGTAGTTACCCATTTCCGTTAATTTTACAGACTTCAACACTTTCAAGACAATATTCAAACCTTACCTGACCAACCAGTCATATATGTATACTGGTGTGGGAATTAATAGTCGATCAATACAAAAAAGTGTAGAAAGTAAAAGAATTTTTTTCTTTAGAGTTGTTCAAATATTTAGCAGGGTTTACAACGTAAAAATCATACATTCTCCAAGCGTTTAAGGCAGTTTGAAAATCAAATCAAAGTTCCATGTTACAATATAACATGTATGCGGTAGGTGCTGGCACAATAAAAGAATTGTGCGGAGTTGAGAGATTCAGTGATTATTTTTAAGAATATTCACAAATTTTTACACAAGTTTTGTTTGGATTCTAGCGGTCACTTTATCACTTTTTTAGTTCTTCTGTATGGTCTTTTGTTTCATTGTAAAAAAAAAATATTGTTGTGCTTCCCCCCACCCCCACTCACAGTGCTTGAGCTGATTTTTTGTTTTCAAAATTGGCGAACAAAAATCGAAAATTCGAATGTGGCGAAATCGATTTTTGGTGACTTCTTATGTGTAAAACTTCCTACTAATATATTTCACTTTGCAATCTGTTTGTTTATTTGGCCAATCTGTATTAATTCAATCACACCGTGCGACCAAAAATCTCGTGTCGCTTTGGTGCAAACAGCCCTAGACATAGATAACCAAAGGTAATTTATTATGGCTGCAGTTCATAAATTGTTATGTAATTGAAATACATTTGGAAGGGTCCTTTCACTACAGTGGTCAATTGTTAGAATATAAATTTAAAGTTTTAAGTCAAAGATCTTAAATAATAATTTTTTGATCTCATGTTTAGAAGCTATGCAATACGTTATGCAAGGCAGACGGTCGCCATAGAAATCATCAGAGTACTACAAGTGTCGGCAGTTTTCTTATTTCTTTGAAACACCTTGGAACATTATTCACTTGACTTATCTGACTAGCGACATATTTGCCTCCAAAAATATATGCACTTCTCAAAGTTATAATTAACTGACAAAGATATGTGTTCTTCAAGGGATTTTAAAATTGTTATATCGATACATGTAAAAAAAAACAAAACAAAACAAAAAAAAAAAACTATTGAAGCTGTGTAGTTTGAGGTTGTAATGCAACTTAATCGACTTAAAACCAAGCAGAGTATTTTATTTGGCTAATTGTATTCAGCGCGTCGGCGAGCCCGCGCGTCAATCTCATATCTGTAATTCCAAGTAAAATCTTCCCGTAGTAAAACACTCAAATGACGTCAATTTTTCTTTATTTTAAGATATTATCGTTTATTTTCATGTCGAGAAATATCCTTGTCAAACAGTTTTGATTCCATTTCAACCAAATCTTTCACGCTAGGTGGTAGAGCTTTCATATATCGCAGATTTATTCTTTAGCGTCGCAAAACAATGTTCTTTGTATTTCATCGTTGTGTTATATCTGACCTTGGATTTTGTTCTATTTTGCTAGAACTTTGAGGGGTTAGAGATTTTATTTCATTTGAAAATCACTTTATAATATCCTGGATTCTAGTCTACTCTTGTAAGACTAATCTTGGCCATAAAATGCCATACAGGGTATCAGTGTTTCACAAACACATACTTTCCGTATTTGTCAATAATAGGGATAATTTATAAAATCGTCTGGAAATTGGACTTGTTGAGCCAATAGCCCAACTGGTCTAAACATTGTATACAAGTTAAATTTCTCCAGTACCTATTCCCGATATATTGTTATTTATCAAGTGAGAACTTCTTGTCAATTTAAAAATAATATTAATGCAAGGTATTCAGACCCGCAGCATCGTGGGTTGGGGGTGATGAAGTGAAAAAAAAGAGAAAAGTAACAGTGAATTCATCGTCGATACCCACGGGTGATCG
>WFKH01011926.1:74537745-74578041 GCA_016163765.1 Magallana hongkongensis
CCCCCCCCCCCCCCCCCCGGGATACAGGATAACCAAATAATATCAAGTTATGTTTGCCTCTCCAGAACCCATACCCTATTACATGATAAATGAATACTTATCCAGGGTACGATTTCTCCGCGTGGATGGTGGTTCATGGCACAGATGTCTGACGTTTAAATATTTATTTTAATAATATGATTATTTTCTGTACTATAATAATTATTATTATAGTTAATTTAATTTTTTGCAAGAAATATTTTTAACATCAGCTAGCGGCTGTGCTTCCCCTCCAATGCTCCCGAGGTTAAAATAAAGCTGATTTTAGTGGTATTTACCATTGTATGAAAATAACAAGTTTGATGACAACAACTTTTGATTGTATCATACACACCTTACAAACTTGAAACAAAGTTCACAATATCAAAACAGTTTTAGATTTCTTCAAGTTCTCATTCATTTATTCTTATATACATGTACTCAATGTTTCTCATAGTTTTCTATTGAAAGAGACATCAAGTGCCTCATTTAATTCACTCATTCACATTGATATCAGGATTATTTATTACTTTGTGCATCAACTAACATCGTTGTTCACTTCTCATTTTGGCAGAGTGAAACATCGTGCCCGATGATAATAAAATCGTATAATCGATAATTAATTTTCAAACAAAATCTGTTGCGCGAGCTCGTCGACGCGCTGAATACAATTAGCCTTTTATTTTACATCTAGCTTATCAAAATGGGAGATTGTAAATTTTTAGCAACTCTGAAATACTTATAGTCAAGAACAGAAGAAATAATGTCTTTGAGGCTTTCACTACATTTTCTTATTAATGTGTATGAGCTCATAAAATTTTGTTTTATTATATAAAAAGTTGGGTTTTTTTCAAACTTAGAACTGTAGAAATTCTATTTCCTTACTTGGAAATCATTTAGTGATATAAATGGACACATGAGTAGTATAAGCCGCATCGCTGGGCGGTTCAACTCAGTGCACTTTTTATGCAAATGAGGTGCCACGCTATAGTAAGCTCATAATGCTAAGCTATAGTAAGCATAATTTCATGGCAGTTTTTATTGAGTAAAATTGTAAAAACACGTCTGATCTCTATGAAGTCACCGAGAATTATTACGTTATAACGTTATGCGCCTTTCTAGAACAATCTGAGGATGACGCAACGTTATTGTTCTTAACGTTCTAAATAGCACGCGACGTTATAGAATGTTCTAGACAGTTCTCAACGTTTATTATGTACTTGAACGTTATTTTCTTATCATTTGAATCAAGTGAATCATGCCGCTCACATCGCTTAGAAGTAGTCTTCTCCTCGAACAGCGCCGCTTGAAAGAATATCATTTGAAGCAGAAAAGGATTCGACTTTTGAAAAGAAATGAAGAACTGCTCCGACATTTGCGCTTATGTAGAAAAAACCTACGGCGACTACGGGAATTGGCTAAAAAAGCAGAGAAGTATTATCAGATCAAGTTGGATCGCGGACGACACTCTAGGAAATTCAAAGTGCAGGGAGAATGTATACAATGTGAATTTCAAGCCTTTACCCGAGAAAGACCATTCTCCTTTTGTCAGGAATGTATTGGATGCCATGTTGAAAGAAGTCAAGAGTGAAATGAACTGCCGTCCGAACGACTATCTGCGGTTGAACATACGACACTCTTCTTTGGACTCCGAAATATGGTATGAATTTACCCAAAGCAAGCATCTCGCCGCCCGGGGGATACTAGAAAAAATTAAAGGTGTGCAGCAATCCAAGAGAGATTTCACCATGACCGACGGAGCTATACAATTCCAATTTTTTCATGTACAGTATCCCGAAGGAAGTGGCGGAAATAAGAAAAACATCTGCTCGTCAACAAGGAGAATTTCAAAAAGGGTAAATATTCAAAATACGGATTCGTTGTGTTTACCGCGAGCAATCGTGGTCGCTCGATTGCACAGTAAAAAACCTCAGGATCCCGTAGCTCTGGAAGTCTGGGGAAAGCAATGGACTCGAATGATGAAAGGTGACTGTAGAAGTATAGATCAGAAAAAAACAGGCTCTAGAGCTCATGGAACTTGCTTGATGTGACCCCGAGTTACCCTGTGGCCCTATAGAGTGGAGGAAGTTACAGGAGATATTGTGCCCTGAATTTCGACTAAAGATCTTTCAATTTTAAAACTAACACGCGCGCACTGAAATGAAGCCAATCTACAAGGGTCACGGCGACGGGAGATGTCTGAACGTGTTGCTAGATCGAGGGCATTACGATACTATACTTTCCATGCCCGGAGTCAGCGAACACAAATATTACTGTAATTATTGCGATGTTGGATATAGCCACATCGAAGAGCATCGTACCAAGTGCCCTCATCGCTGCTCATTTTGTTTGGGCGACACTACCTCTCCCCCCGAAGGCATAAGCATCGAATGTTCCGAGTGTCACGGATTTTTCAAGAGCATGGGGTGCTACCAGAGACTTTTAGTACCTGCCAAATCTAGGACCAACACTTCAGTGTGTCATTTGATGGATCGATGTCAGCACTGTCAGACTTGGATGACCAAAAAATTATTAGCAAACCACAAGTACAAAGGACAAAAACAATGCAAGATCTGTAAGAAAATTGTAGAGTAGAGAGCGATCACCAGTGTTACGTGCAAAAGAAGCCCGAGAAGAAAAAAGACGAATTACAACTGTACATTTATTTCGATTTCGAGGGCACTCAAGAGCACGGAATTCATTCCCCTAACCTGTGTGTGGCTCATCGGGTGTGTCAACATTGTGACCATTTACCTGTGGATGAACCCTGTACGCACTGTCAGAGTTTACGCCCCCGTCAACATGCTTTCAAGGACGAGATACCTTCAAGCATTTTGTAGAGTGGCTATTACAATCTGAATGCAAGGGGAACAACAAAGTATCGCAATTAGTGCATGAAGGGGCCATCGTCATTGCTCACAATTTTAAGGGATACAATGGACAATTTATCTTGAACTATATCGTTCACAGAGCATGCATCAAACCCTCGGTCATCGTGAATGGAAGTAAGATCTTGTCCATGAATATTAAATTGTGACATAAAATTCATCGATTCCTACAACTACTTGCCTTTTGCACTCGTAAATATGCCTTCTGCTTTCGGGTTACAAGAACTGAAACAAGAGGCCCATGGGCCACATCGCTCACCTGAACAACAGTTCCTTGTAACATTCTATTTCGTAGCATATGCTATTTCTATTTTAAACTTTGAACCCCTTTCTGGGACCCCAGTATTGGTCCGAGGTTTATGGTTGGCTTTAACAATTTAGAATTTACACTATTTGAGGATCCTTGCATAGTAATCTCACAAACTGTAGCATAATAGTTCTCGAGAAAAACTTTTTATAAACATTTCCCATATATATTTCTATGTTAAACTTTGAACCTCTCTTGTGGCCCCAGTATTAGTCCAGAGGTCACTGCTTTATTAATTTAGCATTTACATTATTCAAGGATGCTTGCATAGTAATCTCACAAGTTGAAGCATTGTAGTTCTCTAGAAAAAGATTTTTAAACATTTTCCCTCTATATATCTATGTTAAACTTTGAACCCCTCTTGGAGCCCCAGTATTGGATCGAGGGTCACAGCTTTTATAATTTCGAATCTACACTATTTAAGGATGCTTACGTAGAAATCTGACACATTGAAGCATTGTAGTTCTCGTGAAAAAGGTTTTTAAACATTTTCCATATATACTTCTACATTAAATTTTTAACCCATCTTGGGTCCCCAGTATTAGTCCAGGGGTCACTAATTTAAAACTATCGAATCTACATTATCCAAGGTTGCATGCATAGTAATCTCACAACTTGTAGCATTGTAGTTCTCAAGAAGAAGATTTTTTAACATGTTACCTATATATTTCTATATTAAACTTTGACCCCTCTTGGGGCCCCAGTAGTAGTACCCGGGTCACGATTTTACCAATTAAGAATCTACATAAGCCAGGGATGCATGCATAGTAATTCCACAAACTGTAACATTGTAAATCTCGAGAAGAACATTTTTAAACGTTTTCTATATATTTTTTAAAATGTTAAATTTTGAACCCCTCTTGGTGCCCCAGTATTTCTTTAATATAGATATCATTAATTTAAATTTCTGTACCAATAGTCGTATACATGTATCAAATAATATCAGAATAAAAATGATTTGTGTAACTAAATTCGCACATATGCTACTATATTTTTATTTGCAATTTTAACATCACCATGTGATTGTATACTCAGTATATTTCCTTATAAAATACGTATAGTTGGCATTTGTGGTGCAGTGGTTCTTAAGAAGAAGATTCAAAACAGTTTTCCTATGTATTTCTATGTTAAACTTCGAACCCCGCCTGGGGCCCCTGTTTTGGTCCGAGGGTCATGATTTTTACAATTTAGAATCTTCCCTATACACATGATACATATCAAAGGCCGGAACGGCCACAAAGGCGTCGAGCTGACATTTTCTTTAATATAGATATCATTAATTTAAATTTCTGTACCAATAGTCGTATATCAAATAATATCAGTATAAAAATGGTTTGTGTAACTAAATTCGCACATATGCAACTATATTTTTATTTGCAATTTTAACATCACCATGTGATTGTATACTCAGTCTATATTCCTTATTCATTGTATTAAAAATGCATCACTACGATGTATTTGTAATACAATGAATCATAACTCATCATGGTTACAAAAATCGAAGAAATTTCAAAGTTCAAAAATAAATTAACTTCTTTCTGCTTTAAACAGTCTTTGAACAAATTTCACGGGTTCATCATTAGTATACGAGTGTAACACATTAACAGCGTTTCCCTAATTATAATAAAACTTATTTATTTCAATTTCCGTGTGAAACAAGACTATCCCTATGGTAGTGTTGTTTACAAATAAATCTACACCACGTGCGTTGATCTGCCGTATCTTAGACTGGATAGCCTGCCTTTGATTCCAAACGCTGCCGCTAGGAAATTCAAGGACAGGTAACCACCACCGCCATGACTGCAGCTTCGCGCACAGCAAATGCGCACACTTAAAATAAATCGGAAAGAAGATTGAGGCGGATCAAAGAAAGAAGGTTTAAGAAGAAATATACATGAATTTGACAATAAATATTAAATTAACAAGAACAAATTCTTATTGACACCGTTGACAATACATTGTTTATGTGGATATTGTAAATATTAATTTACATTGGAAATGTATAAATATTTTCATTGTTGAGTAAGTTATAATTGGGTCAGCAGACTCGGAGCACTAGACTGCTCGGAGCATTCCAATCCATGCCCATTATAACTTGATTTATGGGGCTGCTGAGGATGGTAACAATCTGATTTAGCTCCGTTTTCTCGTAAAGGTCCGATAAGAATAAGTAAGCACATATAAATTGAATGCACACAGGCTACACACAATTAGCACATGGTCTGTACATATTATCTTATCATGTGTTTTATAAAATATGGAGGTATTAACTTAGAGAGTGGGATCGTGTCAGTGTAGAAATTGTACTTTTTTTAAGTTATAAGGACTTTCCATAACCAGTAGGTAAAATAAATATACAGTTGTCTGGCTTCCAGAGATTTCTTCAGGCTAACACTTTAATTTGTAGCGGCTTTACTTAATCGAAATATGTTTCTCTTTCTTTGTTTATAACTAATAAAGCCGTTTTACTTTAAAACTCTCCGAAAGAATCGCAAGCGTGTTAAGATAACTAGTGGGCCTAAAAATAAATTTTTCTCGTCACTGCTATTTCCTATGACGCGTTATCATGCCTGGCGAACCAGTCTATGCCGTATCTATAATGCTAAATCAATATTGCAACAAAATCACAATATACATTTATCGCTTACATTTATTTTGGAGACCGTGCCCGACAACAAATAAATTTACATATAAATTTTTATTTTTATCGGGCACGGTCTCCAAATAAACTGTAAGCGATAAACTAAAATAATGTTTAGTGAATTTTTACACCTTATCGTTTTCATCCGTCATTTCTTGATTAAACAAACTTATATACTTATGCCATGAGTTGTCAATAATTAGGGAGACACAGTTGGGTTTTTTGGTGCACAATTTAGTTGAATAAATGGAACAAAATCTTGTAAATCTTGTAAACAATTTTCTATGTATATTTCTATGTTAAACTTTGAACCCCGCCTAGAGCCCCAGTTTTGGTCCGAGGGTCACAATTTTTACAATTTAGAATCTTCACTATATATACAAGCATTTTTGTAAATATTGGCATTTGTGGTGCAGTGGTTCTTGTGAAGAAGATTTTAAAACATTTGTCCTATGTATTTCTTTGTTAAAGTTTGAACCCCGCCTGGGGCCCCAGTTTTGGTCCGAGAGTCACGATTTTTACAATTTAGAATCTTCACTATATACACTAGCTTTTGTGTAAATATTGCCATTTCTGGTGCAGTGGTTCTTGAGAAGAAGATTTTTAAAGACACACACCCTATACTCACTGTTTCGCAATTATCTCCCTTTTAAAAAGGGCTGTGCCCTTTATTTTAACAATTTAAAATCCCCTTTCCATAAGGATGCTTTGTACCAAATTTGGTTAAATTTGGCCCAGTGGTTTTAGAGAAGAAGTCGAAAATGTGAAAAGTTTACAGACGGACGGACGGACGACGGGTGATCAGAAAAGCTCACTTGAACCTTCGGTTCAGGTGAGCTAAAAAGGGTATTTCCCTCATTTTTTCAACACGAAGCAGAATCAGGATTACGTGGGAGTCTATTCCCCCCCCCCCCCCTTTACTAAAACCCAGACGATATGAGCACCGCGGGGCGTAAAGATTTTTTGCGTGGTACGAACAGCAAGGAGGAAAAGTGTTTATCTTCCGAGAAGAATTCCTAGCCTATTGTATTTCTGATGTGGACATTTTAAGGCGCTGTTGTGCAAAGTTTAGAGCCACCATACAGTCTCAGGTTCACGTGAATCCCTTTCAGGAAGCTTTCACTTTTGCCAGCACTGCCAATTTAGCTTACCGGCGGAGTTTTATGAAGGATCAAACCATTGCCATCATTCCCAATCTGGGTTACCATCCTGCTCGCCAGTATTCTATCAAAGCCTGCTGTTGGTTGGCCTGGATGGGTCGTCTATGTTCTATACGACATGCTAAAAACGGAGGTGAGGTTCGACTAGAAAATTACACCGTGGACGGTTACGATGAGAACACGCATACGGTGTATGAATTCCATAGATGCTATTGGCATGGCTGTCCCACCTGTTATCCAGATCGAGCCACGGACATTCATCCTCACCAGCCAGACAGGACTTACGCCACTGTCTACGAGCAGACCCTCCGCCGAGAACAAGAGTCAAGGGACAAAGGATATACAGTCGTTAGTATATGGGAACACGAATTTGCCAGTCAATTAAAAAACCAAGAGGAGTTACGGAACTTTGTACAAGAATTAGATTTTCAAGACCACTTGTATCCCAGGGACAGCTTGTATGGAGGCCGTACCAATGCCATTCGTGTGTTCTGTACAGGGGGAGATATGCGCTATGTTGATGTCTGTTCTCTGCGCTATGTTGATGTCTGTTCTCTGTATCCTTACGTGCTAAAGTACAGGCCTTTTCCTGTGGGACACCCCGAAATCCTAACTGATAATTTCAGAGACTTGGGAGCCTATTTTGGATTGATTAAATGCCGCGGTTTACCCCCACGCGGTCTCTATCATCCCGTCTTGCCTTATCGTTCCGGAGGAAAATAACTATTTCCCCTATGTCGGACATGTGCCGAACAACGACAGAGTCTAGAAACGGAGTACCAATGTTTGCATTCTGAATCTGAACACTGTCTCACGGGAACCTGGGTAAGCACTGAACTCCATAAAACGATGGACATGGGATATCGAATTGAGCACATTTACGAAATCTGGCATTTTCCTCAAACTAGTGACACCTTGTTCAAAGCCTACATAGACACCTTTTTGAAAATAAAACAAGAATTTTTGAAAGAGAAGGTATCATGTTAGATCCCTCTCAAATCGAGAAAAAAACCCGTCAAAAGAACGATTGCCAAACTGTTTTTGAATTGTCTGTGGGGAAAATTCAGAGAATTCAACTACCTAAATCTCGTTATTTGACCGAAGAAGAAGAATTACAACAGTTGTTACAGGACTGCAGTCTAGAAGTCAAAGAGATACAACTCTTGGAAAACTATGAAGATCCTAACTTGGACATGATTTTAGTCAATTACCAAGAGAAACGGGAATTTCTGGAAGAATGTCCCTTCGGTAACGTGGTATCGTATTGCGATTTGTTATAAATACGATATTAAATTTCTTTGATCCTCGGGATCTGATTCGTCCTTTGGGTAACGTTATTTAACCCTGGAATTATCTCCTCCTCGACCTGGGGAGTAGCCCGTTTTCCCTGTACAAAAAGAGGAGGCAAAAGACAGCTTCCAGTTGACTACTCTTTATTCAAATTTGTTCAATTACTTATAATTATAAAACATTCCAAATAAAACACCACAATCTAAATACTACAATGTATAATAAATAACAATAGATATTGATTTCAAAAACTCTGAAAGTAAAATATTATATCTATTTGAACCCTCTGAATCATTTATGTTAACTTTTTATTTTTATTTTTAAAACGCGCAAGTATCTCAATATGATCTTACCTGTACAAAAAGAGGAGGCAAAAGACAGCTTCCAGTTGACTACTGGAGAGCTGCTTTCCCCGCACCTCCTTTTTATACACACGGACACCGCACCTCAAATTCCCGAACCTTATAAGTTCATGAGATCAAGTTCATCCTGATGTTCTTCCTTACCGAGGTCAGTGTTCGCTTTATTCTTTGACCCGGCGTTGACAGGCTCATCACTGAACTTAATTAATTGCACATTTTCCCATGAACATAACTAAACATACGCTATCTGTATAACGCCTGTACTTTTACCAATTTCTATAGAATTTCCGTAGTATTTTCGTTATGATAGTGGTATTGGCTTGTTTTACCACGGCTCATGCACGCCTGCATCTCTACGAAACCTTAGAACAACTGGGGGAACGTGTGCTATACTTTGATACCGACAGTATCATCTACCAACACGAGGAGGGTAAATTCAATCCTGAAATTATCAACAGTTTAGATGGCTGGACCGACGAACTGGATGGAGATCAGATAGTAAAATTCATGTCTGGAGGACCTAAACATTATGCCTACATCATCGAGAGCGGCAAATCTGTGTGTAAAGTGAAAGGATTGACTCTGAATTACCGGGCCTCAACCATAGTGTCTCCCGAAGCTCTTGTAAAAATGTTAAAAGAAGAAATCGATATCATCAATGTGACTTATCCCAAGTACATGGCACTGAAATTGATTGTTAAACTTCCTAAAAACAAGAGGCCCATGGGGCTATATCGCTCACCTGAGCAACAATGGCTTTATATGGGTGTTCAAAGGATATTGAGCCATATGGCCCCTCGGTAGAATAACAAAAAAGAATGCCGTAATGTATCCAAATTTTACACTTATGTTTGCATACACTTAATCTTTGACATTGTACCTTTATGAAATACCATTTTTACCGAAAACAAGATCCTATGCAAGATATAAAACTAAATGTTTGGTAGGGGTACATTGTTAACTTCCAAGTACCTTATTTTTCAGTTCTGCCCCCTCCTCCCCACACTTTATAAAGCGATCAAAATATACTAGTTATTGTATTTTATTAAAAAAAACCCTATATGTGAAAGAAGAAAATTGTACCTCAATGCGCTCAAATTAAAAAAAAAAAAATTCAAAAATTTAATTGGTCTTCCGCATTATAAACGAGTGTTGTTTACCTGGCGGGAATTCGTGCAATATTTTATAACCTTACTTACTTGATCGATGAATACACTCGAATGAAAAATGGTGTCCTGTGAAATGTTAAAGAGCTATTATAATCAATGCTTAGGCGTCGGAATGGGTGGGTGGGGGCTAAGCCCCCACTTTTTTTGCAAAGTTAGACATAGCCATACTCAAAATCCTTTTTTTTTTTTTGCTTGTTAAGATTTCTGATAAGGTCTAGCCTCCCCCATCCATTTTCAATTTGCTTCAGACACCACTGCAATGTATTGACAGGCATATCACTCTATTTTACCACGGCCGACCCATTATTTTCATCTTTATTCTATTCAAAAACAAGAAATGGCTACAAACCAATATGATTTTCCGCTGTAATATTTTCTTTAAAGCGATAATACATTTTCCCCGCAAGAGTAATGTGTCATAACTAAGGAAAATGTTTTAAAGCGATTGTTTATATTTGTGTCTGAAAACCATCAAGGTTGGTGTAGATTTCATAATGATATAATACATCGTATTAGGAGGGGGCCCAAGAAAGTAGTTACAGCATATCTTCTTTTTATTTTTCTGTACAAGTTTCTAACGTTAAGCTATAAATATCTAGTGATCAATCAAAATTTCAGCGTCAATCATAAAACAAGAGGCCAATAGGCCTTAAAGGTCACCTGAGTAGCATAACTCATACACAAACTTGTCAAGGAGTCTCATATATGCATTTAATTAAGTTTTATTTTGAAAAGGTGCAAGACTCTGATAGAAAATAATTTAATAATAACAAGGTGGCTATTATTCATGTTTTATCTAAAACAACCTCCCATCCACCATCGCCCCGAAGCAGACAGAAACTCTCCCTGTGGGCATTTAAACAAACGAAAAAAAAAACCCCAGCTTTATCGATGAAAGCCATCATGAGTTACTCACTTCTCCTGTTCCAGTTTTGGAATATTCAACATTCGTTGAGAATCACCATCTGGCATATATACCAAAATCATTTTACCTTTATATCAGTGATTTTAGTTAGCCAATTATTACTTTACTATTAACATGTCTATTTGTTTATTTTGAAAGTTCAAAAACTGTTTTTGTTTTAAATGATAAAAAGCCTTGCATAACTCTTTTGATCATACAAGAACTTCCTTATAATTACATTATATTCAATGATTAATTACTAAATATGAACAAGCAAAGGAAGATAACTCCATTGGAAGAAGCAAGGGAAAACAAGATGTAATTTTAATCAAGACGATTATAAAGTCTCCCAAACGAGGCTATCATATAGAATAGGTATGACCCACAAAGTTTCATGATGTTTCCAGGGGTCCTTTACTATATATCGGGTAAACTAACATGACCCAAGGAACAAGAATATATATGGTTTAGGGGTGGGGATATTAACCGTTTTCAAAATATTCGGGCACTACCTGTTTGAGAGGGGTCAGGACCATCCCCAGGGCCCATGACCTACATACCATATGATGCCCCTTGAAACAAGGAACAAGAATATATATGGTTTAGGGGTGGGGATCTCAACCGTTTTCAAGTTATTTGTGCACTTCCTTTTTGAGGGGGGTCATGACCATCCCCGGGGCCCATGACTTGCATACCAGATTCCGTTGACCCAACTTCCCCCCAATACCACATTAGCCATGTTGAAACAAGGTCAAAAGAAAATGGCTCGAGCCATAACTGGACCTATAGGGAGTCGGGGAACTCCCGATATTCAACCTAGTGTGTTTCCTGGTATTAATGTTCCTGTTCATCACATTTCGAGATCCTCCTCGTTGTTTACAAAAGTGGCAGGTTTTAGTCCTTTACATGATCCCGATAAGAAAAACCAGAAGGGGAAATATCAATGTCGATATTGTCCTGCAGAGTTTAGAGTGAAGAAAAATAGAGATCAGCCAGAGAGAACCACTCACTTGGGTTATGCCACTGCCTAGAAAAGAGTATAAAAACCCTCACAGACTGAATCTAGATATCATTTTGAACAAAGATGGGTACAAGCCAGAAGAAAAAGAACGAAGTATGCTGTTTTAAATCTCGACTGAAACCTCATTTACCCATATTGCAGTTATTATCGACACCACATTATTCACCAAAGTCAAAGAAAGAGGTGTTAAAGCACTGTTCTAATGACTGTATCTATAAAATTTGTGAAATCTTGTACAACCTATTAAAAGGCAACGTTCTACTGAACTCCTCTCAGAAGAAAAAACTCGCTCCTCAGAAACACATCTTGAGGCGACTGGTTCAACCGCAGTCCATACAGAAACGCAGACGAACTTTAATACTGAATCAAAAAGGGGGCGTTTTCCCAGTGATGCCCATGCATCTCAGTTTACTCCTTTGAAATCATGAGTCGCAAGATGGTGTTAGTTCCTGAAGCCATGTTACTGGAATTAAAAGGAAAATTACCTAAATTTCCTGAATTTCAAGCCACCATTGGATAAGGACACCAGTTAGATCAAAGGGAGAGAATATTTGAACCCTTAAGAAAAAGTGGCTCTCTATGGACATCAATTACACCGCTATCGGAATTATTTACAACAAGCTCGTGATCAGGGGAAGGAAATGACATTTACAACACCATTACCTAAAACACAGAAAAAATAAAGAGACAGGCAAAGATGTTGAGGTTGCTGCTGCTGCTGCTCCTGTTGCTGATGCTGCTGATCCAGGTTCAGAAAGAACAAGTGATTAAAAGTGCAAATGCAAAAGAAAGCAGGACTTCTCTTAGATCATCTCAAGGAAACTAAAGTCTTGAAATGGAATTCCGATGGAGAAATCGGATATCGAGGAAAACTCATACCCCAATCTAATATCGTTGATCTAGTAACTAATACGATGAAAACTAGATCTCGCAAAGGAATCAGCCCTCCTAATGGAACAGACCATTTGCTCAAGCCTTAAAAGAAACCAATGTTCCAACAGATTACCTACCGAGTCCAGACATTATAAAAGCCATGCAGAGACGGAAAAATAAGTACCCCTATGTCCATTCTAGCTGACAAAGAGTCTGATGATAATGATGACTTTTAGCACACCGCAAGCTTCTCCTTTCCTTCTAACTCCAAAGACAACCAGAAAAAGAGACAACATCCTCCTAAATTGGAATATATTAAACAATAGTCCTTAACGGTCACCTGAGTACCATAGCCCATACACAAAATTGTCCAGGAGTCTCATAAATGCATTTAATTGAGTTTCATAATGGACTAGAAGATTATAATAATGTAATGACATCTACCTCCCTGCCTGAAATCTTTTGGAAAGGACTCTTAACCCTATAGTTTAGCACAAGACTTGAATCTCTTGGCAGAGTGTATGACATACTATAGAAGAGGTGCCCAGATTCCATTAAATTTATTTATCCCACGTATGTTAACTTACAAAATAGGTTTTATGTTTATATGTTTTCATAGGTAAACTAAAATAAGGTGCCTTGTATACTACTTATTACTTTATTATTAACAAGTCTATTTGTTTATCTTAAAAAAATTAAAAACTGTTTTTGTTTAAAATGATAAAAATATTTGCATAACTATTTTGATCATACAACTTTATAATTACATTTTATTTAATAATTTATTACTAAATATGAACAAGCCAAGGAAGATAACTCCATTATGAAGAAGCAAGGGAAGAAAACTCCATTAACTATTATAATCCTCTTCCCTGAACTCTTTTCAAATGCTTTCACAATATCTTATCAATAACTTTGATGGACAGCTTCATTATTTTTCTATATTTAATGATTAATTAGTAAATATGTCCAAGCTAAGGAAGATAACTCCATTAGGAAGAAGCAAGGGAAAATAACTCCATTAACTGTTTACCCCCACCCCCTTTTCAATTCTTTCCAAATGCTCTCTAAATGCTAGGTCCTGAACCCTGACTTAGGGTTATGAATTTCACAATTTTGGTAGAGGAGTTCATAACCATGCATATAGTTTTTTGCCCACATGTGTGGGAGTAAAGATTTTTAAGATTTAATACATTTTTACTATATGGCCATATTTGGCCCCACCCTATAGCCTGAACCCCTGACCCAGAGACCATAAATTTCACAATTTTGGTAAAGGGCTTCATGGACATCATAACCATGTATTTAGTTTTTAACAAATATCTATGGGAGTAGAGAAGAAGATTTTCTAAGATTAATACATTTTTACTATATGGCCATATTGGCCCCACCCTAGAGCCTGAACCCCTGACCCAGGGACCGTGAATTTCACAATTTTGGTATAAGGTTTCATGGACATCATAACCATGCAATCAGGTTTTACCTCACATGTGTGGGAGTAGAGAAGAAGATTTTTAAAAATTTCGCTGTTTTTTGCATATTTGGCCCCACCTGTGGCACCCTGGGGGAGGTAGAGCCACCAATTTCACAATTTACATTCCTCTTACCATAGAGATGCTTCACACCAAAAATGAAAACAATTGGCCTTGTAGTTTGTAAGAAAAAGTTTACTCAGGTGACCTAAAAAGAAATGAAGAAAAAGAAATAGGTTTTACAAACCAGTCTACAAGAGATTTATTACAATCCTAAGACTGGATATGGAGGAGTACAATCTTTATACCGGCAAATGCGTGCAAAGGAAACATCTAATATCTATTGCTGAGATTAGAAAATGGTTGAAAGAGCAAGAGACTTATACTTTGCATAAACCCATTCGCCGCAAATTCAAGCGACAACAATCAAGAGTAACCAGTATCGACGAGCAATGGCAATTAGATTTGGCAGATGTATCCCAATTAAAGAAAGAGAACGATTTTTATACCTTTTTACTGTAACAGTGTGCTATCGATGTACTCTCTAATTATGCTTGGGTGGTGCCTTTAAAGCAGAAAACGGGAAAAGAAATGATTCGCGGATTACAACATATCTTTAAAGAAGAAGGTGACAACCCGTTCGCATTCAGTCGGACCAAAGGAGGGAATTCACAAACAAGGAATTTCTGCGCGCTTTTAAATTCATTCATTACTTCACCACTCGCAATGCAAAAACAAAAGCAAGTATCGTAGAGCGTTTTCAACGCACCCTAAAAGCTCGCATGTGGAGATATTTCACTCGTCATAAAACTCGAAGATATCTGGATATTTTACCCGATCTGGTATATGCCTACAATCACTAATATCATCGCAGTATAAAAAGAGCTGACGTGAATGCCTCCAATGTCCTACAAGAGTAGTAGGGTATATACTGTGCAGTCACTTTACAGTCAAGATGACGTCATGGGGATTCCCAGGTCCCACCCACACAGGTCATAATTGAGGTCACAATCCAGGGGTGACTCTACAGTCAGGGTGTACTCTACAGTCAGGGGTGACTTTACAGTCAAGGGCCGACTCTACAGTCAGGGGTGACCCTGCAGTCACTGAGTCACGAAATATAACAATAGTACCACATAAGATTTGCTTGAGTTGTTATAATAATGGAAACTCAGGGAAAGCAGTACAAATGGAAAATTTTAGCCTGGAGTGCTCTAAGAAGACATGAGAAGAAATGGACATTGCAAGAGAGTCGGTGGGTTGACAAAAAAGGATTGCATTGCTAATTTTAAGGAAAAAATGAACAAGAGGCCAAGTGCCCTTAACGGTCACCTCAGTACCATAGCCTATACACAAACTTGTCGAGGAGTCTCATAAATGCATTTAATTTAATTGAGTTTCATAATGGATTAGAAGATTATAATACTGTAATGACATCCACCTCCCTGCCTAAAATCTTTTGGAAAGGACTCTTAACCCTATAGTTTAGGACAAGACTTGAAGCTCTTAACAGAGTGTATGACATACTATAGAAGAGGTGTCCAGATGCCATTCAATTTATTTATCCCACATATGTTAACTTACAATATAGGTTTTATGTTTATATGTTTTCATAGATAAACTAAAACAAGGTGGCTTGTATACTACTTATTACTTTACTATTAACAAGTCTATTTGTTTATCTTAAAAAATTTAAAAACTGTTTTTGTTTCAAATGATAAAAATATTTGCATAACTATTTTGATCAAACAATGTTATAATTACATTTTATTTAATGATTTATTACTAAATATGAACAAGCCAAGGAAGATAACTCCATTATGAAGAAGCAAGGGAAGATAACTCCATTAACTGTTATAATCCTCTTCCCTGAACTCTTTTAAAATGCTTTCACAATATCTTATCAATAACTTTGATGGACAGCTTCATTATTTTTCTATATTCAATGATTAATTACTAAATATGAACAAGCTAAGGAAGATAACTCCATTAGGAAGAAGCAAGGGAAAATAACTCCATTAACTGTTTACACCCCCCTCCCCCTTTCAACTCTTTCCAAATGCTCTCCAAATGCTAGGTCCTGAACCCTCATTTGGGATCATGAATTTCACAATTTAGGTAGAGGAGTTCATAAACATGCATTCAGTTTTTTGCCCACATGTGTGGGAGTAAAGTTTTTAAAGATTTAATACATTTTTACTATATGGCTATATTGGCCCCAACCTAGGGGTCATGGATTTCAAAATTTAGGTAGAAGACTTCATGGACATCATATCCATGCATTTACTTTTTCACAAATATATACGGGAGTACAGAAGAAGATTTTCTAAGATTTAATTTATTTTTTACTATATGGCTATATTGGCCCCACCCTAGGACCTAAACACCTGTCCCAGGGGTCATACATTTCACAATTTAGGTAGAAGACTTCATGGACATCATATCCATGCATTTAGTTTTTCACAAATATACATGGGAGTACAGAAGAAGATTTTCTAAAATTTAATACATGTTTACTATAAGGCCATTTTGGCCCCACCCTCGAGCCTGAACCCTTGACCCAGGGACCATAAATTTCACAATTTTGGTAGACGGCTTCATGGACATCATATCCATGCATTTAGTTTTTAACAAATATCTATGGGAGTAGAGAAGAAGATTTTCTAAGATTTAATACATTTTTACTATATGGCCATATTGGCCCCACCCTAGAGCCTGAACACCTGACCCAGAGACACTAAATTTCACAATTTTGGTAAAGGGCTTCATGGACATCATAACAATGTATTTAGTTTTTAACAAATACCTATGGGAGTAGAGAAGAAGATTTTCTAAGATTTAATACATTTTTACTATATGGCCATATTGGCCCCACCCTAGAGCCTGAACCCCTGATCCAGGGGCCATGAATTTCACAATTTTGGTAGAGGGCTTCATGGACATCATAATCATGCAATCAGATTTTTCCTCACATGTGTGGGTGTAGAGAAGAAGATTTTTGAAAATTTGGCTGTTTTTTGCATATTGGCCCCACCTGTGGCACCCTGGGGGTGGTAGAGCCACCAATTTCACAATTTACATTCCTCTTACCATAGAGATGCTTTACACCAAAAATGGAAACAATTGGCCTTGTAGTTTTTAAGAAGAAGTTAAAAATGTAAATTGCTAACGTACGACGACGGACGAAAACAGATAGCAATAGGTCACCTGAGTTGGGGATCTGAAGAATACCTATTGAAACGTCGAGTTATGCCGCGAAAATACTTCCCGCGCTTCGAACTACGGTAGAAATTCAACGAAAAGAATAATTATGCTTAAAAAAGTCAAATTTAAAGATCATGTACAAATTAATTCAATTCCGTACGAAGAATTTGAATGAAATATGCCATAAATAGAGCCCATTTCTAGAGAAGAATTCAACAAACAGAGAATGTGTTATTGCCGGTGCTTCTTCAGAAATTGAAACGATGTTCACTTAAAAGTCAAACAAGCATACAATAAAAAGCAAAGTGTCCTTTTACGGAGTTTAAGATATAATCACAGTCAAGAGGTACTCTACAGTCAGAGGTGACTCTACAGTCAGGGTGACTCTACAGTCAAGGAGGAGGACTCTACAGTCAGGGGGACTCTACAGTCAGGGGGACTCTACAGTCATGAGCCACGTGACATAAAACATATATAAACTTTTTCAATTTGAAAGACCTTCACTAGTTCTAAACAAGTCCTAAGGAGAGAATTCAGGAGAAACTATTTTTTTCCTTGTAAGATTCTTGCCGAGAATAAAGATGGAGCTTAAACATCAGGAAAGTATCAAGGCAAACTACTCGACAGATGATGCCTATTCCTGTTGCAGGACATCTTTACGCCTCAAACATAATTACCGATGAAATGAGACAGCAAATAGAAGCTGAGAGAACCAGTCATGACAGAAACAGAAAACTGATTAGCATCATCTTACGTCGGGGATCGAGGGCTTTTATGGGACTCAGAATGACATTAATGAAAGCCAATCACGCCGACTTATCACGTCTGTTAAAGAATAATGACGATGACACAAAGTCTGAATACGAAAAGAAGTTGGCCATGGCAAGATCATTGGTTGTCAATACCAAAGAAAGAGGAGATTCCAGAAACGATTCAAAGAAAGCTACACAGTCTAAGGAGCTAAGGTGTAGAATAAGTCTGGACGACTTTAAAGGGAAATGGTCGCGATTTTGGTCAAATTCTATTTTTCTGTTTTTATTATTTACAATGCTTTAGGAATGCATTTCTAGTAAACAAATGAAATTTGAGAGTCATTCGTAGAGTTTTATGCAAGATACTGGAATTACAATTCTTTGTCGTGTAAACAAGGTTCGTGCCCTGTTTTTGTTTACATATGTTCAATATACCAGTAAAAATCTTTTTCAAGCTGATTTGTCTATCTTTTTATTCATTTTAAGCATACATAAAAAGTTCCTAAAGTTCCACACATTCATTTTAGGTATAAAACTGGAATATTCACTTCAACCGTCAAAATGTTAACAAACGCTTTGTTTACATAGCAAAGAATTCTACGCTCTGTAACACGCTTATAACTCAACGAATGACACTCAAATTTTGGTTGTCTATTAAAAATGCCTTACTGAAGCATTGTAAACATTAAAATCGGGGAAAAAAATTTTGACCAAAATCGTTACCATGCCCCTTTAATGACCTGTTTCTCACCGCCATGCCTTTCAAGGGAACGATTTATGTTCACATTCGTCATCTTAAAGAATCCCATGGTCGTCTCCTTGCCACCAAAAAGGGTGTTACCTTTTCTTTAGCCCGTTGGTTGAAATTTGAATCTCTTTTACCAGATATCCAAGAGTACATAGACAACACTGGGAAAGGGGATGAAGAAGTACAGTGGCATGTTGGCGGAGGAGTGTTCGTTTCATTATCACCAGACTATCCTACAGTCGATGTAAGACACTTTTGGAAGCCAGACAACGTTCCAGAACCCATACCAACCAAGAAAGGAGTCACTGAACAAACACAAATTGTCCAGACTTAGAGATGCCCTCGAAGAGATGCATGAATCTGTTCCAGAGCTTAAAGACACAAACTTTGCATGCTGAGCGAGTCACATCAGAATCAGCTTGGAATGCTAAGCTGTCCCGAATGTACCCCATTCGGTTATGATTCTCAAGACAATATGTCCATGGAATGTAATGTAGGTGATTTACAGATCCTGGAATCAATTGAGAGTGATCTTGAATGACACTGTGACCATGAACACTGAACCCAAACGAATTAATGATACGAATGTAACTTTTTGTATATATCAATTATTGTATCTTTTTTCATCTTAACAATACGAAATAAAATATGGTTTTAAATAAAAGTATCTTATTATTACTGGGATATAAAAGGCAACAGCCAAAGAGAGAACATCAGTTTTTTGTCAGTATGCCAAACTACACGGATTACTTAAGGGAGATCTACTACACTCCCGGTAATCCGGGGGCATATGCAGGCCCTGAAAATTTGTATCAAGTCGTCAAGCAGGAAGGCAAATATAAGATTGGCAAACAGAGAATGAGACAATTTTTAAACAACGAAGACTCTTATAGTCTGTATGAACCTATTCGTAAGACATTTCCGCGCTCAAAAGTGATAGTGAACACAATTGATTCTATGTGGGATGGTGACTTAGCTGATGTCAGTAACATTGCATCCTATAACGACGGCTACAAATTTGTATTAGTGCTAATAGACATTTTCAGCCGATATTTATTTATAGTTCCGTTAAAAAATAAAAGTCATCAAAACATAATCGACAGTTTAAAATCGGTGTTCAAGAAAGGACGAAAACCACACAATCTCAGAACAGATAAGGGTAGTGAATTCAAAAACCGTTGGGTAAAAACATTTCTAAAAAGAGAGAGAATTAATGTCATATACACTCAAAATGAAACCAAAGCAAACTATGCAGAGAGAGTAATTCGAACCATGAAAAACCTTATGTATCGCTATTTCATGAAAAACAAAACTTATCGTTTTGTGAATGTGTTCCAAGATTTGGTGAAGAGTTACAACGATAGACCCCACAGGTCTTTAGGTGGCAATGCTCCGATCACTGTCAACCAGCAAAATGCTGATGAAACCAGACTATATGCTTATCTGTCGGGTAAACCAAAATCGGACATGACAGAAAATAATCGTAACCAGCTTAAGGAGTCAAACAAAACAACGAAAAAAAGAGTAAAACCATTTTTCAAGTTAAAAATTGGAGATAATGTCAGAATATCGCAGTTAAAACACCCTTTCCAAAGAGACTACCTGCAAAAATGGACAGCAGAATTTTTTAAAGTGAGTGAAAGATACAAAAGAGGTCAAATACCTGTATACAAAGTAAAAGATTTGGCGGACGACCCTGTTGAAGGCACCTTCTACGAATCTAAACTTCAAAAAGTCATAAAGTCAGCGGACGTGGCTTACAGAGTGGAAAACATTCTTTAAAAGAGGCGTCGTGGAAAAACCAAAGAAGTGTTTGTAAAATGGGAAGGATGGCCAAAGAAATTCAACTCGTGGATTCCAGAGAGCTCTCTAGAAAAGCAATAAAAACCTGTTTTCTCTGTAAGACATATTTATTCAAGACGAGCGTTCGGATGGTGTTGACGTCTACGGACAGTTCTGAATATTTTGACAATAAACCAAATTGTTTTCGAGTTCAATTAATTAAACAGATTCAATTCGACGGATATTGGACTGTTGCACTGACAGAATTTTCTTCAGAGAGCTGGATTGCGTCCAAGAAGAAATCCGAGTTGTTTGTGTGTTGTGATATTTGTGAAGAAACTCTTATTGGTGGGAAGGAGGCACCCCTCCTAAGACGCGTGTACCTGGGGGAGAAAGCAGAAAATATCACCTACACACTACCATATTACATTCCAGTAAAAATCGGCCAATTACAGCAGATTGGAATATATATAACGGACAGACATGGGAACTTAGTTTCATTCTTAAACGGACCGGTGACCGTGATACTTCATTTTAACAGGTTTCCTTACGTTCTGTGACGATGAATAGCCAGACTTACGTCAGTGATCCCAGATTATGGGAAGCTTTTTACAAGAACATGGCAGAGAAAAAATTCAACCCTTACAAATACAAACGTAAACAAATTGGTAGAGGTGTGAAAAGTTATAGGTCTTACGTTATTCCACTGAGACCTCACTCACAATTAGAATCTGAACAACACACCAGCACTCAAATGACCCCAGTAGCTGCCGTGGAGGAAAGAGCCAAAGTGAAACATGCCAAAGATGTCAAAGAGGGCGTACCATTTGTCAAGGTGCAGGGAAGTATAAAAAGACGTTCTCAATCTTCCGTCATTCCTTCAAAAAAATTGAAGCCAACAACATCTCATTCGAGGAAGAAGTCATCTAAACCTACAAAACAAAGAAAATCGTCAGGAATAAGAAAAAGAAAGTCCGTTAAAAAGCAGCAAACAGCACCAGGCAAGAAAACGCAATCAAAAACGAAGAAAGAGTTGCTGGACGTCGTGTACAAAGTAGCCAAGGTGCGAGTAGATCCCGGCGTTCTACTGAACCATAGTAAACAGATAGAAACAACCCCTGTAAAATATACCATCATGCGAAATGAATTGAAAATGAATACCTTTCCTAAAGGATCCACAGAGTTTTACTGGGACAACATTTTTCCTCAAGCGGTCCCTGATCGCATCGTGGTGGCCTTGGTGGACCAAAAAGCCGTCAATGGGGATTATACGGCCAATCCCTTTAACTTTGAGCATATGGGGTTAACTGATGTCGGGATATACGTTAACGGAGAGAGTGTACCCGGTAGGCCATTAAAGACAGACTTTTCAACAAGACTGTATTCGGCGGCTTATGCTCGTTTATTTGAAGCCTCTGGAAAATGGAACAATGATGCCGGACTGATTATCACTCGTAGTAATTTTGGAAGTGTATATTCTCTATTTGTTTTTACCATAGATCCCTGTGGATTTGGAGAAGAGTATTTAAACCTGATTCGTAGAGGAAACACCAGACAGGAACTGAAATTCAAACAAGCAACAACCAAAGCCGCTAATGCTATAGTATTTGCAACGTTTTCATCTCTACTAGAAGTCGACAAATCACGTGACATCAACTACATTCAACCATGAATTCGATGCAACTGCTGAATCTGGTGAAAACGGACCCCTGCTTAAGACATTAAGTAAAAGGTGTATTTGCTAGCAATACATTGCCTCAAATTGTTACACAGTATCCGAGCGCCTTCATTGTTAATACGCAACCTTTGCCATTTCCTGGAGAACACTGGGTTGCATTAATCATGTGTAGTCCAACTCGGGCAGAGTTTTTCGACAGCCTTGGAAAATCACCAGCTGATTACAATCAAGACATTCAGAACTCTCTGAAGAAAAACAGTGTACAATGCAATTTCCAATTTATACAACTTAAACCTCGTTATTCCGATTTATGTCTTTATGTCCTAGTATTTTTAATTGCAAGATTGTGTTTTAAAAACTCATTAAATCATGTATATGCTTTATTTTCTAAATACATTCAATTTAATGATGACTTTGTGAAACGTTTTATGCATGAATATTTTGTGTATCATTAAATAAAATAAAATCGTGAAACATATACAAGGGCGTTATCTTATTCAGTAATTAAATAAATTAAATTGTTTATATGTGCGTGTGATATTACATTAGACTTCATTTGAGAACGCCTAGCGACAGAGAAACATGGAAAACAAGAGCGTGAATGAATGGTGGGACACTCATTCCTTACTTCCGTTTTCGGCACCTACCACCATTCTGATATGTGGTAGTACACAGAGTGGTAAAACGTATTTTACTAAAAAAAACTTTTACAAAACGCCAATGGTATGTTTTCTATGCCAGTTGATAGAATAATTTATGCTTACTCTGAACATCAACCTATGTTCGAGGAAATGGATCAGACTATGCCAAACCTTTCATTACATCAGGGGTTGCCCTCTAAAGAAGACATAGAGCAGTACACAGAGGGTGTAAATCACACTATAGTGGTATTGGATGATCTTATGTTACAAGTTGCACAATCTCAAGATTGTGTACATTTGTTCACTGTGACATCTCATCATAGAAACGTGACCACCGTGATGCTGTCCCAGAACCTTTACCCCCCGGGAAAATATGCCAGAACCATTTCTCTAAATTGTCTAAATGTCATTTTGTTTAGGAATTACCGCGATGCTCGACAGATCATCACCTTTGGATCTCAGATATTGCCAGGTCAAGTAACATTTTTCAAAGCAGCGTACGAATCCGCAACGCGGCCCAATTTCGGTTATTTACATGTTTGCCTGGAACCTACTCAAAACAGAGAGTACCAGCTAAGAACTCACATTCTTCCGGGTGAAGAGATGGTTATCTATCAACCGATATAAATAAGCATGATATTAACTGCTCGTTTCATGAATTAAACATGAAGCAAACGGTAAGGAAACACGAGGCTTTCTTAAATTTTCTTGTGCATGTAGACAGTACCCAGCAAAAAGTAATAGTCAAAGCCTTGACCAGTGAACAGTACGATGTGCTTAGCGAAATGGCTCTTAACACTTACACAGGAACTTATCCTTTGAGTAAAAAGTATATAAACCAACTGAAACCTTACGACTCTTACATTCGATCCCTGGGATCCAGAGAAGTCAGCAACCGAGAGAAACGCCGAATATTGTTGAAAAAGATTTCTTTAGTGTCGCTTTTATTAAAACCTATCGTCCAACATATCAAAGGAAAATGGCGAAGGAAATGATACTTGTGCCGAAACTTAAATATGAACGTCTACTTAAAAAATTGGACCCTGTCGAGGAACAGTCGACCCAAGATACGCCAGTACGAGAGATCGAACAGACTTCGAAGCAAATCCCAGATCAACAACAAAATGGCAGTGACTTAGCGGACACTGGTACGGGCTATATCAGTAAGAAATAAAGGTCGGAAAATCTCCTGGAATTTCCAATGTTTGACGGAAAAGAAAAAATGTTCCCTGGCTAACATACTGGCAGTGTAAAAATAATGAACAATAATGTCTCGTTTATTATTTTATTTGTGAATATTGTTTAATAAAATCATGAACAATAAAACTCTCTTATTTTTTTTTTACAAAAAAAAAAATTAAAATCCAAATGGCAATGTGTCCAAGTTAGGAAGGATTCTCCTTTTGGTGTTAACCATTTTATAATTTTTAGATTCAACTCTGTTAAGCAATTTTCGCTTTTTACTGTCTCTCGATATTTCACAAGGGTTGACAATTTCAATTTGCCGGTCTCGTGATGTACAGATCATCGATTTAATGGCATCGAAATTGATTAATTTTGAATTGGCCCAGTTTAACGTAAAACCCTTAACTTTACATTCTTCTTTTCCAGACAGTGTTCGATAAGCATAATTTTTAGGACCACCCGAGACAAATTCAACAATGTACCCGTCTTCTGGGGAGATCTCATTTGTTAACTCTTCAAGGTACTTACCAATGGGGAGATAATTCAAATCGTCTGCCTTTTTGGCCTTGAAAATGACACTGTATCGAAATATAACACGCTTTCATTTAATTTGTCAAGAACACTGTATAATTTCAATCGAGCCCACATGATGGTAAAAGAAGCCAAGAATATGTTCGTTTTGTTGTCGAATGCTGCAAATAATGGATTGTTGCTCCATTCTAAGTGAAGTATGTCTCTGGAAACGATGTGAAAATTATGGGGGACTTTAGTAGGATCGGAGAGCATCTGAAAAAATTTGTCGGCTTCTGACTCGTGAATGAACACAGACTGTTGCATATTCAACCTCTGACCGAATTTACCCCAGAAGCTATTTAAACAGAGTTTTGCTAAACATCGCAAACCCGGATTTTTCTTTATTTTCTCGTAATCTAATTGTATGCCCTCTTTTTCTTTATATTCCCTTATATAGGCTTGTTTGGCCTCTTCTGTATCACATTCAACAGGGAATCCTAAAGCCTCTTGTTTGATTTTTAAAAACATGTTAACATACAGAGCAAAAAGTCCCCCCTCACCCGACTCAAGGTCGTATTTTGAGGTTTCGGCAAAATGATAAATTTCATAAATATTTAAAATTGTGTACCCCTTGGACATTGCCATTTGAATTTCAGGAGTACACCACGTGCCCGTGATGGCTCTCTCTTCCACAGCGCATGTACAATCAGTTTGATTTTCACTGTCCGCACACGTTCTACACAATGGAAACTTTAATTTTCCATTTGAATTATAAGGAAGTACGGGGTGATAAAGTTTTCTAGGAGGGAGAATTTTAATTTTGGCAAGTCCAATATATTGTGACATGTCCTGAAAATTGTCTGTAATGATGGTTGGATGACCGATAGGGTAGCGACAATACTTGTTCGTCCATGGATATAAACTGGTAAAGTCGCAATACTGTATGATTTCATCTTCTTTGGCTTGGTAATGTAGTTTGATGGCATTGGTTCGACCACCGAAGAAACTATCACGTGGATCAAGTCTGTCTTGGAGATCCAAGGTCGACACGAATTGGTGTAAAGCCGCATTCTTCTCCAGCTGATAGTTGAATTGATGCTCCCACACAGTACGCAGCTATGTTAAGGCTGTCCGAAGCTAAATTTATATCGGAAAACGATACTGTTTTAATTATCAAATGAACACTTTAACCGGGCGATTTTCTTTAAATCTCTGTTACATTAATAAACAGCGATATCTAACAATATATTTCATGCATTTTTGTGACGTCATATGTTGTTCTTAAGCACGTGACGTGTGTATCCTAACACAGCGTATGATCTGTATAAATCGCATTGGCACAAGTGATAAATGAAATTAAATCAAATATATTTTTATTAAAAATCCTTCGATAAGTAATGTATTTTGCAGTTCTTGCTGGGGGTTCATATATATATTTCGTTTATTTGAAATATTGTTAAAACATTTCGCCCCATCATCGAAATTATGCACATTTTTACTTTTTAAGCTCGAATTACACAACATTGGGTAAATTGGTAGGTTTCCCCCAGCATGATTCACATTGGTACTTATTTTCTCTACCGGTTTCACGCAAAAAATACAAAGATTGTATTGATCTTTCACTTGCGCCAGGCTGTTTTTTACATGCATAAAAATATCTCCATTCCTTAGTTTAAATTTAGCAGGGCGAGTCTCCAAACCATTAGTTTATAAATAGTCATTAACCTAATAAGAGGCTTTAAAACTGCCGATTTTTTATACTAAGTAATGATAATATCTAAATTTAGTATTACTAGTATTTAAAACAGCTTCTATGTAAAGGAATCACGCGGTTTTATAATATTCAGTAAAATTCACTTATTTCGTTACGATACATTCCCTGAGAACTATCGAAAGGAATGCAAATCGTGACGTCAAAGTTAATTATGACGTCATATCGTATGAAGTTCAGACAAGTGACTTTCTACACATCAATTCGGGCAGCCTTAACATAGCTGCGTAATCAACTTGTAGCGCATATTTTTTAATTCTTTCTCACGTTTTATCGTCATATCGTACAAGTCTTTGATCGTCTGATTTGTGGAGGGATGTTTGGTGGTATTTCGGTCGTCTGGGTAACAGGAAGGGCAACCATGAAAGACACAGCCTATATTAAAAACAGACAACTATTTGAATCTATTTGTGGTTAAGTTCAGGCACGCAGCCCCCCCCCCCCCTCCCCTCAGTTAGGGGGCAAAATTACATGCACAGACATCTGTGATATTGTTAATTTCTTACCATAAAATTCGTAGATGGTTCCCACTCCATCGGGGGTTTTGGCAAATCCATCACATCTGTAATTAGTGCCAGGAACTCTATATTCGCCTCCGTTGAGGGCATGAGAAATGAAAAACAGGGTTCCCTCGGTGACGACTTTTTTCCATCAACCATTCTAACCTTTGGATGGAAATCTTTCTATGATTTTCGCGTTTCGTATACCCTTGGGACGGCAAAACAGCTATCGGACTCTGAAAATATCGTTTTCCAATTTGCACACTTTCGTCTTTTTTTTAGGTCGACAAGAGACGTCCACGACTCATTGATATTGACCACATCTATTCCAATCGGACATTCCACATTATACCAGTTGGATTCCCCGTCTTTGGTAATTTCTATTTCATGTTTTTCCTTTGAAAATGCCCATGCAAACACTTGCAATAGTGACGAAATCGAATGGGTCTACCCCACTCGTGACTGTTGTTTTGGTAATTCCGTCAGCTCGGACTGTTGATTTTTTTTATCGTTGTCGCCTTGATCATTATATTTCTAAATTCCAGACATCCCCGCCTCAAAATGTCCACATCTGAGCGACAGTATTGTAACATTTCCTCTCGAAAGTTAAAGGTTTTGCCCTCTTTCGTAGCGTGCCATTCGGCCAGCTTTTTCCGCTCTCCGGACGACATGAACTCGTAACAGTAGTCTTTTAATGCCCGGTACGGCCCCACGTACTTCTGATTGGCTTTGGTGTTGAATAAATGGGGAAAGTATCCCGTACAAAGTTCTTGCAGACCAATGGCTTCTGGTATCTTTGCTAATTTCATGGGAAGAAAATTGAGGGAATCCACAAAAGTTAGGTTTAATTTATGAGCAATGTGCATGTACATTATTTTGGAACCACTGTAAATGACTTTGCTTGGTCGAATAAAATGACGGTCAATAAAAACTTCTAGTACAGGGTACAAGTCGAAACTTTTCGCATTGTGAGCTATAAAAATTAATTTTGACATTGTTTACTAGTCACATAGTTACAAAATTGTTCGGCTGCATCATCTCCCGAAAATACGAGCTCTCTTTTCCCACACGAGTCGGAGCGGGGGGGGGGGGGGGGGTATGAATTCTCCCTTATGGGTCTTGGAACACGTTTGACATCGTGTCCCGCAATTGGAACATGTAGAACCCTCCTCGAGTTCTCTCTCTTCACACTGGTGACAAGTTGTTTGTAATACTGCAAAGTCGATTAAATTTCACCTCGAACGTTGTGTCGCGGGCCAAGTTTTTCTTAAATGTTTGAGTATCTCTCTTCCAGATGTAATAGGGTTTTTCTAAAGGGTCCCCAGAATCGGAACTGACCCCACCCCCTGACTGGGCACTCGTTGACGGCTGGTCGTCATCGATGGAAAGTCTTGATTTTTTTGCAGGAGATTCAATGGCAGAGAGAAATAAGTCGTCTACGTGCTTTTCCCACTCAAGTTCCTTTTCATGCTGGAGTTCTCTTAATCGGTTCTCGATTTCGGCGTCGCCAACAAGACCATTGGTTATTGCAAACAACTGAATGGTGTCTGGGTCTGTCAACAAGTCCAGGATTTCTTTGAGGAGACTACCGTCTGACATGTTCTAAATTTAAAAATTCAGATTGTTTATGAATTTCTTGAAAATGTATTGTCAAAATGATAACCTATAATTCAACAATGTATAATTATAATATATTGTTACACCACACCTCATCCAAAGAAAAACAAAGCCTTTTTTCAACTCAAAAAAAAAACAACTTTCATTTAAATTCACAACTTTTGATTGGTATATACAATTGTAAACTGAATGTTAAAAATCAACTGTATAATCAAAAAAGTATTCCAACAAAGTATATTCAAATGTACCTCAATGCTGTCATAAAAAATAAAATAAAAAGACCAAAAAAACTGATGGATGCTCCCTACATGATATGAAATCAATGAACAAGAGAGATTTTGTTCTGAAGGTCCAATAACTGAGCATCACTAACGAGACGTTTGTTTAAATGCACATATTGTGCATCAAAATTGGTTTTGTATTACTTTCACATTGAAAATAACAATTTTCCCTCATAAAATAAGGATAATGTTCTTAGTGATTAGACCGTAAAAAACCTGGAATATATGCTATAGAGTTAATCATTTTCTTAAGCTGTAAACCAAATTTCAAATGACTCGAACAAGAAATTTAATTTAAATTTTTTTATCAATTTTTTTTTTTTTTTTGGGGGGGGGGGATATTTGACCTTGAACAGATGACCTTGAATTCCCTTTCTTTCAAAGTGCATATCATGAATATCATTGAAGCGAAAATATGATTGAATTTCCATGACGGATATGGGATATATGAGCTCGGATGGACAGACAAACGGACAACTAAGTTCCCTGGACATTTTTTCAAGGAGCATAAAAAAATACATAAAAATCACACAGTACAATTGTAAATTTCAATTGTAAAAAATCATACAAAAAAATCAACAGTTTAATTTTAAAAAAGTATTCTAATTAATTCTGATCAGGTATGTCCAGATACCAATTGTCATAAAATGTAAAAAAGAAACATAAAAATTACTTTCTAAACATCTACACAAGATTCTGAACATTTCCATAAACTTCAATGGTAAAAATCTCAGTTCTATTATCATAATAAAATCATTTTAAAAATACACACATGTTAATGAGTATTAATAACCAAAATCAAAAAAATTCTGATTTCAACCGCATAATCAGAAAAATTGAATTAAAAAAAAGACAGTATAACATTCATCTTTTTTTTCTAAAAAAAATCTCAAAGTATTGTTCCTTCAATACAGGACATACATCATTGAAGGCCGAGTTGTTGTTTGGATCCTGCGGGTTGTCCTTACTGAAGGCCGAGTTGTTGTTTGGATCCCGAGGGTTGTCCTTACTGAAGGTCGAGTTTTGTCTGAAATTACACAAAAAAGTGTTAAATAAAATGAATTACAAAAAATACTCACATAGATATTGCTAGTATTGATAAACTTGCTTTAGGGTGTTTAAGATTAATTCTACGTTTAACGTAACATGAAAATTTAAAACCTACGAGGGAGGGAGGAAAAAAATGAACAAACAAAAATTTCAACAAAAATTTCAAACAAGTGTGTATTTATTGAAAGTCACCTATTCAGTTATCAATACATCAACACTGTCATAAAATACATATGGTAGAATTCAGTCCATGTTAATTTTTGCATTTTCAAAGCCTATACTTTTGTGTAATATACGTTTATATCCTTTCTGTGGGTACATCATGTATACTGGACGAGAAGTGGAGTGACTTGCAAGCACATCAAGTGGTACATCCAATGGATTTACATCAACATAGCAACCGATGGGAAAACTTTCTTTTCAGGGAAAATGTTGCGCAACACATGTGATTCACAAATTATCTACAATCAAAATAATGACAGTTCTTCCACTTTCGCTGGGACACCTGTTAGTTTCTTCCTATTTTATATTGTGAATGAATGAGTTATTATTCCTGAACCTGTTATTAAAATGTAGATACATTTCAAATGAAAGGGATTTGCAGTCATTATACTGTCAAAACTCTTGTCTAAATCAGTAAATTATGCTGACTTAATGCATAGCTTCACTTCAAGGTATTACATCCATAATTATTATATTGTAAACCAAATATTTGTAGTTCGAACTCTGAAATCTTAGTATGATTTTATATGGTCATTCACCTTTGAAATTGAACAAAACTTAAAAAGGAACAAATTTATCACATCTTGATGCTAACATTGAAGTCTATGGAGATAGGTATAATTTTTAAAGTCTTTTTATATCTTTTTAGTACAGTGGTGGTAAGAAATTACTTAAGCTTTCCCCTTCTTAAAAAATGCCAAAATAACTTAAAAGTTTACATTTTGAGTTTTTGTTAAAAAAGATGGGTAGTCATTTCAGTTGTTGATGGACCACTTAAATAAATATATACAACAAAACTCGTTTTTGCCTTTTTGGGTGGAAGTTGGTTCGGCATGGTTCAGGCTCTGTGACTTGCCAACCGACATTAAACAATCTCGAAATAAGATTTTTACTGCCAACTTCGATCATGTGTTTGTCTGATCCATTATTGTTGGGTTTTTTTTACTTTGATAGTGGCATAGACTCTCATTTTCTTCATATTGTGAAAACTGAATACCTCAATGCTGTCTTGAGCATGTTTTTTTTTCTCGTACAGGATATATAATTCAGTCGCTAAATGAAAACCCAAACCGGAACGACTTTATCAAATCCGGATTTGTTTGTTTTTTCAAAACGACAATTTCGCCGAAACCTACGCGCGCGGGGTTATGTTAAACGTAGAATTAATTTTAAACAGCCTTAGTATAAAACAACGATTGTTAGTATTGATAAACATCACCTAATACAAGATAAACATTTTACAATGTAAGTGAATGATGTGACTTAGTGTAAAACTCAAGTCACAGAGTCAGACAAGGGCAGATAAACAACTTTGCCTGTAACATCTACGCTTCTAGGCTACATATAATTTGCAAATTTTATATATAGCAAACGTTTCATATATTTTCTGCCACGTAGTTTTCTTACAAAAGTGTGTGAAATACACGACACGCAAGGCAAAATGAATCACTGAATTATCTTACTATAACTACTGGAAATATATATATTAAAAAAAAGAAATTCAAGCTTCTTATGAGATGACCCCCACATTCCATAGTAAAATTTTATTCCTTTCTATTGGCCTACTTTAGTCACGTGATTAGTCTCTTTCCCACGGTGTCTTCCAACTTTTCTGATTCATAAGTAAGAGCATCTTCCCAAGTCAAGAGTTTTTGATCCGCTCTGCTCCCTTGACTTGGGAAGGTGAAGTAAGAGGGGTTGATATTAAAAAAAATACTCACGATTGCAGATTTTGTCGTCCATGTCCCTTGTTAAAGGCAGTCGTTCGTCCCATCCGACAATCCTAACAGCGCAGCTGATCAATCGGATTTCCCTTACAGGCGCAGGCTCGAGTGCATTCTTTATTAATCGCACGCATGTAATCGCATCTGTACAAGTGTACACCCCGTTTTGTCCTGGACAAAATTGACATGGTAAAATGGTACCGCAAACTAGGCTTAATGGAAATAACCAGACGATGATCGCGATCATCATTCTCACTTCTTGATCCATTGCTATCTACCCTTCCAATGCCGCGAAAGTTGCACGGGATTTTTACCCGTGATCATTTTAATAATGTGATCAAAATGTAACCTTATTTGGAAAATATACTCCAACATGAGGGCGCAACAATACAGATCATTTAGAGAGTGGTGCCGCTTTTTTAAACTGGATGACAGAAATGTTAGAGTGGCTCAGATTAGTAATTAAATTAAGTTGTTTTGCTAAACAGACCCATATTGTTCTAAATCTATGAAGGCAACAAGTGATTTGATTTTTTTTTCTTAGTTAACAGACAGATGATGAAAGGTAAATTATCATCTAACTATGTATGATTAACGGCTAATTATTCAATTGAGTTTTAAAAACTTCAAATGGATATATTAAAAAGGTCGTGTACACACACAGATAAAAACCATGACGTTTGCACTTATTGAAGTACACCTGATACTAGGTCATGTCAGGACACGCTACATTACCTTTGCGCGCAGGTGTATCGTGAAAAAGCGGATTTCTTTTTAAATGATTTAGAATTGCCCGCTTTCATTTGAAGAGATTAAGTACGACAGATGATGAGCTATTTCGTATATATTTCTTGTTTTACTTTTTTCTTTCAATATTTTTCTGATTTGTTGGTTTTCTTAATCAACATCCTCAATATTTTATTATATTAAAAATATCACCACCAAAATAAACGTAAATTACGTATACAATAAAAAATGCAAGTCAGAGTACGTAGGTAAGCGTGAGGGTCACGTCATAAAGTGAAATTTCACAACACCCTCATAATATTTCGTAATGAAATATGTTGTCTCCTACATCCAGGGTGTACGCCCACCCCTCTAATTTACATTTCACATATGATTTATGAAATTGATTACTGTTCTTCATATTCACCCTTATAAAAAATAGCAATGTAACCATGACAAGTACCCTAACAGACTATATGCCATTTCTCTTGTATAACTTTTCTGCCTACTTACTTCCTCCCCATGGGTATAAATTTGGGAGAGTAATCTTTAACGGTACCTTTCACCAAAAAAAAAAAGAAGAAAGATAGCAGTACTAGTGAGAGAATAAGATGGCAGACGAAATTTTCAACTTTCTGTAAGTAGATCCTATCTTAATCTAATGTTGTTAATTGATAACAATTCTCAATTTTAACATCAAATAAAGATCCTTGTGGACCAACTTCAGAATTTTGATTTATACTCGAAGCATCTCACCTTTGATTTAACATTGAACTTTATGGGAAGAGTGCATTTAATTCTGATATCTTTAGATGAAATTATATTTTCAAATAAATCTCTTGGTAGAAAGTTACATATACTTCCTCTCTATCAGGATATTAATTAAAATTAATCATTTACGATGTAAATTTTCAGAAAATTAGATTTTTCTCAATTTTATCAAGGGTAAATAACTCTTCACGAAAGTCCCGAGTGCAAGAGGGCCAGCTTCTAATCATGTACAATTCCTGTAAATTTGGTGTACTTCACTAACTATTGTCGTTACTGAACTATGGACATTTATGATCATTTCAATCACTAAGATGTGTCCATTTACCTCTCATTACATTTTTAGAGGATTTTTGACAACTTGAAAATTTAGTTATAGTGTTTTATTTTATTTCAGAGATCTAACAAACTCCGCCAACTCTTTCGAAGAGTTTGAGGCTCTATGGGTACAGATGGGGAAAGATCTTGAAAATGAAGTTTTCCCCCCTTCTCCTCAAAGAACGGTCACAATCACACCTGTCGATGCAAACACTTTTGAAAGGTAGGAACTTTTACAATTAGAGTTATCGTTTTTACCACACTTAGATTTAGTCTTGCTAGGCGATATATATAAATTATCGATTACTAGTATTCCTAAATGATTAAGCTACAAATGATATTTTAAGATCAACAAAAGTGTATGTTTGTTTTCTCAAATATTTTTCAGTGCATCAAATGAAGGCAAGACATTCATTACATTAGAACCATCAACCCCCGTCGTCCTCAACACCCCAGTACTCCCCTCCAGCTGATGAAAACTGGCCACCAGTTATTGTTGACGAAGAAACGGGCGAGGGATCGTTTGAAAATGTGGAGGATTCTATCCTCACCTCCTTTAGGTAAGGTCTTTTCTTTGAATTATTTAGTTACAACCTTTGAGTGTAGAGTGATAACTCTAGTTTCAGTAAAGAGGATTTTTTCTATGAAACATCTGTTTTTATATACCCACTGTTAAAGACTCGTATTTATTAATGTTTGACCAAACCTAATCAAAAATATATAATTTAATTTTTTTTTTTCATAAAGAAGAAAGCATCCAGGAAAATATAACGCGCTGGAGAAAAAGATGCGCCAGCCACTGAAGGAAAATGTGAACGAACAATTTAATATATTGAGGAATTTACATAAGAGAATGGCTGAGGATATGCAGCAAAGCTCCATCATGATTAACCATTTAGAGGATAAATTTGAATGCTCAGCTGGACCTGCCAGAAAACATGTTAAGTTTTCTTCTTTATAATTGTTCATGGAGGATTTGTGGTGATGAATTTGTAAGAAATTAACTTCTTTAAGGCAAAGAACTGTAATGATGAATTTAACAAGGATAAATTTTATAACAATGTTACGTAGTTTATACTTTCTAAAAGATTTTTTCATCACTTTTGTTATATAGATTTAAAAACAACTTTTATATTGTGTGAAAATAAACATACCTATAGCTGATAAAGTGTTTGGTGATCTTTTCCCTTTACATCTGAAATTTGACTGTGAAAAGCGTGTGAAAACTTGGACTTTTTATACTGGTGTAATCATAAAGATGTCTGGGTACAAATTTCTTTAGAAGTTGCATTGTAATTTCCCTACAAGTTGCTATGTCATTCCCCAAAATGTTTTAAAGTTGCATTGTCATTTCTCTAAAAATTACAATGTCATTTCCCTGAGCGTTGCTATGTCATTTCGGAAAGATCTGCAATATCATGAGTCCCCCTTGACTGTAAAGTCACCCCTGACTGTAGAGTACACCCTGACTGTAGAGTCGCCCCTGGATTGTGACCTCAATTATGACCTGTGTGGGTGGGACCTGGGAATCCCCATGACGTCATCTTGACTGTAAAGTGACTGCACAGTATATACCCTACTACTTACACGTTTCAAAAGAACTCCTCTACACCCTTCTTTTCCCCTAAATTTCACAAAGGAGACAGAGTGCGCATCAGTAAAGCAAAGCGAACTTTTGAAAAGGGATATCTACCTAACTGGACCAGGGAGTTGTTTACTATATCTCATCGAGTCCAGGGGGCTGTTACTTATAGATATAAGGTACAGGACTATCACGGAGAAGAATTAGAAGGAACATTTTACGAGTCTGAATTACAAAAAGTCATTAAAAAAGACGACGTCTATGAAGTAGAGGAAATCCTAGACTATAAAAAGCGGCGCATAGGGAAAAAGTTATTAAAGAAATCAAACTGCGTTGGAAAGGATATCCCCCTAGCTTTGACTCATGGATTCATCAAATAGATCTTCTAATTCCCAAATGAGTGATCATTGGAAAATGTTTGGAAAAAAAAGTCCTAGAGCTGAAATCGTGTATTTTGCTCAACTTTTGATCTGCTTGACATTAATTATCGCTTGTATCGTCATGTTAGCTCTACACGCTTCGAACCGAGAATATTGGATGATTTGTCTCAGTTCTACCGTGGGCTATACCATGCCAAGTCCTACTATTCAACTCAAAAGCAGCACTTAATCAGAAAATGCATGAGAAAAGATGTCACGTGATGGTGAGTCCTTTATTAAAGAAGTGCAGCTCGAGGTTTTGACTTACTATCAGACCAAGCGATGATCAAGCTACAAGGTTGATAGAGAGAGATGAATCCCATACAGTACCGTTGGAAAATCATAGATCCAAAGGGAGCTCCTAGGGAAAACCTTAAGGGAGCATGGGTGTCTACTAAGCTGGAATGTTTGCGTGATTTCATGCAAAAACCTCGAATTCCTGAGGAAGAGGAAAAAATCTACTGGTACAAAAGGATTCAGATTCGACATTTCAGGATGATCGGTAAAAGTAAATATCAGCAATTCCGATGGAAGGTCAAATGTTGATGGAATGTGTTTCATCCTTCTAAAGACCAGGAACAAGCATGGACTCTCATAAAAGGAGACTGGACCGACGATTTGGAAAAGTGTTCAAAAGACTTTCGCGACACCATTGGTGAATGTTATTTGCACTCTTGTGTACCCTACGAGTATGTGTTTATGCGGAGACTCTTTCCAATCCGAGTCAAAATGAGCAGATCTCAGTGTATGACGATATTCATCCATGTTTGTTCATGTTGTTATTGTTGTTCAAATGAAAAAATAAGAGTATATAAAAAGAGTGTTCTTTATGTATGAGACTAATTTGATTTCAAGCCATGACTCAGAATACAGGGTTTTACATGACTCTACCCAGTGATGGATCTATGTCTACTTTTCCCGAGAATACGGTGGCTCATTTTAAAACATTATTACCCCAAACCATAGATTTCACCGATGGTTAATGGGAAGTAGGTCTCACTGAAATGATGTATCCTAATACACTCCAAAACATAAACTCAAGGGAAGCTCATTTCGACATCTTTATTCCTACTCATCTCGATGTAGAACCCGAAGATCCCGATATATATCGAGCGGGGCGATTTACGATTGAAAAAATAGGCCGAGAGAAACTCATTGAATGTCCCATGCTGGTCGATTGGGACAAAGGCTTTTGGAAAATATCAGTAGATAGAAATAGCTAGGCTAATCACTATCGAGTGAAATTCCGAGGGGGCCCTTACCCAGATCCTCAGTCATTAATAGAGGAAATCAACGAAGGACTTAGACGCTGTCTGGAAAAATCTGGAAAAAAAATCATGATGAAGAGACTGGGGATGTCGGAAACATGAAACTAGAATATCGCCAAAAATTTTCCCGTATCGAATATTAATTAAACGGAAGGAGTTATCCACTTTACGATTCAGTATTAGTTTTCCCCTTACTTTAGCTTATAAGCTGGGGTTTGGAGATGAACTCAAATGGAAGTTTGGTAAAAGATATATGAGTCTGTGGATCAATGTCACTAACATGGCAGTTCATACCCCCGATATGCACGAGAACTTAAAACAAATGTATGTGTATTGCGATATCCTCGAACCCCAAGTGGTGGGGTCAAATGATTTGAAGTTACTTAGAGTTGTCCCCCGTGAAAGAGAGAAAGTCCAGGAACAGACGAGATGGGAGCCTATTAGAGCTGAGTATTTGAAACTGAGTAAAAAACATTTCGATACGATAGACATACACATTCAGACTCCATTAGGGACTGTCATGCCCTTTTTAAATGGAAAATCTATCCTGAAACTTCATTTTAGAAAAGTATACTAAAGCAGATGGATATCTACAGTCATTGTGGGAGTAATGACCTGTATCACCTGTTGTTTAGAATGTCTCCATCTATGCATTCGACGCTCTTAGATTTACTAGGAATCAAGATAGAGAGAGCCTCTATATAAAGACCATTCATCCCTGAAAAAAACTTCATTGATCTACAACATGCAGTATCATCGGGGTATATTGCATCAACAAGGGCACGGGTTAGGGGGGCTTCTTAAGTTGGCAGCTTCAGTCATGAGAAATGTCATGTCGGGTCTATTAGGAGGAGCTCCCGCAGGTCCCTCGCCGCCTCCCTATTACCCCCCTTCACGCCACTATTATCCTCCGCCTCTTCCCCCTCCTAGCTATGAGTATTCACCAGAAAGAAGCTCACCGCCACGCCGACGCAGCCGTCAAAGGCACTCTAGACCCCAGGCAGGAAAAGGATTTTTTACATATTTACTGAAATCAACGGCTAAACAAGCATTAACTGCAGCAGCTAAAACTGGGTTAGATGTGTTAGAAAATAAAAGATCCTTCAAGGATGCGTTAAAAACGCATGGGGGACAAGCCATCAAAAATACGGCTTCACGCATGTTATCTCAAGTGGGAGAAAAGTCCCAAACCCAAACTCCTAGCCCGGGGTGGACCTCGGATCAAGAGACCACTAGAAACCGCTAGTGGTGAAAGACCTCCTAAGAAAAAGAGAAAAACTAGACCCTTAGATATTTTTGACTGAGAGGGTATATAAGGATGTGTAGAGGATCATTTCAGATCATTACGATTTTATTCTCTTGATCAGTCACACTTACCAAGATGATGCATAAAGAGTCTTGTGCCTGTGGGATGGACAGTTTAGAACTGTTTAAGACCTCGCCTACGAATATTACTTTAGAAGATTCGAAATGGATGGAATATTACATGATATCCAGTACCCTCCAATCGGACACGGCCCCATTGAATTTGAAAGCAAGGATCATGGAGATGAATACATTGATCTCTTACAAACTTATCTCCAAATGGTGTGTAAATTTACCAAAGACGACGGGAGTAATTTGATGGGAGAGCATAGTACTTCGACTCCTGTTAATAACATCTTACATTCAATGTTCACGGAAATCGATGCGAGTCTGAATGGGAAAATCATTATCCCTGGAACGGACACCTATCACTACAAAGCCTACTTTGATAAATTACTCTCCTATCAACCCAGAACATTAGAGACTCAGATGAAAACCTGTAGTTTGTGGGTCAAAGATACCGCTGGACACATGGACGATCTCAAGTATGCCGCCGCCACTGAAGCAAAAACTGCTTTTGTTGTCGCAGATGATGAGGTGAACATCGATGCGACACAATTAGCCTTGACCTATCCCAATGTGTCTAAGAATAACGGATTGAGAGAACGCCACAAGGCTATAGACGCTAGCAAAAAGATCGTGTTGATGGATCGTTTACACATAGATTTGGTTAAACAAGAGAAATTTCTGCCTAATGGGGTAGATGTGCGCCTCCGATTTAACAGAGCGAAACCCCAATTCTACATGAAGACAGCCGCCTTGAGTAGTAGTAAAGTTTCTATTCAAAGTATCGTGATGTGGGTGAGAAAAATCAAACCTACCCCTGCCATACAGAATGCCATCAATCAGCGCTTGAATTCAGAGACAGTCAAATATCCGCTGAGAAGAGTAGAAGTGAAAACCTTTACCATCGCCACGGGGTCACAATCAAAATTCACCGATCATCTGTTTCAAGGACAAATGTTTAAACGTGTTCTCGTAGGCTTTGTAGAAAATGCCGGTTCAACGGAGATGCTACTAAAAACCCTTTTAATTTTAAACACGAGAACATTAAGAAATTAGAAATAAGTATCAACGGAGAAACCATGACCACTCGGCCCTTTGAGCCCGATTTTGCAAACGATCAGTACATAAGATCTTATTTGAGTCGGAATCAAGGGCTGGGGAAATTGGGAGGAGATTGGGCCCCGGACATTACCCTGGGAGAGTATAAAAACGGGTACACGCTCTGGTGTGTGGATTTTACGAAAGATCAAGAAGCGCAACTAGAGAAGTTTCATCTTATTTAAACTGGAAACTTGAGAATAGAAGTTTAATTTTTAAACAACTTAGTTCAGACTTTAAATTGTGTGGTCTTTGCGAATTCGACAACTTGCTGGAAATCAACAGAGATACGTCAATATTGATAACTAATAATGGATTCGCGTCAGTTACGAGAGGTGTTATCACGAGATTAAGGAAGATCCTTTGGAGGAGTGTATCCCCGAGATTTACTACCGGATCAATTAAGACCTCATGAAAAAGCCATTGTGGTCAATACAGATACTCACGATCAACCCGGGACGCATTGGGTGTGTTTATATTGGAACGGAGCTCATGTGGAATATTTTGATTCTTACGGATTACCTCCCCTACATCAAGAAATTAGACAGTTCATCGCTAGACATTGGACTTACAATCAGAATTGTTATGAAGATTACTCTACGGATGTCTGTGGACATTATTGTGTGTATTTTTTACACCAACGCCATCGAGGAAACAGGGCTGTTTCCATTCCCAAGGAGTAGTAATTAATGTAACATTTGACGCCACGTTTATAGACCCCGTTTTGGTTATAGACCCCGTTGACCTACTTATGACAGCAGAGATAGAGAGAGACCTCGTTGACCCAGTTTTATTGACTAATCCAACAGAGAGAGAGTTTTACTTTTGGACATAGCCTGTAGAGAGACGTCACAGCAACCTAGTTCACATAATAGAGTCTCGTCTTTTCCCATAAAAGGTATCTGTAGGTTACACTTCCTGAGAGTGAACCAATCAAAATACAGGGCACTTGTTTATACCGAATTTTCTCTGA
>WFKH01011926.1:74580900-74593903 GCA_016163765.1 Magallana hongkongensis
CCCCCCCCCCCATTGGATATGTTGACATTTGGATCAAAAGAACGCCGGGACTACTTATGTGTCACGTGAATCAAAAAAGGCGGGGATAAGATCCGTCAAAAAAGTCGCTTTTGTTTTGGCATAGGGCCAACCCCTTTCCTATCGATCTAAACAGTTGATATGTAATAGTTACATGATGACACGAGATGATGCATACGAAATATCGCTGAGTTTTTGCACTCGAGGAGGCGGAGCCTCCGAGTTTGCAAAACGAAGCGATATTTTGTACGCATCATCGAGCTGTCAATCATGTAACTGATTTATCCTGTGACCTTACATTGACCTATTCCCCATATTTGGTAATTTTTTCTCATCTACTAATAATGATTCTTAAACAGCAACACGTGACTTTCTAAAGGTTTATGGTATCCAAGTTACCGAATTCCAAATTAGGTATTTTATTTGGAAGCATATAACGTGATCAATGACCATCGCTGGACATTCAATATTTGCGCCGCACTCCGAGACGATGGATGGATTTGACGGGGACGACTTTCAACTCAGCCAGGCCGTCGAAGAGTACGAACTGAGAGTCTGACCTAAATCAGGACATTGGATTTGGGTATTTCGAACTAAAAGATTGGTGTTTTGAAGCTTTTCCAGAGTTAAAACAAGAAACCGAACCGCAAAGGGATGAAACTACATGTAGGTTCGGAAAACCGGTGTCGAGCATCGACATAAGCGCTTCAAAAAAATCAGGAGAGAAAAAACACGCGCCGCAATAAGTCATGGGCATTGAAAGTATTCAACGCCTGGAGAACTCAGACTCGATCCGTCGATGTAGCCGATGACATTCTATCCACTTCTTTTTTCCTAGAGAGGTGAGCTGTAACTTAGGAAATTCCTGCAGATATTCCTCATAAGAAATCCCTGTCAATTTAGGTAGAAATTGCTTTTTCACTTCCTCAGACAGGTAATGAATGACCATCAATCTCCCAGGGTTAACGTCGTTCATCTGAGCTAATGCTACAATCACATTCCTATTAAAATCCACACTGGTAATCTCTTTCTGTGTCTTAAATTTCAGCAATATTACTCTAGTATTTTTCCTCCCAGCCCTCGGTCTGTAAAGAAGAGTTAACAAAATCCAAACCGTTGAAAGGCGAGTCTAGATCGGCTAAAATCATTCTCAGAAAATCGGCCATGATATATTGATGAGGCTAATTGTATTCAGCGCGTTGGTGCGCCGGCGCTTACATCTCATCCCGGTATAACTATAGTATTTTCCCCCTGCAGTAAAACACTCAAATGACATCGATTTTCGTTTTAATATTAGCATTATCGCTTATATTCAAGTCGACAGCCAGAGCCCGATTATATATAGTTCTAGTATCAGGAACGTATCATAACACATGATGCTAAATAGTTTTCAATACTATTTTACTGCATACGTATGGAAGAGTACATGAAATTTATAGATAAATGAATTTAATAAAAGTAATATTCTTTTACACATGTATGTTTCTGTTGAATAAAAAAATAAATTTTAATTTACCGGGGCAGTCCAGACGGTAGCAGGACATTTAAGCCCCAAGATGTTTAGGCCCTTAATTGATAGGATGTTTAGGCCCCAAGATGTTTAAGCACCTATTTAAGATGTTTAACCAACATACAATTTTCCCTAATTATTACTATACATTGTTTTATATTATGAATAAATACAATCTACAAATTATTAAAAAGTATATAAACTGCATTTTATCAGAGACATAAATAACAATACATATTTTATTTTATTTTATTGTCAAACTATTTTCTGATTCTGAACATATTTTTAAATAGAACCTAATTTAAAGCACCGGGTATTTATAAATGTTTTAAATATTGTACATCTTGGGGCCTAAACATCTAATTAGCTTGGGCCTAAACGTCTGTAATTCGTCCAGACCCAGCCTTAAGATCCATGCTTGGCCTTACCAACTTCTGAATATTATGTACTATGGCATGAACGGATCCTGATAATTTTGCCCGGGGACACGAGAAATAATTGTTTGCAGGGACGACCTATATTTCTGATTTTTCTATGCGAATTTAATAAGTTTCTGGGGGGGGGGGGAGAGGTGGACATCAGCATTCTTTCACCAGAGGTCATGCTATATACACTGCTGGATATATACGTCTCTGACCTCTGTCAACAAGATTCTTGTACAAACTGAAACGATGCAGTTATTTTTTTCTATAAATATGATAAATATTTAACTACCTCCCTCAAGTCGATTGTGCCGAAGTATCAAAACAACAATACCATGGGCTCGCCATTATTGTTTTGATCATGTGATAAACTATTTCTCAGGTGTTGACGAGTTGTTAAGGGAAGCTTGTGTAGCACGAACTCCGGTGAGAGAATAGGCCATCATCTGCATAACTGAGGAGGGCGGGGGGGGGGGGGGGTTATTTTTGTTACAGTAATAACCAGTCTGTAAACTCAGATCATTTGTCACCGTGATTCACTAAAATATCAGTATACATATAAAGTCCTGGGTTTTTTTTCAACCTCTTAAATTACCTCTCTTTACCAAGTTCAGTTATATTTAATACAAAATACAGTGGTTTCATCATCATTTATTTGTTCAAAGCCGAGTTAATCCATGAAATTAGAGTTAGATGTTAATCAAAGAAGCTTATCAATTGATTTCCCAAAACCGAGGAATTTGTTGATAGCACAAAAATATCTGTGCCAATGAATGTTGATAAAACCAGTGTATTGAATTTTTTTTTATCTGATCTGACAACAAACACAAACATTTCATCTTTAAAACTATATTAATTATCTTTTTATTAATGTATAAACCCTTTCAGTTTCTCTTCCCTTTTCAGGGGACACATATATTGTTCATGATTTTACATCACAGGAACAAACAAAATAATTATAATTCAATCACACACCAAAAAAAAAAACCAATTGTGAAAAATCCCATACACTCTAATGTTAAAGAACATATAGATTCTTGGGTCGGGAATCCCAAAAATTTGCACATCGATTACAAATCCATATTAAAATGAGACAGAAGCATTTTTAAAGCGGCATTATTTCGATTTGTTTCCAACTTCTCCAAAATTTTGATTTTGATCCATTGTGAAATGGATGGCACTTAACATGTAGAATGCATTCTGGCTGACAATAATAAAAAGTAGATCTTTTTTTATGAGCTGTGTGAACTCATTCAGTTTCTCTTCCCTCATTCAGGGGATATATAAAATTATATTGTTTATATTATTACATCACTAGAACAAACAGAAAAATTATAATTAATTCAATCACACACTCAAAAAATAATAATAATGAAAAAAACCAAATACTCTTATGTTTAAAGGAACACATAGATTCTTGGGTCGGGAATCCCAAAAAATTGCACATCGATTACAAATCCATATTAAAATGAGACAGAAGCATTTTTAAAGCGGCATTATTTCAACTTGTTTCCAACTTCTCCAAAATTTTTATTTTGATCCATTGTGAAATGGATGGCACTTTACATGTAGAATGCATTCTGGCTGACAATAATAAAAAGTAGCTCTCTTTTATGAGTTGTGTGAACTCATTCAGTTTCTCTTCCCTCCTTCAGGGGATATATAAAATTATATTGTTTATAATCAGAAAAATTGTAATTAATTAAATCAGACACTAATGAAAAAACCCAAATCCTCTTATGTTTTAAAGGAACATATAGATTCTTATTCTGAGAATCCCAAAAATTTGCACCTTCATTACAAATCCATGTTAAAATGAGACTGAAGCATTTTCAAGTGGCATGGTTTCAATTTGTTTCTAACTTCCTCTGAGATTTTGATTTTATCAATTGTGAAATAAGGATGCCGCTTAAGAATACACTCTGGTTGACAATGATAAAAAGTAGCTCTTTTTTTATGTGCTGTGTAAATCCACTCAATGTCACCATCCTTTTTTGAGGATACATGTATCGCTCTGGATGTTGGATCACAAGAACAAATGGTTGGATTGTTACCGATTTTGGGAATTCTACCCTACAAGCTACACACCTCTTTGCTCTTTTTTCATCTTTTAGGAAATGTACATCAAATTCATCCTCGTTGTAAAATGGTTCCGTGAATATAGGCACTGATGTTGTAATTACAGGTCTGTTATGGGGATCATTTTTTTCCCTTTCTGGACTTTTTTTTTCCTGATTGCTTCACGTGTTTTTCAAGCAGTGTATCAAGAGATACTCTCTCTAATGACTTTTTAATTTCTTGTACATACTTCTGCAAAGTTCCTTGAATTTCACTGATAGCAATAGTGTGTTCGCAGAAAACTTTGAATTTAATAAAGTTTTGACATTTGTAATTACATGTACCAGCACATGTACAAGAAAACCAATCCCGTTTTTCATTTTCATTTCCCTGTACAATGTATACCTTTTCAGGACAATCTACACATGTTTTGTTGCCTGACAGTTTGGTAAATATAGATTTATCTGCTGCAAGAACACCTGCTTTATTCCAGACATCTCTTAGTTCATGAGCTTTGTAAATAGTACCTGTCAGGGCACTGTATGTTTCAGATAGAACTGACGGTTCATGTGTATGGTGAGTTGAATTAGTAAACACTTTGGTAAGCTTCTCACATTTGTGGTCTTTGTTTAACTGAGTCCAGTTAAGTGTTGATACGGAGAGATGTTTATAATCATTATGCAACCTATATTCCCCAAAGTTGAACACTCCTTTCTCCAGTTCTTGATACTGTGTGTGGATAATGTTTTGAAGCGACACAGCCATGTTCTCCCAGGATTGCTTCTTGTAGTCCATTTCACGTTTCAGCACACTGTTATATGATTCATTGTTGTTGTTGGTATATCGCACTGGTGAATTTCCAAGACCGGCAGCTGTTCGTATCTGCTTTAAAAGATTTCTTTTACACTCTTCAGCTTTGACTTTCTTAAACCATGTATAAAACTCTGGTGTTTCTTTCCCAGTCTCACTAACTTCAATTGCATCCCACTTTCTGCCCAAACTTATGAGGGATATATCGAACTGTGACTCTGTTTCGCAGTCAATTAGCCCTTCTATTCTTTTATTTTCATGCTGGTATCCATATATCTCATTCAAAATTAAACTGATGTTAGGTTGTTTAAAGTTTAATAATTTTAGCTTTCTTTCACAGTTTGCTCGGGCATGTATCTCACAAATAAGATGAATTCCTTAAAAAGCCTCGCTTTTTTAAGGCCATTTATGAGAGCTTTTTCTCCATCGGATCCCCATACATTTACTATGTCATCTTTAATATATCCAGAAAGTGTTTTTCCAAAGTATTCATAGTCAGTAGTTTCTCGTTTGAGATGCATCATACAAGGACCAAGTAAAAGAGGGTGTCTGCCAGTGTCTCTGATGACAAACATTGGGTGTCTGTATGTGGTACAGGTAAGATAAAATCCTCCAAGATCGAATGTTGGATCTATGCCTAAAATGGAATCTGAATTGCAGCAAAATTTTTTTCACATCAAGCAGTTGCTGTTCTGTTGCAAGGATGCACCTAGCATGACCATTTTCTTTCATTTCAAAACTTCGTGCAAAGTTGCCCGCCACAGACATTTTTATAATTGCATCAAAATTAGTTGTACATTTTCCTCCACCAGTCTGGTATTTTCTAGGGTTGCTTCTGTTGATGTTGTAAATTTGAGTTCTGTCTCTGTCTTCTGTCTGATGGGGATTTGAAATCCAGAGATCCTCCTTTCTCACTGAACAAATCTGCAACAACTTTCTTGGGCTGCATATATAAAGATTTGTTCTTCATTTCTGCAATTGTGCTTGGTTTCGTTCTTATGAAAGGATTATCTTTCTTTGAATTTCCATGTGGAAAATTTTTCAGGACAGGTACAATTTTTCAATCTTGGAAATAATACTGTATAATTGCATATCTGGAGTTGTGTCCTTCTGAGTACTTCATTGTGTACACAACTTTGTGAAAGTCTGGTGTTCCGGTATAGATGTAATAACTTTTTCTGAGTTGAAAGTCATATGTCTGCTGCACATGTCTGCTGGACTGATAACCTCTCTCTGTCTTTTTTATGTACAAGTTCGATCCTGACGGCCTTCTCCAGAGTCCATTATTATCCACAGTCAGATCTGAAAATCTTCTTAATTTATCAGTATCAACTAAAAATGTGGCATTCTCTTCACACTGTAAAGGAACAGTTGGACATACATATTGAGTATAGTGATCCACTTTAAGAAGAACATCGATGACTTCTGCAGCCCCATATCCACCAATTTTTCTGGATAATATTGGAAAATCTTTGAAGAATACTGTTAAATTTTCTTCTTCATCAGATGACAAAGGCCCAAATAATTCAGAACACTTTCCCACATTTTGCTCTTCAAGACTAATGGTCTCAACTTCGTCTTCTGTTATTTCTTTAGAAAAATCTCCGATATTTTCTTCTTCATCCAGACAAATGACCCTTTTGGTACTCCCAAGGAATTGTTCTCCTGTTGTTTCTTTCCATTTTTTCCCCTTTGGACTCTCTTTCTCTCCTGTTTTCTTTAATTTGCGTTTTGTTAGTTAGGTAGGTCATCCCTTGAAAAAAGAAATGATAAAATTAGTCAGAAAATACAATATACAACTGTAAGTCTTGATAGGACAAAAGGAAATTTTCCAGCAAGTCAATACTTGAACTGTCCTAATGGGGCTAATATCACTGCAAGGCTAATTTTAAATGGGACAAATATGAATTAAATGAACTAAAATATATAATTGAATCATAAATAGATAGGTGAGCTAGACTTGTAACCATCATTAAACACAAAAGTAGATTACTTCACCATTGGTTGTTTCTGAATCGATTAACCATTAATAGGAGGGCACAGTGGTGCACTGAAATTGCATTGGGGTTAGGGTGGGGGTCTCAATTCAGAATGGTGAATCTACAGAGGGCTTTATACCAGCACTGGCGTAACTAATTCATTCTGTATTTCCTGCAATTTCAATTTTGATGTGAAAATAAGAGATCAGTAGAACCACTGACACTGTTTGGTAGCAATCATATCAAGAACTTTAAAAAGTAAAATTATTAACGCACAACAACCAATGGCAATAGGTCACCTGTGTGACTCAGGTTTAATAAAAACAGAAAAATTTGACTAAAATTGTGACCATGCCCCTTTAAGGACTCTAAAAGAAAACTCAATTGTTGTATCGTTGGAATAAAAATTGTCTATTAAAATAAAATGAAATAATAAATCATAAGCTGGGTCAGGTAAGTCCAGAGTGTCAGGACTGGATGCTAGGTTTTCTCTCCCTGATACAAATGCATTCTCTTCTGCATCATAAGCTGGGTCATGTAAGTCCAGAGTGGATGCTAGGTTTTCTCTCCCTAATACAAATGCATTCTCTTCTGCATCATAAGCTGGGTCAGGTAAGTCCAGAGTGTCAGGACTTGATGCTAGGTTTTCTCTCCCTAATACAAATGCATTCTGAAATATGACCATTATCATTTAATAAATCATACTATATAATATTATTTACTTTTACTATTGAAATGTGGCAACATATTTCTGTTTTAAATTGCAGATTACTAACAGATGAGATTTTTTAACAACAACAACAACAACAAAATTTCAATGTTTTTTTTTAAAATCAACTTTATCTAAAACTCTTTCCAAATTAGTAAACATAATTTTTAAACATAGGTAATCACAGATTACAAAGCTCACCGAGACGAGGCATCACCTTTATGAAGCATCACCTTTATCATATTATATGAAAATCATTGTTAATGATCTTGGATATTCATGGATACTGTTTTGACACAATATCGTATATCATATTTAAAAAAAATTCATGATACCCATATGTTCATTTTATACGGTATTATAAGATTCAATGTTTATCAATACAAAAATATAAAATATGATATTGCACCCTATGATAATTACAATTTATATCATATTATACAATATAATACTGTTATAAATAATGATCCAATATGATATTGTAACATATGTAATGACATTGTATCGTATTGAATACATTATTGTATTTGATCACATTATACAATATCATTATATATGATACAAAATAGTATTATATGATACAATATCATATCACATAAGACATCACAATATTGTAACATATGATATTAAATTGTATAATAAAGTATGATATTATATTGTATGATATTGTATCATATCTGATACATTGTATGATATTGTATCAAATGATACAATATAATTTGATACAACATTGTATCATATCATATGATACAATATCATGTGATATCGTAATATATTTTATAATACAATATCATATACAATATCGTTTCATATCATACAATATCATATCTTACAATATCATACAATAAAACTTCATGTGATAAATTAATATATTATATAAACCAATATCATTTTATACAATATCGTATCATATGAAACAGTATTGTGTATTGCAATATCATATGAAACAATATCATGTGATAAATAATACATAATACAATATCATATTATACAATATTGTATCATAATATACAATACTATACATAACAATATCATAATACAATATCATATCATAATGTACAAAAACTTGATACAATATCATATCGTATCATCGTATAGTTAAATCAACTATGCAAGTTTGAAATAGTACAGTACTATTATCTATAAAACATGTGACCTGTTCCAAAAAACAAAACCTCATCCAGCATCCGAAACCTATGGCTCAGATTCAGCATTCATGCCTGTCATGTGCATCAGTATCATAAGACGCACCATCCATGCAAGTTGTGTGAAGTTAGGACCATTAATAACTAAGATATATTTTTTAGCATCCTTGATAATGGAGATCAGGCTCTGCATCTGAAGTTACCTCTGCGATTCATTTATATTATAGTTAAATCAACTATGCAAGTTTGAAATAGTACTATTATCTATTAAACATGTGACATGTTCCAAATAACTTAACTCATCCAGCAACCGAAACCTATGGCTCAGATTCAGCATTCAAGCCAGTCAGGTGCATCAGTATCATAAGACGCACCATCCATGCAAGTTTGGTGAAGTTAGGACCAGTAATAACTAAGATATAATCATTAGAGGGCACCTGCTCCAAAAATTTTAACCAGCTATAAAAACCTTAACCTCCTCCAGCATCCAAAACCTATGGCTCAGATTCAGCATTCATGCCTGTCAGGTGCATCAGTATCATAAGACGCACCACCCATGCAGTTTGGTGAAGTTAGGACCAGTAATAACTAAGATATAATCATCAGAGGGCACCTGCTCCAAAAACTTTAACCAGTTCTAAAAACCTTAACCTGCTCCAGCATCTGAAACCTATGGCTCAGATTCAGCATTCAAGCCTGTCTGGTGCATCAGTATCATAAGACGCACCATCCATGCAAGTTTGGTGAAGTTAGTACCAGTAGTAACTTAGAAATTGCTATCAAAGGGCACCTGCACCAAAAACTTTAACCTGCTCCAAAAACCTTAACCTCCTCCAGCATCTGAAATTCATGGCCCAGATTCAGCATCCAAGTCTTTCAAGTCCATAAGTAGGTCCAGATGCATCATCCATGCAAGTTTGGTGAAGATAGGACAAGTAATAACTTAGATACTGGACCTGCAACAAAAACTTTAACCAGGTCCGGACGCCGACGCCGGGGGTATAGCATAAGCTCCCCACGACTTCGTCTCGGTGAGCTAAAAACAAAATATTAACCAGAATGTATACCCAAGTAAGCAGGCAAATTAAAAGTAACAAAAAAAACTTACCAAAAGGGTACCATGGACATCGCTGTCTTCTGAATCACTGTCTCCACAAAAAAATAATTATACCATGCAACAAAAATAGAGAATATAAGTTTTAAGGTGGTATGGGACACATCTCCATGTTGAAAATTTGTAAAAGTTTAAAGTACTCTTATTATCATGATTATAATGTAATTTTATCTACATGGTGTACCATACCACCTTTAGGTAATGTTTGTGACTTGGGCATTGATTTATTACCGGTACATATTATTTTGTTCACGACACTCAAGTCTTTTTTTTAAGGCCAACAGCAACCAAAGCTAAATCTACAATTAACATTACTTCAAAATACCAAACCTATGAGGGAATGTGACAAAATTAAATCAAACAAAAGTTTCCAATATATGATTTTTATCCATGTACATAAAAATTTAGTGAGTATTCAAGCCAAATGTAGGCTATTTACCTTTTAACTAGTGATTTTTCTTGACAATCCCTATGAGTATCTGATATAAAGTCCATAATAAGCTCTAAACATTTCAAATTTCTACGTTTTGCAGTATTTTACTAAAATCATACTGGACAAGACCAAATTGAAAAGGGGGTTTTGTTTGTTTTAAAACATGTACCATTTCCCCAAAACCCCTATACATAGGTTACATTAATAAACATAAAAATTAACTTTGGACAGCCTAATGAAATTCAATCCATTTTTGTCCCCCGCCGCAACGCGGAGCGGGGACATAGAAATGCCGGGCGTCCGTCAGTGGGTCCGTGGGTCCGTGTGTCTGTGGGTCCGTGCGTCCGTCCGTCACACTTTTTTGTAAGCGCTCTCATGCCTACAAATTTTGACAGATTTTCATTACATTTATACCAAATGTTTATACACCTATTACCTTGGTCAAGTTCGAAAATCAGCATTGGTCTTTTTGTTGGAGTTATGGGACTCTGACCACAATAATGACTCCGTTTTATCCAAAAATTGACCTTGTAAGCGCTCTCATGCCTACAAATTTTGACGGATTTTCATTAAATTTATACCAAATGTTTATACCATTAATACCTTGGTTAAGTTCTTAAATCAGCATTGGTCGATACTTTTTGCTGGAGTTATGGGACTTTGACCACAATAGTTACTTCATTATATCAAAAATTGACCTTGAAAGTGCTTTCATGCCTACAAATTTTAAGATATTCATAAAATTTATACCAAATGTTTTATGCTCACACAATGACGAGCTGGAGGGGGCATATTGTTTTACTCCTTTCCGTCTGTAATTCAGTACAAACGTACATTTTAAATAAACTTATATATGTTAATAGGTATTTGTTTGATTTTAGATTGTAGTATTTGGATATATTTGCGACAGGAAAAATAGAAAAAAAAATGGGTGGTCGGGGTAAAAAAATGTTCCTCCCAACCTCCCCACACATTTAATTTTAGAACAGCCCTGAATGTTTGAAAATATTGCAATTTCATATACTGTGAAATCATTAGATTTCGTGGTGGTTCAATTTTCGTGGAATTCGTGGGTACCTCTCATCCACGATTTAACATCCTACACGAATTAATAAAAAAGGGTAATAAAATCATATTTCCTTTGTAGGTTTTAGAGAATACGTCCCCACGAACCTGTAAAATTTAAGCAATCCACGAAAATTGGCCCCCACGAAATTTAATGATTCCACAGTACAGTATACTAGTATACTGCTTGAACGGCGGAGGACCCAGGAATTCTATTCTTGTTCCAACTTGTTATTTAACTTTTAAAGGTCAAAGTTCATGATCAAAACAGTCATTTAGGTAAACAGTAAGATATACCGGTAATCAATATCAATAATAAGCTCACAATTTTCTGCTATGTACCGTAAACAAAGCTCTTGTCATGTTTTTGTCTACATTTTGAATTTTCCTAGTTTAGGCCTATAATGAATGTGACAAATCCTAAGAACTGTTTATTTATGTTTAAACGAATCAGCAGATAGAAAAATCAGCTTGAAAAAGAACTTTTTAAAGGTTTATAGAAGCAATGTAAACAAAAACATGGCACGAGTCTTAAATTGTTTACAAAAAAAAATGTGAGCTTTGTATCTTGCTTATATAACTCTACAACTGACACTCAAACTTTGGTTGATCATCTGAAATGTATTTACTAATTTAAGCATTGTAGACAATTAAAATACAAAAATAAAATTTGACCAAAATCGTGACTTAGTATGCCCCTTTTAGATAACATATATATGTGACATATATTGCACTACTCCCAAGAAAATAAAAACAATTTAATCAAAAACTTTTCAATTTTTTCAAGAACTATTTAAACCAATATATTTATAATTATTGACTTCCTTTTCAAGTGGAAATTGATAAATAGTTGTGTCTGGTTGGACAGGTCATTCAAATGCTGAAATCTAACAAATAAGGGTAAAAACTGAAAGATTTCACAGTACCAGGTTAATTTGTATATCTTTACACCTGTACTAACAAATACATCAAGGTAGTTCTGCTCTATGGGTATGAGCACTTGTGCATCTTTGATACATAATCATTAATACAAACAGTAACAATCTCATACTGTAACGGACCAATAAATTTATATCAAGCTCAGATTTTAGGTCAATGTTGCATGATATCTATTAAACAGTCTTCTCAAGATTTAATTATTTCACAGAATCATTGTAATTTGTTTGAGAGATTAGTTCATCTTTTATACATATTGATCCATTTTAGGTAAACTTTACATGCATATCACATCTACATAGTATTAAATAATTTTTACTGCATGTGCCTCAGATCTCTCTCTCTCTCTCTCTCTCTCTCTCTCTCTCTCTCCTCTCTCTTTCTCTCAAACTTTTAATCTTGGAAAAGCGTCAGAAGGCAACTTAATTTTGTGACAAAAATATCTCGGTCTAGTAAAAGAAATCAACAGTGCACTGAATTTTAAAATGAGCATGTATTATCAATCCCTCATTTTTTCAATGTGCAACCAAATTCCAAGGCTTTGTAAAATTATTAATGGAATTTTATGCGCATTATACATAGTACTTTTTTTAAAACATGTAATTCATAAGAAAACAAGAAAAAAACCCTTGCTTAATTTAGTCACAAAAAAACCCAGTAGAATTGACAAAACATTGGTATATGTCACATGTAGCAGAAGCTTACACATTGACTTATACTGTTTGGATTGGTAATACATGTATTCCATTGTAGTTTACGTATTGAAATATTGACTGTCGCACTACGAGTAAAACAAACTCTCTC
>WFKH01011926.1:74598436-74619393 GCA_016163765.1 Magallana hongkongensis
GATTTAAAATTTTAATGAGAATGGAATATATATATATTTCTTACTTATCATTTTAGAACTAGCAACATGTTAAATAAGTGTACTACACAGGTGAAGATCCTGATCTAGCTTCGATTGAGGATATCTACATGTGGATTTTATTGCTATTAGAGGTGGTGGTATTTTTTTTTCCTGTGAAAAGTAAATGAAATAGTATAAAAATTGTTAATTTAGATAAATAAAATCATATGTAATTTAAACACAACTAAACTAATCAACTCAGAGTGAACGTAGATCCACCCCTTCTAACTCATAAACTTATACATATATCCTAAGGGCAGTGCTTTATCAGGAGATTTAAAATTTTAATGAGAATGGAAGGGGGCTGACGTCCTCAAAATTCGCGCATGGTTCGTACGCGTACCTTAAAGAATGCAGTCTTGAGCTTCATCCCCCACCCCGAACCCCAAACCCCTCCACACAAAATAAATAAAAATAAAACATGTACAAATACCTCTTAGTATGTTTTGAAATACTCGGACTGCTTCTTTCAAAAAAAAAAAATACTGGAACCGTGCATTCAAACCCACACACTATGAACAAAGTGTCTTTTACTTTTTTTTTTTACATCTAAATATAAAAGAAAATGCAAGCGATTTCTAGTAACCATCATGCCATTTTTGAGAGAATTGGACTAAGGGTAGTGTGTTTAAAAAAATAATAATTAATTACATTGAGTATTGAAGTGCTAAAAATAATCTTGACATTGCTTAGAATTGGGTTATGAAATGCCAACGCGCATTTTTAATCAGTTATCGCTAGATGATTTATCCTCCCCTTTAGAATCACGTGTGTGCTTGAACTGTGTATTGATTTAATAGACGTTCGTGTTTGACAAATTAAATGCACAATTTTAAAGGCAAGGCGGTTATACATTTATATTGTTATTTAAGGAGTTGATATTGTGTAAGACAACATTATAAATATCTGGTGAACAAGCCCAGTTGAGTATTTGTGATCAGGATAATACAAGAAAGAAAAATGTACTGGAGTAACATACTTCTCTTTTTTTTCCGATTGCCATTAACATCCACTTATGGTATGTAGAACAATGTGTTATTCTTTGAATATTAGAACTCATTAGCAGGGCTTATTATTTTCAAAATGATGAAGTAATTTATTCGGATTTGATCAATTAATGCGACGTACAGTCTCTCTCTCTCTCTCCTCTCTCTCTCTCTTTATTTTTTCTGTCCAAATTTAAGCTTATAAAATGATGAATAAAAATTATAGTATTCTTATATAGTTAACTTATTCTAAACTAGTTAAATTTCAAAGATATTGGATTGTAATAATATCATTTTTTTTTTATGACTTAGAGATTTTGATAAAGTAAGCACGATCAATTGACTTGTGTCAAAGAATCAAATCTTAGAATTAGAATTAAGTATGTATTTACTAATACTGTAGCAATGTTTTTTTTTAATTTTTTTTAAGATAACCTATCCTACAATAAAGTTGCCACCCAGTCAAAAACTTACTTAGTGCCGTCCACGGGAGCTAGTAATGCCGTTGATGGAAACACTACAACATGCAATAAGCCATATGCAATAGGATTAAATTCTCCAGACAAGACAGTGTGGTGGAAAGTTGATCTTGATGATGTTTACACTATTTTCAGCATAACAATCATGTTTAAAAAATATGATGGGTACGGTATGTATCATAAGCAATACAGGCATGTGATTCAAGGCGTTTATTAAATGTTGAATTTTGGCTACACCGAGAAAAAAACCCTGTTTTTTTTTTCTTCTAACTAGCAACCCCAACTTTTACTAACTTTTTTCTTAATCTTTTTTAATTAACAGTGTGTTTTGATTTGAAAAAAATAAATTTATAAATACCGAAATTGTAAATAATAAAGAATGCTCGTTCGCTCAACGACAAGCTAAACTTATACAAAACAAATAAAGCAAAAATTGTTTTTATTTTAAATAATTATTATTTTGCTATTATAATTTCATCAAAATTTATTATTTAACTAAGCACTGTGCAGTGTAAACAAATGTTCTAGCAAAACAATCCAATGTTTTCAGTCAACAAATCGACTACTTATTTGTTGATATTAGGTACAGTTAGGCACCTTAAACTTACAGATTTTAAACAACTGTATTTTATCTGTACCTGACAGGCTTCGCCATAGTTACAATTCCCCCCCCCCCCCCCCCAAAAAGAGAATAAATACATATCGTTGTAAAAGTCATGCGGTTACCACTTTAACTATCCTTTTTGGAATTAAATATTAATGTAATAGTCTAATAATCTTTGCATATTCTTATAAATTGACTCTATAAATACTCCAGTTTTTACTTATCAGTATAATTGAACAAAAACTATTACATGTAATTATACACTTAAGGGTAGTAACCGGTTAACAAACCAGTCGGTCAGTTGGACCTTATGGCATGGAATTTAACTGTGGTAGTATTGATGATTGCATTTATAAAACAACTCAACCAATATTCATGCAAACAAGCCTTCCACCAGAACTTCCCGGAGTATTTATATATTTTTAAGTAGTGCATTTTATTTTTGCAATAACATAACATTTGTATTTAGTTAGATGTTTTAATAGGGATCAGATTTGCGGTAAAGCGTTTTTTTATTGCGTTTTCTTGCAATATCACCGGTGTAAGATCGGTTTGTCAAGTGTGAGAAAGCAGTGTGAAATTTTTCTGTCTTACACTGTGTATTATAACGCCGCTGTAAAACGTAAAAAAACATCATCTGCTGTAAAAAAAAAAAAAAACAACTAATAAATGATGGAATGTTATTGTTTTTCTTAACTGATTACAACTTAACAAAATATTTTATGTATGCTTCCGTCTTGACTTGCACTTTATGTATCACGCGGGAGAGAAAACCCAAAAATAAACCACTGAACGTCATAACAGATAATAGTTTTTAGACATTGTATTTTCATTGTAAACTAATGCGATAAAATAATAATTAATAATATACTCTTGTGGGATAGTGAAATTCTACCTCAAGACCTAGAAGCACGGTCTAACACGAGGCTTTGCTTTGGGAATCTTATTGGTATTATTTCACTATCTAACACTCGTATTAATTATTGATTCGATTAAGTTTTATGGGTCACCTGCGAGACCTACTGCTCAGACATTGGTCAAACAATAGCCTTACAATAATCAACTACATGTACAATGAGTAGTTTCAATACTTTATTTAAGTGTTGATTTAGATCTGAAGTATACCATGGAGCAACATCGAAAAACATTTAGACAAGTTGTTTTTTTATTTTACTTTATTTTATTTTATTTATTTTTTATTTATTTATTTTTTGCTTATTTTCATCTTAGATGCTAGGTACATTTATATTATTCTTTATGTTCCTTTTCCTTACATTTTACCTATGTAATATGCAATAACTTTAACATGCATGCCAGAGACATCATGTAACAGCATTGGGTAATTATCCATCCTCTAGTCTTTATTTTGAATACCTGTCCCATTTATTTTATTGATCTTGAATCTCTCTATGCATTTTGTTTCTTAGAAAAATATTGTTGTATTCTAATGAATGTCTTTCCTAGTAAACGGCCATCAACACCAGAACATGTGCTAGTCTATTTTTTATTAAACGACACACAGACAGACAACACACATACATACACAACCTATGACGAAGTACACATATTATTTATACAAAACAAACGGGTATGGGCAGGTTCCGGAACACATATACAAATATGTTCCTATGTAAATTTATTTTGCATAACCGTTTAATTTTTAAATTGCCTTTCTGTAAATTATAATCAGGGCTGCATTACGCTTAAGTCACTGTTAAGGTCCTTTGTTATCTTGACTAATTTAATTCAACTTAGAATGAATTATGAAGCACAAAAAATTAACTATCATCAAATACAATATTTGAGACGAAATGTTCTCATAAATATAAAAAAAACAAAAAAAATTATATCAGGGATGTATACGTTTTCTGCGCATCCTTCATGGCGTCACTAAACACCGTCTACAACAAAGATGTATAACTATATTTGTCTTTTTCCTATTTGAGCAAAAATAGCTTTTACAATAGCAATTACCAGTTCAAGAGCAAATTGTTAATCATAGACAAACATACAACATAATTTTGTTTTTCTTTTAAGATCGTTTAAGTAATTAATTTTCACGTTTTAAAAGATACAGCATAATTTTAAATGAAACGATAGACAAAATAAAACACGGAAATCTTTATTGTAGGTTGAATGAATTTTTTATTGTTGTAATTTCACCTTAACGAAAACCTTTTTTTTTTTTTCAAATATTTGTATAAGAAAATGAGACGTAGATACATACATTGACTAACTTTTTTGTAGAGGACCGACAGCGTGGCCGTTTTGCTGGATTCTCGCTTTACGTATCCACCACTGGTGAGATTAAGGGTTCTACTCTGTGTTACAAGAATGGACCTGAGTTACCGCCCCTTGACTTTACAACTAACTGTACAGAACACGGACGATACGTAATCTTTTACAACGAACGAAAAAATGAAGTCACCTACCCTAAGGATTATGAGCTAAATAATATTTTTAATGAGCTTTGTGAAGTTCTAGTTAAAGGTACCACCTATTGTAAAGTGCATCCTTGATGAAACTTGACAAAACAAAATAATTTAATCACATCCTATGCCTTGCATCCTGCATTCCTATCCTACAAATAACCTACATCCAATCATATCCTACCCTACTGCATACCCTCGATATTTAAAAGATATACGAAACGAAATTTAAAATACTAATAAAATAGTATTAATACTGAATTTCTAGATATGTTGTTCACAAAACAAGTTTTATCCAATCCTTGTTCGTGTTATTTGAGTACTGAATAAGCTAATTGGAAATCTTATTAATCCGCTGATCTGCTCGGCAAGTGATGTAAATAAGATACAGGGTTTGTATTTACTTTTGTAAACATTTTAAAAAACTTTTTTTAAATGAATTCATTCAACAATATGGTTAAAAAATAAATTTTTATCTACTAATGGTTTAATTACACTTAAAACGTAATTTAATTGCGTGAAGCATCGACTTTACTAAGCTCATTCAAAGTTTCTTTTTGTTAAGGTCTTACGTTTCCAACGGAAGACCTTATTGTTTTCGTACTTTCTTATTTTTTCCACAAATTTTGTGCACGCGATTTCTCGAATACTATTCGTCCGATTTTGACCATTTTTTCACAGATGATTGCCAGCGGTCATAATTCTAGAAGTTTTTTGAAATATTGAAATCGTAATTTCCGGTTCCGATTTACGGCCGATTTTGTAAGATTTTACGACCAATTTTGTGCAGACATAAACTCAAAATCAATCAGAGATATGACTATGAAATTTTCGGGATAGGTAGTCTATAGTTTGAAGATGTTCACAATGTAGTTGTTTTACACCAGTGGCGCCATTTATTGGAGCTCGCCTAGGCACGATAATTGGGTACGTATTTTAATTCAAAATTTTCATACGTTTTTATCAGTATCTTTTATCAGTTGATATTTTGTTAAGACATATATAACAAAAGTGGTGGACTATTAAAAGTTTTCTTCCATCAAAATCAAGAAAAAGGGGCTGGCCCCTTTATTTAGGGGGCCAAGAAACTCGTAATTTTTTTTTACCAAAAAAATTAAAACGATAAAGATTTTATAATGCATTATAGAAGCAAAGTTGTTGATAGTAACAATATCTATCTGGAAAACTCATATATACACCCATTTATGACGTAATTAGGGAATTTTAAGGGCCAGATTCCTCAAATTTGACACAATGTATCTAGAGAACGAGACAAATCTTGTTAAGCATATATTTAAGAAGAGAACATGTTTGTATTAATGTTTTAATTCGATTCCACTAATCAAAACACAAATGTTTGTCCCCTTTAAGGATCTACAGGGCTGGCGCCTAAAAAATATTCAATCATTTGTATCTCAAAAACGAACAAAAGTTTAAGATGAGTGTAAGAACAAATAATGTTAGTATTTGTAAGACCTTTCGTATGAATTCAAGAAAAAGGGTCTGGCCCCTTTAATTAGGGGCCGATCGACTCGTAAAGTCCATTACAAATAACCTAAAAACGATTAAGATTTTGTAATGATTTATAGAAGCAAAGTTGTTGATCGTATCAATATCTGTTTGAAAAAATCATTGCCACGCCCATTTATTACGTAATTAGGGATTTTTAGGGGCCAAAGTCCTAAAACTTTGACGCAATTTATCTAGAGAACGAGACATATATTTTTTGAGCATTGTAGAAGAGAACATGTTTGTATTAATTACTGTTTTAAATTGATTCCACTAATCAAAACAACAATGTCTGCACCTCATTAAGGATCTACAGGGCTGGCCCCTAAAATATTCAATCATTTTTATCTCAAAAACGAACAACAGTTTAAGATGAGTGTAAGAACAAAAAATGTTAGTATTCGTGAGACCTTCCGTATGATTCAAAAAGAAAAAGGGGCTGGCCCCCTTTAATTAGGGGCCAATCGACTCGTAAAATCCATTACAAATAACTTAAAAACGATAAAGATTTTGTAATGCATTATAGAAGCAAAGTTGTTGATCATATCAATATCTGTTTGAAAAAATCATTGTCACGCCCATTTATTACGTAATAAGGGATTTTTATACATTATCTGAAAGGGGTAGTGGCTAATTCTGAAATTGTATCGATTATTCGTCGTATCATTTAAAACAAATCGGACGGGAGACCTACTCGTTACTCGTAACGAGATCGTATCTAGTTGATATATCTATTTATTATCTATAGTAAGTCGATATAGTTCTTTTTTTATATACAATTAAATACTGTGCATGACGCAATAAAAATGTTTTCATAGGGTAGGATATATGCTGTATATGTTAAAACATCGAATTCAAAATCATTCTAATATGTTTTACATTATAAAGACAAATCAAAAATGTAAACGTATTTTTAATTACTTTTTCGTTTCACAAAAAATAATTCTGAAAGTTTACTTGACTCTTATCAGCTGTAGGATGCAGGATATTGTAGGATAGGGTAGAATAAAATTGAATCTATGTATTTCTATCATACACATTTCATCCTGTTCAATCATATCCTTGTCTCAAATTTAAGGATGTCACCACTGTAGTTTTTTTTTGTTTTTGTTTTTTTATCTTTTTATTACTTTGGAAATGATTTTCTATATTTACTCTTTGATAACGTCACTATTGATTGTTTTTAATCATTTTAGAATGACATTGGGATCTTCAGCATCTCAAACCTTCTTATTAATATTAAATGAGTTAAAATATGTATGTAAATATTCAAATATGTGATTAACAAATATATAATGTCTAATGAACTTAAATTTCATTTAGAAAGTTCACATCTCTGTGGAAAATATATATATGAAATCATTAGAAACTCATCTATCTATCTATCTATCTATCTATCTATCTATCTATCTATCTATCTATCTATCTATCTATCTATCTATCTATCTAATGAACCAGCACTTTTCTTGATTCAGGTTGTAACAATTCTGGTGTGTACGGCATAAACTGTAACATATCCTGTCCAATCAACTGTCATGACAATTTGTGCAACATTATAAATGGAACATGTTTTGGCTGTAAACCAGGATATAGAAATACACACTGTGATAAAGGTATGCAGTATTTCTAAGATAAGTTCGATGAGTTCTTAATTATTTTTTTATTTAAAATTTTTTTCTCAGGCTATTTTATTTATCTGTAAATGAAAGTTTCCTTACATAATATTGTTGATACGAATGCTCTTTATGTTTATATCAGAATGTGAAGAAGGATGGTACGGTGCAAATTGTATTCACCAGTGTGTAGGACATTGTAGAGACCATGCTACCTGTAACCACGTGACTGGTCGGTGTGATGGAGGATGTGATCTTGGATGGACAGGATCTAACTGTGATAAAGGTAGTACTTTTGATTTCTCTTAGCAGCTATCAATCAAACTTTTTAATGAGATAATTAAAAAAAATAACTGTTCTGGTATCATAGCGAACCGTTGCTAAAAACCTACAATCGTTATTCCCCGAAAGACCTCTGTTAGTTCGTCTGTCTTTTCTTGCAAATTCTGATCTTGATTGTAAATTTTATTCGTTTTTATAGTGCAGCCACCAAATCTAATTTAGATATTTTTGTTTATGTTGAGAGCTTGGTTCATCCCGTACAATCATTATAAAAGCATTGGTCTGTAAACATTTCATTAGAAAATTGTCTTTGTCTTGAAACTAAAGTAGTTTTTCCTTAGCGCTACAACGAATTTTCCTCTCTGATTTTTATTACGTTATGGCTTAAACCTAACGGAAAAAAAGAAATTAAGATGTCTCGGGGGAGAATGTTTCAAACATACGATTTCCTTTAATTTTTTACCAATGAAAGGTCAACTTATGAGTAAATGATACAAATAATAAATATAAAGCAAATTGACCGCATAGTTTATCTGTTTACCGCTCTTAAATTGAAGTCGTTTGTCCGTATCATCCCCGCCATTTTGTATAGGATTATATAGAAAAAGGGGGTTATCATTTTCAATTTCATATGTACAAAATTACAAACATACGATTTTTTTTTAAATTTTCAGCAATAAAAGGTTAACGTATAAGTACGATTTTTGCCAAATTAAAACGAAATTAACCGGATGGTTTTTTTTATGCTATCCGCCCCATAGTTTGGTCCTATAAATGTGTCTTGCCAGCCATTTTACATATAGAATTGTATAGAATAAAAAGATGTTTACGAGTTAAATTCAATTTAATTTGTAATAGATAAAAAAATGCGATTCCGCTCATATAGAGCATGAAAGTATCGCGCATATTTTTATTTTGCATATTATAATTTCGATTTAATTATTGACGCTGCAATAAAAAAATGCACGGCATTTTTTTGTTTTTTGTCAATTGGTACGTCAAAGTCTAAACAGACGTCATCGTAAGACTTTGACTCCAACATGGTTAACATTTTGAAATAGCGGCGAAGTGATAAAAATACTTCTGAACATTATACTAAGGATTCATTTCACTAAAAATAATTTTTATTATGTGTATTTTTTTTTAGAATAAACACGTTATGATAAAATACGTATTTGAACTATTTACTCTGCATTTGCGTATTACGACATTGAAACGATTTTCTTTAAGAAATGCATAATACCCTGCGCAGGAGGCGCAACATTTTAAACCCGCGACTGACCATACGACCGGGTTTGACCTAGTTAAATATCTACACGGACGGCAATTAAGCATATTAGGAGGAAGGCCACATCTCCGCACTGATATCACTGCAGAGTGAAGCTAGTTATAAATATCTGCATACCACAAGCACGTGGTGGTATTTAAACAAGAAACACACTGTTATCTTACATACATTTAATATATCATGGGGTACATTTACACAGATTTAATTTCTTCTACGTTTAGAAAAAACGTGTTTCATAAAACGATTCCAAATGTTGTTTCAAAGTTGATATGTTTGTTTTAAATAATTCTTTTTGTTTTTCCAATTTGTGTACGTAGGGATTTTGGATCACGCACGTCTTTATTAAATGGATGTGAATTTTCTCCCCGCATTTTCATTCCAGTGACAAGTTCCAAGGAAAGGCCTAACTTTGCATTGTTCACTGCCAAATGCAGTTAGTTTATATTGATAAATATTTAAAGCATTATTGAAACTTTCAACAAAGTAAGTGTCTCGTCGGAGCTTGAAATCATTAGGGTATTTATAAATGATGGAGTTAAAAATGACAATTTTCAGTCATTTTTATGCCACATGATTTTCTATCACAGCACGTGAATGCTCATAATTTGGGTCGACTTTACATCTAGAAGTCGGATCACATCATTTGTGACTGTTCTTGTAGTGCTCCACAATGTTGTCCAGCATGGCTCTCAGCGTATGTCCATCCCCTTCACAGTGCTTGATTGCCCAATAGAAATGTGTGGCCACAGGTTCTGGTTTGTCGTAAAGTTCATCAGACCAGGTTTTCCCCTCTTTGTGACGTGGACCACTGGAAATTAGATTCAATGCTTTTTTGACACTATTAATTCCGTGCCAAATATCGTTTTGGTTGCATGTAAAACCATGTTCACGCTCTTTTATGTATTTATGTATTGCCATATTTCTGTCGTGTGTGTGAACATTGACGGAAACCTGTTTGTTTTCAAGATCGTTATAATATTTTTTCCGTTCCAAGTTTCTCGTGTCCTTGGGTGACTGGGTCCTCTGCTGTGGTGACATGTACACAGTTCAAAACCTTGTGGCTTCTGTCTCCTACCGCCACAACACTAGTATTCTTCGCATTTTTCCTCCACCCATGACGTGCATTCGTTATTATGTCTATTCCATCCAATTCATCATACATTCAAACTTCAACTAACAGCGCAGTACTAATGGACTCTTCTTATTCCTCCTGAACATACGATATGTACTTATTGAAGAAGGAATTGCGTTTGGATACATAGAGTACCCAAAATCCTGCTGCCTTGCAAAAAGGAGAGTAATGGGAAAGTAACATCCCACAGCAGACGAATGCATGGTTAATACGTTCATTAATCAAATATTTCCCATTGGGAAGGTAAGGTGATGACGCTCACATATATACATGTTTTGCCTGATCAGTCCTTATACATCTAAGCTTCAAAGAAACGACATGTCCCCGTTTGTTCACCTTTTTGACTTCCAGTTTTCTACAACAGTGTTTCCCATGAATTGAGGCAACGTCCATAAGTCTATTAACAGATGACACCGATGTAAGAAAAAAATAACTTTTCTTCACATAGATGTAGGGTTTCTGGGATCTTTGGATTTTCCAATTCATTCTCATCGTTTGGCTTTCTCCAGGCACTAACTAGTGCATCCATAAGGTCAGTATTGTTGACGGGTCTGCCTAGTTGGTTCACTAAAATTTGTCTGACTTTTTTGAAGATTTTGCAACAATTCAATTTTTTCTCCTCGTTAGCTGGTATTTCTAACTTGAATGACGATGGACGTTTCCGCTTTGTTTCTGCCATGATAACTTCCAGTAAATATTACCATACTGTGGAATGGTCACTGTAAACTTCTTTTAGTACTTAGGTATCTTACTTATAATCAGCTAGTTACAGAGATGAAGGTATGGGTCCAGCAGGGAACATTTGAGTAACACGCAAATGTTAAAAAACAATAAATGTGCTGTTATGTTAAAAAATAGACACGTAAAATATCTCTAATAAGCAAATATTTCCTCAATAAACTAAAAGATAAGAAATAAGATTGTGATTAATTATGTAGCATTCCTTAGTACACCCAATTCCAAAATATTTCCCTCCAAAACAAAGCGCGGTTCTCAAACCATCTCATATTGAAGAATGGAGGAAAGTGAGGAAACAGGGGTTATATCATTGCGAGTAAATTCTGAGCAAAGATAAGTTATTAATCATTATTTTTTATTTCAATGACTGGAATTTAAACGAAGTGAATCAACAGGACGCAGAAAGTAACATTGAAGAAACTGAGTTTGAAAGAACATTCCGTATTTCACAGAATGAAAACTGCGAAGAATATCAGCATTCTTTATATAGACCATGTATCACAGATGAAAATAATAGACAGATGTGGTGGTTATCAGAACCAGTTAAGGCAATCGAACGATATAGGGCTCTGAGAAAAGAAAAATTCAAACTTTTCTGGACAATGCTATTTCACAGGGGAGTGTTTATGGACACAAGAGACAAAGCACGAAAAAAAGAGGCATTGCAGGCAGATCCCAGACTAAGAGATGCTGTATGACATCGCAAAGATATTTTTGACCTCAGTGTGTTTGAAGACTTGTACGATTCTGGTACCCCAATCCGAAAAATATTCCAAACATGGGACATCGCAGGAAGTGAAATCATTAATTGCTAAATTATTATAATTTATTTAATTATCATTGTTTATTCATTTAAAAAAAAAAAATTCATACAGATGTGATATATGTTATCATGCTGAGATCTCTATCATGTATGGACTGATCATCCTTGGCCATGCCATTCGCTGATTTCGATAAGGCTATCTAATGATAAACACTAAAACGGACTGCTGCTGAGGCAGTTGTTTAACCATAAGTGTTCTTTATCTTGGAATATGTTTATAGTATGAAAAAGATATAGTAAAAATAAATATATTACAGGATTACAGAGCTTTTTATTTTACGGTAAGACTGTCAGCCATTGCATGCGTCCCTGGTGATGTGTATCTCCGGTAAAAATGTAAACACAGAGTGAATGTCTGTGAGCTGTCAATCAAAACCGGTAGAAATTTAAATTTCAGGTCGCTTCAAATTTTCAAATTAAAAATTCAAATTTATCAGTTGGTATTTTAATGTTCTGTGAATTCTTAAACATTTTTTACTGTTAACTTTTTTTACTGGAAAACTTTCAAGAGATGAAAACTAATGAATAAAATGAAAATTAAAAAATAATTATCTCGAAGTGAAAGCTGGCAAGAATATTGAAATATCCTTCATTTTTCTCATTGTATTGGCTGCTATTTTTACCATAGACCAGGTCTTAACATGTAAGCACTTGTCAAGCACTGTGTTATTTTGTTTGTGTTTTCATGTTACAAATTAACCGCACAATAATATTGTATTTGATTTCAACTTGATCATGGGTATAGAGTGCAACAACGGAACATATGGTGATAAATGTGTCAAAATATGTAGTGGTCACTGTCTGAATGAGTCCCCGTGTAACAAACAGACGGGGCATTGTAACGAAGGTTGTTATCCAGGATATACTAATGATGACTGTAGCAAAGGTAAATGTTAAAACAATCTGCTAAAATATCACATTGATAATTCAAATAATAATTAACTATTAAATACTGATTATATTTGATACTGATAAGGTGTAACGTACTGAATACATTCTTTCTATACAGAGTGTCCACCTGGAAAATTTGGAATGGATTGCAGAGGACGTTGTAGTGGACATTGTATCAGCGAGGCAGTATGTGACCACGTCAGCGGAGAATGTACGGGTGGATGTCAGGATGGTTATGTTGAAACGTACTGTACTAACCGTAAGAGATACTCAGCAGTCATTATTTTGTACCATCAGGTCAACATGTTTTTGTTTGTTTATTTTTTTTTTTCAAATACAACCTAAATAGTTCAGTCGGTAAACGTACCTGTGCGGGGTCAAAGATAAAGGAATGTTTAAATTAGATAAATTTGCAGAGTTGACAAAATTAGAAGGCCGCTGACTTTGCAAAATACACCTTGCAAAGTAGTAGATGTTATTTCTGAGAAAGACGAAACATTTTTCAACGGGCCAATATGTGAAAAAAAGTAAATTTCACACGCTATCATTTTTAAATCAAATATATTGGAAAACATATGTCCACAGTAAAAAATATATGATAGTTTAACATTTTTGCTTAAAAAATGATAATTACTTTAAATACAAAGTATAGCTCTTGATATAATTGTTAACTTTCATGGATTTTACACACAGTTTAACAGAGTAAAGAATCAAAGTACAAATACCCGGCCCATTTGATGTGTATTGAAAACGTTTTCTTATGGAATGACATTATTATAGATTTAATAGACACATTAAGTCATTAGTAACTACTTCACTAAGTTTAAAAGCGTATTAACACATATTTGATATCGTAAAATCGTCGGAGGTTGGGTATTTAACACTCCAACTAATATTAACTGCTGTACACTTCTTTTAAGGTCATATGAAACGATTTTTAACACTTTGTTTTTCTTTCATAAATATAAAGTTTGGTAAATATAAAGCTTGGTATAGATTAATGTTAAAATACGTGTAGTAAGATTTTTCTGCCTTTGCATTACTGAGAAATAACCGTGAAAACTCAGCACCCGTAAAAAAAATTGTTCCCCTCTTATCGATCTTGATTTTGCGGATTTATGACGTATGTTTGAAGCATTGTGTAGTTTTTATTTAAAATCGGCTTCAAAATGTTGTAAACTATTCTTAAATTTTATTCAATAATTAGATCTATTGATAAATTCCAATCGATTAGGCCTATAAATTTCAGACTATGGATATGTAGCAGAATCTTTAGAAAATAATGTGTGTACACGTGTTTTAACGTTTTATAAAGTTAGATCGCAGAAATATGGCATAGGGATTTAGAAATGTACCGGTAAAATAAATCGGTTGTTTGATTAAAATAAATGTGAATAAATGTGTAGATAATCAACCTATTTTATTAAGAACAAGCATCAATAATAATAAAAGAACGAAAAAAAAAATTGCGGGAGACAGGAAAGATCTGTGAGTAAACACCGCACATACACGTTGTAAAATCAAAACACCGAATATACTAGTGCACGTTTCAAAATCAATACATTTGAATAAATTTCTCTTCGACTTATTAATTAAATTAAATGGTAACATAATTGTCAATTTGAAAACGAAACGAAAAATTTAACCAAAAAGCGAATGAGGCAGCATGTTGCCTATAAGCTGTTTAGAAAAAAAATCATTATGAATTGCATGAATGTGCAAATGGGGAAGAAACGATCAGTTATCTCTAAAATTTGACAATTTTATTGAAACTAATTGAAACAAAGCATACATACATGCATATATTTGCATGTATATGATCTATGACGAAAATAACTCATTATCGATTCTCTAAACTGAATATGTACTAGCCATAAAATAAAAAAAAAATAATCCCATACGATTCAATTTCTTCAGAGAAAATATGCTGCCGTGGTAGATTATTGTATAATTATATAAGTTTTAATATAAAATAGATTTTTTTTTCTTTTAATCTACTGCCAAATGAGATAGACATTTGTACTGCTACAGACCTTTATAAGGCGATTGGGGGGTAATCCGCGAAAGTCTATGTTTCTTTTCCCGATTGAGTTTGATCGACTGTGGCGCTGATATTTTGCATAAAATATCCAAAAAAAACCACAATGCCAGTCTTATTAAATAGGCACTTTATGAACTCATTCCCATATATATATATATATATATATATATATATATATATATATATATATATATATATATATATATAAAACTTAATATGCCCAGGATATCGTTTCATATGACCTTTAAAACAATTCCCGCAACAAATTGTCTCTCAGCCTCAAAGCAGGATCTCTAGTTTTACAATGGACAAGGCTATTAGTGTATTCCGCCGCTTAGCAACTTTACATTGCAAATTCAAAGTATTTATAATTTTACAAAGAACAAGATTGTCATGTACATGTAATAAATAAATATATCATATGTAATCTTACACTGACCGATTGACATGTTATACATTATACGTTTCTCTTTAAAGTTGAAACTACATTTTTGTGCGAAGGACGATTCCAACGGTTGTTTAGTCAACATCCGGTAACCCGTGCACCATAGCTATAGCCTGGCCATTGCTCATGCTATGAGACCCGCTAAACTTGATTTACGGATAATCACTAATTTGAAATATAATATTGCCTGTGATAGTTATTCATTATTCAGTCACATTCGATATGTTTAACTATATTTAACTTAATATGGATTTATTTTGCCTTTAGTTTTGCTTTTATATGTTGCTTATGAATTTTTCGTATATTTTTAACATCCAGCTTATAATAAAGCATATTTGTCAGCTTGATTTTATAAGTCAATAATGAACTGTTTTGTGTTTATACTGTGAAATCTAGCTTGTTCTAATGGATATTTTGGCAAAAATTGTTCCCGGGAATGTTCATCAAACTGTAAACCAGACACATGTAGACACACGGACGGATCGTGTACTTGTACCCCAGGATGGGCAGGTGATAATTGTACCACAGGTAATTCATTTACAGCCTATTCATCATTTAACCAATTTTCGTTGAAGTAAAGGTTTAACAAAATCAGTAAAGACCAAAAACAAATAAAAAGAAACCAAAAAAACCCAAACAAAAAAAACCCCTAACAAACAAACAAAAGACAAACAAACAACAAACAAAAAAAAACCCCTAAAAAAACTAAAACAACTCCCCCCACCACCGCAAATACTACTGATTTTCAAAAGCTATTAGAGCAATTACTATTTCAATGATTATTTGTTGTTGGTAGTTAATCTTTATAAATGGTAAAGAATATAGGCGAATTTTATGCAAGATTGAGGATAATCTATACGATACTTATTCAATATTGTTAATTGTACGTTAAACTATTTTAATGTAAAAAGATTTTTTGCAACAGCTTAATATCAATGTTTGTTTAAATAAGGTAGCAAACTAGGAGTCAACGTACATGCATAAAGCTAACAGTGATATCAAAATCGAAATTCAAACAATTACAAATCACATTTGGCAGCATGAAATAAAATATCAAAACAAGCTAAAATTTAAATTAATTAAATGTGGAGATATACATTATCGCTTTGTACTTTAAAGTGTCCATATAAATTGTTTAACCTTAAGTTATAATAAGGGTACTGTATAAATTGATATTATGCATAATTTGCTAGTTTTTGGATTACAGTTTTAGAAATTTTCTCTAAAGATCAAAATAGTGAGAATCAAATTTTCTTTTCAGAATTTTACATCAAATGCATATGTGCATAAAATACCAACTTTACAATAACGACAAATTCAATCAGCTTATAAGATACTCTAATATGTTCGTTTATTTGAACCCCACAAACTACCTTATTGATTTGGGGAATTTTTCCTAAAAGGTCATGTAAAAAACACATCGCGGGTAGGTTAAGGAAGCATATGGACAATATTGCGTCTTATTTTGGCTAGGAAATACAAAAATTGAAAGATAAAATACTGTTTTGAATCAGACCTAAAACTTAGTATTTTCCGTTTAAACAGATGTCAATGCAACAGATTAGGGTAGTACGTTACTACCACCTCAATACATTATCATGTGATAACTATAAATAGCTTACATATATTCCCTAATATAAAATGAGATAGAAAAACAATATCCCGCGGTTTTCAGTAAACAATAAACATATCAAGTAAAGGCACAACATCTCAATTAAAAAACCAAAAACAAACTAATGCTAGAATCCTATATTCTCTTCGATTTAATAGTTATTCGCCAAGTTCTCAAAAAACCTTCCCAACTTTTATACAGCTTGCACGTAAAACGGCATGTTGCATCATAGCAACACATAACACAGGATTCTAGCAGCATATTTCGAGTTAAGCACTGATTAAACTATTGAAACGTGTTAAATATGAGTTAAAATGTACGGGGTAGTGTTGTTCTATTCGGATTTTTATATTTTAAACAACGACGTAGGAAAGCCTGGCCGAGAAAAAGAAGCATAATTACATACCTTTTAGGGAATATTTTATGAAGTTAACATCTGTTCCAATATTCTCTTTTTCAATTCTCAACAAATCACACAAAAATGCCTTATTCGAGTTTTTAGATTTCTTATATTTTGAATTTGTTTACAATGATTTTGATCAAATTTACACCACATTTCACTTTCAGTCATGACGTCAACTTTGTGTAAATCTACGTAATAAAGTTTAATTTATAAAAAAAAAAAAATGTCTGTGGTACTTCTTGTTTGTTACATGGTCTACGTTTCGTTGTTTTGATATTTAAATAGGTACATACTAACTAAGATTTGTTATTTCGCGGAATTACATGCAACGTCGATTCCATATGCTTCCTTAACACCCCTGCGCATGTTTCTATATCCTAAAGACAAAACAAATAGATTAAAAATGATACAGTATTTAAAAACGATGTTTTAGATGACTTGATTAAATGTTAGATTGTTATTTTCAAATGATTTTTTTTTTCTTTAAAATTGTATTACACTTTAAAATATGATATTTTTTGTCTTAATAAAACATTGTGACTATCGATAACTAACCTGAATCATGAAAATTTTCAGTATGTATCTTGTACTTAAAAGAATTAAGGTAAGGTTTGCGGTTACAAGGAGATAACTCACACATTTTCATTGTGACGTAACACCAACTACCCTTTATTTCAGCTATGACGTCAAAATTTATATGAAGTCATAATTGATTTCAGGTTTTTTTTATTTCGCGGGTTTTTAGCTCACCGAGACGAAGTCGGGGGAGCTTATGCTATACCCCCGGCGTCGGCGTCGGCGTCAGCGTCCGGACCTGGTTAAAGTTTTTGTTGCAGGTCCTGTATCTAAGTTATTACTAGTCCTATCTTCACCAAACTTGCATGGATGATGCATCTGGACCTACTTATGGACTTGAAAGACTTGGATGCTGAATCTGGGTCATGAGTTTCAGATGCTGGAGGAGGTTAAGGTTTTTGGAGCAGGTTAAAGTTTTTGGTGCAGGTGCCCTTTGATAGCAATTTCTAAGTTACTACTGGTCCTAAGTTCACCAAACTTGCATGGATGGTGTATCTTATGATACTGATGCACATGACAGGCTTGAATGCTGAATCTGAGCCATACTCAGCTATGTTAAGGAAGGTATCAGAATTTTATCACGTGTGATTTAGGAAAATATGCATATGCCCCGCCCCTTATTCATGAGATTTTACAAGATATTGTATTTCGGTAATTAACAAACCTCTACCAAAATGAATATGATTATTAATTGGGTTTGATTGTATCAAGAAAGGTGTACTGAAAACAAACCTTCAACTTTTCTTTATATCTTGCGAAATTATGAAATTCCTAAGTCGTCTCATGACGTGTCGAGGTTGACTACGTCACATCGGCGCTTGCAGCTGTGATCAGAATAAACATGTGGACTTCAGTGATATATTTGGAATTTAACTTATTTACAACCAGCTTTGACGAAAATCGGTAGAGGATTCAACTGAACAAGTAAGATTTATCTGTACTTCCCCTAGATATTGTTTTATATTATCTAATACTGTAGAATGAAACAGAAACGAAGGGAAATTCCTCGGCTTCGATTTTGTTTACATTTGTTTTTTCGTGTAATATTGTGTTTAAACATCAGTTTGGTGACTCGATCAGGCAAAGCAAATGTTCTGCGATTCTCTAATTTTGATCATAAAGAGTATTGACGCTCATTGTAGCTTTTTACTGGTCTCTTATATCGCAATACTATTAGCTCTCATTTCCTCCGTGTTCAAAGAAAATGTAAACAATGGAAAGTCTAACACTGTTCAAGCACTGTAAAGATCACTGTGATGATCTGGGTTGAATATAGACAAGATTGTATTGTTATTTATGTAAATCGAAATGTGTTATTTTATTTAGCCTTCTTTTAGGAAGATTATATGATTGTATGAAAGGACAAAACTAAAGTGTTGAGCTGAATTTCCAGTCATATTAAAGGATAAACATTTGTAAATGCCTGTTATAATATTGATGAAATAAAAACTGCCATTAGTATGTACAATAATAAAATAATTTTCCATTTTCATGTTATCTTCAGCTGCACAATAGTTTGCTAATTATAACACATTATTCAATTACAGGGTTATTAAAGCAGAAAATGCATGGTTCATTGGAGACACTTTTTTGGGGTGTATATAGAAAAGTAGGTACTTTATAAATATTTATTTTAATCATGTAAATACTATATTTGGCCTGTTTTTTAAAAATCATATTACTATTATATAACCTATCATAATATTTTTATTGATATCTATTGAAATTAAATTAGAAATTGATGAATATTGATCATTTCAGGCATTGGTTTTTTTATCAACTGCACTGCCTCCTTACATCAAAAAGACAGAGGAGAAGTACATGTAGTGTGCAAAAAGAATGGTCAATTTCCATAAATTCCACATCATGACTGAATAATACTGAAAATCAGAAAACACTAATAGACACTAGTCTTGTTGAACAGTTTGACACAGAATGCAATCTTTACAGTAAATTGTATTTGTCAAGTTGATTTAATTAATAAATTTTTGATAAATATTGATTTCTCTTGCTTTCTTTAATTATTACAAAATTATTAATTATAATTACAAGTAACCCTGGTCATATATTAAAGGCATTTATTTTTTATTTACCAGCAAAGTAACATAAACCATTATAAATCATAAATGTGTAAATTACAAACTTACCTCCCCCCCCCCCCCCCCCCCCTTATATCAGTAGTTATTGGTAAGGACAACATGTATTATTTTTTTCAATTTCAACAATTTGGTAATGATGACTGGTGTAAACAGAAACAACATTCTAACATTATTCTAATGAAATTCACAGCGTTAATTTATTTTATGAATGAAAATTAAAATCATGATCTTAGTCAGTGTTGCGTTTGAATTTCACGCAAATGACGCCAAAAGTGAAATGGGTCACATAAAATGCAGTAGTGCAAGGGCATACACTTGATCAAATATATTGAAATTTTACATTTGTAATCATTATATTCCCATTATATCAAAAAGTGCTGGGAGCTGTATGAAATCGCTGCACATTTCACATTAATAAGCGTTAAATGTGGGAACTCCCTCCAAATTTCTGTTCATAGACTGTTTATGTTGAATTTAATAATTGTTCTTACTTGAATATTTCAAGCTCCCAGCACTTTTCGAAATTTTAGATGTTCATTTTACAAGTTAGAAACGGAAATAATTATATTTGTTTATGCTAAGCCCTTGCACTATGCATTTTTTGGTATTATTCCTGATTCATCTATTTTTAGCAGTATCACGTGACAGGGTATTCCTTAGCGACTAAAAAATTGCTAATGCGATAGCAAATTATCTAATTTGTATAATGATAAAATATCACTTTGTGTAACAATATTTTAGATATAGAATATCAAGATTATTCAAAGGCTAACATTTTATGTGATAAATATCGCTATTATTTTATGGACGCCCTTAACATAGCTGAGTAGGTTTCAGATGCTGGAGGAGGTTAAGGTTTTTAGAGCTGGTTAAAGTTTTTGGAGCAGGTGCCCTTTTATGATTATATCTTAGTTATTACTGGTCCTAACTTCACTAAACTTGCATGG
>WFKH01011926.1:74619403-74651903 GCA_016163765.1 Magallana hongkongensis
TGAATCTGAGCCATAGGTTTCGGATGCTGGAGGAGGTTAAGGTTTTTGGAGCAGGTGCCCTCTGATGATTATATCTTAGTTATTACTAGTTCTAACTTCACCAAACTTCCATGAATGGTGCGTCTTATAATACTGATGCACCTGATGCTGAATCTGAGCCATTGGTTTCGGATGCTGAATGAGGTTTAGTTTTTTGGAACAGGTCACATGTTTAATAGATAATAGTACTATTTCAAACTTGCATAGTTGATTTAACTATAATATAAATGAATCGCAGAGGTAGCTTCAGATGCAGAGCCTGATCTCCATTATCAAGGATGCTAAAAAAATCTCCTACCTTACTTAAACCTGAATGATAGATGTGTTTGTTGGTAAATGATATAACATGATTCATATGATATTGTATTACATGTATATAATATGATACACTATTGTTTTATTTGATACAATATTATATCATATTGTAAAAAGTTATATGATACGATATGATATTGTATCAAGTTTTTTGTACATTATGATATGATATTGTGTTATGTAATTGTATAGTGTTGTATATTATGATACAATATAATATGATATTGTATTATATATTTAATATTTTATCACATGATATTGTTTCATATGATATTGCAATATGGTATTGTATCATGTGATACGATATTGAATATTATATATAATATCGTATAATATGATATTGTATAATATAATATTTTAATTATGTAATATATTTTTAAATCACATGAATTGTATTATATGTTATTGTAATATATAATATTGTATTATATGATATGATATTGTATAATATGATATTGTATTATATAATATATTACTATATCACATGATATTTTATCATATGATATGATGCAATGTTGTATCAAATCATATGATACAATATCATATTATGTATCAAATATGATACAATATCATACAATTCAATATCATACTATATTATACAATATAATATCATATGTTACAATATTGTGATGTTTTATGTGATATGATATTGTATCATGTAATACTATATTGTATCATATATTATATAATGATATTGTATTATGTGATCAAATACAATAATGTATGACACGATACAATGTCATATCATATGTTACAATATTATATTGCATCATTATTTATTACAGTATTATATTGTATTATATGATACTATATTTTAAGTATCATAGAATGCAATATCGTATTATATATTATTGTATCGATAAACATTGTATCTTATTATACTGTATGAAATGAGCATATGATTTTCATACAATTTTTTTAACATATGATATACGATATTGTGTCAAAACAGTTTCCATTAATATCCAAGATTATTAACTATGATTTTCATATCATATGATAAAGGTGGTCTCATAAAGGTGATGCCTCATTAAGGTGATGTCTCATCTCGGTGAGCTTTGTAATCTGTGATTACCTATGTTTTTTAGTTTCAATGAAAAAATAAGAGGACTCAAGCATTTTATCAATTTCCACAAAAACGAAGTCCGCATTATATGGTTTTGAATGGTGTTTTAGAAACATCAGATTACATATTCTAAGATAAGTTTTTCCTGAAATCGGTGGACATGAAAAGGTTTCAAATAAGATGTTTTCGTTTACTAATAGTAGTCCAAAATTAAGACTTTTGTTGCATTTATTCTATTTTTAGATAGTTCATCAGAAATTAATAGAAGTTTATCATGATATAAAAAGTGATATTATTTTCGAACATTTTAAGCATAAATAACCCCCATAATAGTCATATATAAAATGTACATATATTCACGAAATTGTTTACATTTCATCAACATGAAAATTGGAAATCATGAACTTTGACCTTTTGTAGTTATAAAACGGGGCGGGCAAAATCATTTGAATTTCATGAGAAAAAAGACTTTAGTATAGTGAACAAAATGGTATGTAACTTTGGTACAACTTCTAAAAATGCAAGCCGCAAACCGTATCTTAACTGGCAATGACAGTAAACAATATATTTCAAACATCATTTTCAGAATGTATGTGGACCTATGGAGAGAATTGTCAGCATCCATGCAATGTAAACTGCATCAACCAGACGTGTGACAGAATGAACGGCAGTTGTCTGTATGGTTGTAAAGATGGGGAACAATGTGACAAAGGTATGTTTAAATGATTGCGATATGTTAAAAAGATGCTTTTCATAAATAATGACCCTAAATGTAAAAATTCTAAAGTTTACATTATATTGGCTTTACGTAACAATACAAATTATTTTAAATATTATAGCTTATTTAATATAAAAAAAAATATATTTTTCCAGATGCTGAAAAATATCCCCAAACGGTTTTTTCCTCGGACAATTTTCCTGTAATTGTTAGTGGAACGCTTGTCGCATGCGTGATTTTAATAATCGGAGTTGTGTTGGCTTTGTTTTTAATACGGTATGCGTCTTGGTAAATATTTTTACAAATAAACATATCAGAAAATGATTGTGGGTTCATTTCATTTTTACAAAAGGCACGTATTTTAAGTATTAACTTATCTAATTTGATACAATTTCGTTAAATTTTCTGGTTATAGACGAGAACCTTTTCAAAAGCTACTTACTATAATTTGTTGTCCTGGATTTATGTAGCATTAAACGGAAATCAACGACGATGGCCAAACGTCAGTCTTTCATTTTGGAAACAAAGCCTTTCCGTATGAATACACCCATGACACAACCGTCTAAATTACCAAGTACGTTATTCCATTTTCATGGTAATTAGAAAGTTATTTAAGCTATTTTGTCATTTTATTATTTTTTCATGGCCCAATTTTTTAGAGAGGATGAACTATTCCCATTACAAAAAAAAGAGAATAACCAATATATTTTATTGACGGTAGATTGTAGATCACAAACTTTGCAAGCAAATGACGTCACAGGGTCTACATACGCTTTGCCTGAGAGAACAAAACGCGGTCCTCCAACCAATAAGAATATTCCTGTCAGGAATATGAAAGCACAGATTGCAAACATGTCTCTAAATAAAAACGCCGGATTTAGGAGTGAATACCATGTGAGATATTTTTTTTTAATTGATTTGTTTCTGATTGTTTTACAATTTTGTAAACTGTTCACCAATTTTTTTTTCTTATGTGAAAAAAAAATATATATAGCACGTACATTACAGGACATACCTCGAGGTGAGCTTCATCCATGCGTAGAAGGAAAGAAACAGGAAAACAAAGTTAAAAATAGATACACCACTATATTCCCCTGTATGTAATAACCATTTTAGATTTAAAATAAAGTGCATATAACAATAAATGTAAATGGATTAAAGCATCATTATTCAAAACTTGATGGATATTTTTTTTCTGTGGTTTTAGATGATCACTCTCGAGTCACTTTAAAGAACTTCGCCAGCAATGATGAAGGGTATATCAATGCAAACTACATTGAAGCAAGTACTTCATGACTAATTTGCAGTTTATTAAATAAATGAATGAAAAGCTGTCATATTTGGCTATGTCACTTCTACATGTATATGTATTAAAAAATCTAACTTTCTTCATTGTAAATTACAAAGTACAAAACGAATGGTGTCAAGAAAGAGTAAAAATATAGATCGATTTTTTTATTGATTAAACATTTAACTTGCTACTTCAAGTTTATAAGCTCCTCAGCTCTCTTTACCTGATTGTATTTAGAAGCTTAATGTTACAACATTTAAATAAAAATACTTTACTTTTTCAATCCACAGGATACACGAGAAAGGCGGATTTACATTGCCACCCAGGGTATTTAATTCATTTCATTAATATTTCTACTATCTAATATCTTATATTTTATGACATATAATACTGTTTTTCCTCTTGTCATTTTTAAGGCCCAAAGCCAAAAACAATAGCAGATTTTTGGACTATGATTTGGCGAGAGGAAGTTTATAACATCGTCTGTTTGACCAATCTAACCGAGGGCACAAAGGTAAATACATAATATTTTAATCAACCGAGTATTTTCTACTCTATATCTATATCAAACCAATTGTGATTCGTAGCTTTTTAGAAACTGACAGAATTGAAATATACATAATACAGTTTTAACCAGTTCATATATAGGTCGAAACTTTCAGCAATCTAAAAAAGCACGGACGGCTAACGCGGGTTATGTGTGTGGGGTTTTCTGCAATGCTCGGTACCTTCATACCCGCGTTAATCATCAAAGAAATCATTTAATTGATTAAATAAATGTACATGTATATCATATTTACAACAAAGAAATGATAGCCCAAAGAACCCTTTTTAGCTCACCTGAACTTCAAGCTCAACTGAGCTTTTCTGATCACATTTTGTATGTCGTCCGTCTGTCCGTCTGTCTGTCTGTCCGTTTGTAAACTTGTCACATTTTCAATATCTTCTCAAGAACCACTGAGCCAATTTCAACCAAACTTGGTACAAAGCACCCTTAGGCAAAGGAGATTCAAAGTTGTGAAAATAAATTCCACGCCCTTTTACAAGGGGAGGATACTTAGAAATTATTGAAAATTTTTGAAAAATTTTCAAAAATCTTCTCAAGAACCATTTATTCAGGAAAGCTGAAACTTATGTGTAAGCATCATCCGGTAGTGAAAATTCAAAGTTGTGAAAATCATGACCCCCTGGGGTAGGGTGTGGCCACAATTGGCTGTCGAATTTTTACCTAAGAATATATACATTAAATCTCAGTATCTTAGAGATATGGTTGAACCTTGCATGTACTTTGAGAATAATTATAATTTAAGAACAAGTAATATAACATATAGAATTCTTATTTTAAGAACAAAATCATACTCTAATTGTTTTCTACCATCTACTATCAAAGCTTGGAATGAATTACCACAAGACACTAAAGACTGTTCTTCAGTTGCCTCATTTAAATCAAAGCTCAACAAAAATCTTCCAAAGAAAAAAAAAACTGTTTGACCATCGAACCAGAAGAGAACATATTATACACTGTCAACTGAGAAACAAAGCAAGTAACTTAAATGCACACTTATATGAAGATATCTTAAATGAAAACCCATCTTGCCAGTATTGTGGTAATTCATATGATGATACTGAACACTTTTTTCTTTCATGTCCAAAATATGCCATACATAGGGAAATAATGTTACATACTATACACAATTTTATCACACCAATATCTGTAGAAATTTTATTAATTGGTAGTAACCGATGTAATTTAACTAATAATAAACAAATATTTGATATTGTGCACATCTTTATAAAAAAATCCAAAAGATAAATAGAATATTATAATATTGATATGTAACTGTATTTAATTAGAATAACAAAAGTCAATGGATTGTATTGCAGATTTATTTTATTACTTCTTTAATTTTTCTTTTGGGTTTTTTTCTTTCGTGTGTAATTTTTTTTCTTTTGTTGTTTGTTTTTTTTCTGTATTATTTCCACTTTTTTGTAATTTTCCTTTCTCATTCTTTAATTTTTGTCGTCTATGCATTTTCTGTTTGAACATTATTTATTTTCATGCACCATACTTATATTATTAATTTAATTACACAATGTTATCATGATCTTGTTTGTAGGGAGAGGACAAAAATAGGCCATGCCTGCTGTCCGATCCTAATTCATTTTGAAATAAAATATTGTTTAAACTAAAACTTAATTTTTAAAAATCTTCTTCTCAGAAACTAATCAGCCAGGAAAGCTGAAACTTATATGGAAGCATCTTCAGGTAGTGTAGATTCAAAGTTGTGAAAAACATGACGCCCGGGGTTGGGGTGGGCGCAATGGGGGGGGGGGGCGGGGGGGGGGGGGGTCGAATTTTTACATAGAAATATACAAAATGAATTTTTTTTAAAAATCTTGTTCTCAAAAAACATTCGGCCAGGAAATCTGAAACTTGTATGGAAGCATTTTCAGGTAGTGTAGATTCAAAGTTGTGAAATCATGACTCCCCGGGGTTGGGTTGGACCACAATCGGGGGCGAATTTTTACAAAGGAATATATAGAGTAAATCTTTATAATCTTCTCAGAAACCAATCAGCCAGGAATGCTGAAACTTTTGTGGAAGCATTTTCAGGTAGTGTAGATTCAAAGTTGTGAAAATCATGACCCCCGGGGGTAAGGTGGGGCCACAATTGGGGTTGAATTTTTACATAGGAAAATATAGAGTAAATCTTTAAAAATCTTCTTCTCAGAACCAAATCAGCCAGGAAAGCTGAAACTTATGTGGAAGCATCCTCAGGTAGTGTAGATTCAAAGTTGTGAAAATCGGGACCCCGTTGGGTAAGGTGGGGCCACAATTGGGGGTCTAATTTTTAGCCAGTAATAAATAGAAAAAAAGTCTTTAAAAATCGTCTTCTTAGAAACCAATTGGCCAGAAAAGCTTAAACTTGTGTGGAAGCATCCTCAGGTAGGGTAGATTCAAATTTGTTCAAATCATGATCCCCGGGTACAATGGGGTCACAACGGAGGGACACAGTTTTACATAGGAATATATAGAGAAAAATCTTTAAAAATCTTCTACAAAAAAACATTTGCCTAGAAAAAGATGTTACTTTAGTGAAAGCAACTTCAGATAGTGTAGATTGAAATTCGTTAAAAGAAAAATCTTGAGTAGTAGGGTGTGGCCACATTGGGGATCCAATTTTACAAAAGAAAGTGTAGATTGAAATTCGTTAAAAGAAAAATCTTGAGTAGTAGGGTGTGGCCACATTGGGGATCCAATTTTACAAAAGAAGACATTTTAATTATTCACAAAATCTGAAATGTTATCATATATGGTTTTACTTATATGCAAGCATTTTGACATATTGCTGATTCTTAAAAATTGTTTACACTCTGGCCCATGGGCGATTCTTGGAGGTTCAGAGTTTGATGTAGGTTTATATCCCATATATAAACAATTGTTTAGGATCTTTTTTAGAACTGCAATGCTCAACATGTGATATGACTATAAAATCATCCTGTTAGAAAAGGGACTTGATTATAAACAGGATCTGCATGTATTATACCACATTGTCCAGATATTTTATCATTGTTGCTCAGGTGAACGATGTGGCCCACGAGCCTCTTGTTATAATCACATCGAGAAAAAAATAACTCATACAAATAGTAGATAAATTAATAATTTAATCTTTACTTCATTTAAAAGAAAAAAATACATTGCCACTTCGGAATTGGAAATATACATGTACACCTAAATACAAATAATAAATCGTACACTCAATCTGTTATCTTAATTCCACTTAAAAGCTTACATATATTATTGAACAAAATATTTCAAATATTGATTTCAACTTTTTAGTGATCTTAAAGAAATGACAAGATAATGAAGCTGCTCTGTTTGTTTACCTTTCTCTTTAATTGTTCTATTTATAATAGAATAAGTGCGCCAGTACTGGCCGAATATAAATGACAAACTACAAGGGGGAACGTTGACAGTCAGACATCTGGAGGAGAAAACATACGCTGAGTACATCATCAGGCGATTCAAAATACACAACAAATCGGTAAAATTTAACTTTTAAATGCCACAGGCACAAACTGAAATATCTAAGAAGCATCATCATAACTTTCAACATTTTTTTAGGTTTAAAGCAGACAATATAATTAGTTGTTATGTTAAGTTAAATATTCTCACAATACAACTCTCAGTAGACAAAAAGTTAACAATTGAATAGCACATCGGAAAAAAAAGAAAAACTTTTTCTGGCCAATGCTGTTCTAAAATCATTATATTGAACAATATACATCCAATTTTTAAAGCAAGCTTACTTTTTTTGTATTCATGTAAACTAATTAATTTTGGAGTAAGAAAACGTTCGTGACTCAAAAACAATATAAAGTTATAATAAGCAATCAATAAGCATAATTAATGGACACATAGTGCAAATGTTGACTTTTACAACAGATATAAGATTTTGTAATTCACAGAAAGAAAGAAATAATATCATAAATCTAATAAAGTGACTGCATAGCTCTGCCATGTGGATACCTTTCTAGACAGTTCAGTGAAGATTGATGGCAGATCCCCATCATGTGGTTCCCTTTTGTAAATAAGTATATTACGGACTGTGTAGGTGACAACGTTACATAAAAAAATGTAGAATATTATCTTGTCTTCTGAACTCAAATGATCAATTAATACCTAACAATAACAATCGTATGTTTATTCTGATAATTGTCCCTTAACAATATCAAAACATTATTTTGATTTACAAATATGATGACATATTTGTATGACATTATAAACTCCGACATTTAAATTTATAATTGCAAGCTGGGTGTGACTCGTTGACAACACATATCTTTTTTTTAACTTAATTTTATAATAATTTTGTAGAAAATGCAGCTCTTTTAGTGCCAATGAATAATTAAAAATCAGATTATTTTCATCAAGTATAGAAATAAGTTTATTACATATAAGTAGTCTTATCATAAAAGTAAGTTTTTGCAGTAAAAATAAATCAAAATGAGAGACTTTTAAAGCTTTAGTTCCTTTACGATAAGAATTAAACGAGCATTTAAAGGTTTTCACTTACTAATTGAAACCATTGAATTAAGTTTGAATCCATTATGTGTTCTTACTCCACATTTTACGCGTTGATAAACATAATATCAATACAATCAAACATTAGCATATTTCGGTCAATTGTGTTTTCTGTAATCTATACACTGAAGTTGTCGGAGGTACGCGCATCAAGCAAATGGTGATACCGATGTTTCAGGGTTGATAATATTTCAAATTGGTTAACGTGTGTCTTAATTCGTACTTTTTTTTGCACACACCCTCATTTGAGTTTGTTAATATTAATTTTGGGAATATTTTCTTAACTGACGAGAATAAAGTCAAGCCCAAAACGCCCCTAATATCTTAAAACACCAATCAGAACAGACATCGTACAAAAAAAAAAAGAATAAAACCGACTGTCAGCTTTGAAGAGAAACAAACCATTTTTTTTTTCTTATAACCCAGCATTTTAATTATATCAAGAACATATGAAATGAATATGTTTGCATGATCAAACATCGCGGAGGAGGGGGGGGGGGGGTCTCTCTCAAAAGTACGTATGTTTGATTGATCTGAGTAAAGTGAATGTTCTGCAAAGTTTACAAAGTTTAAATATATTTCATTACCTGAATTACTTCATATGATGTTGAAACAACAGTATTTTATTTTTCTCAGAAAACAAACAGAAACACGCATATTAAAATGGCGGATGAATGTGTTTAATCATAAAATTGTATGCACCGTTTAGAAGAACAATGTGGTAAATAATATAGAAAGAAAAACAGTTACAGATAATATGGTGAAACTGGTATTGAATTACAATATATACCGAAACAGATTTACAACAATGTGCTTGTGAAAATGTTTTCATATGTTTAACTGTTTTGGAGTAATATTTGCTAAGCTGCTTTACAACTGCATCTTAAATACTACATATAATTTCGTTTTATCAGTATGATAATGATCATCAAATGTGTTCAGAGGTTCGAGAATGCATAAAGATAACCATAGTGTATTAATTGGTAAAAGGTGTTTAATCATTTTACCTTGTATGTGGTTGCATGCATGTATTTTGTTGTTTTTTTAAGGAAACCTTGCATATCAACTTATGTCATTGAAATATTAAGATCATTTTTTTGTTCATGTCTTCTATGGAACGCCATATTCATATTCAAACACTCTTTCCGTCACTATAATTAGCAACAGATGGATATGGTAAATTATGATAGGTCAAAAAATAAAAGGTTTTTATATTGTAGTTTTATACCTTCTGTTGGCTTCCCTAAACAAGAACATTGAAACATTGGTTTTTGGCGGAACAATAGTGGTATTATGCGTTTTTAAAATTAAACGTCAAATTTGATAGTAAATCTTTCCGTACATATTCCGTTGTGAAGCTATTGGGTATAGAATACATGGATTAACAAATTAAGGATGATACGAAGTAAAAGAAAGTGATCACTCACTGCGCTTGCGTTAACTTATATCATATATGAAGATGCGCTTTGATTTGTTTAGCGTATACACGACTGTTTTGCAAACTCTATCATTTGTGTTTGACCGAATACAATTTTATTAGATGCGATCATTTCCAATACATAAAGTTTTTTGGGTTTTTTTATTTCCTTTTTTACATTTTTAAGATGCAAATGGTTGTAGATATATTCGGACTGTGACTTTCCCCCATAGTCTTAAAACGACCGATATGTAACGGTTTGTAGTTTTGGCAGTATTGAACTACGTTTCAGTTGACTATTTGTGACGTGATGATTCTCCATACTTTTAACGTTCCAAAGATTTATTACTTGTTAAGATATCATCAAAACAGGATAAGTTTTTTAAATTCAAAATTTAGATAAAAATATTGCGTTTTTGGTATTCCAGTTCATATGATTAAGGGCCATTCAAAAGCGCCATAATTTTGTCACTTTTAGACAAATCTCTTGGCATTTTTGTTCCATAAATACATATACTTAAAAAACAATTCTAAACGTCACAATTGTTGAAAAAGACTCCAGCACAATTATTTTGCTGAAATCAACAAAAGTTAAGCTCTGATACAAAAATTACCAACGTACAAGTTAAAACTTAAGATACATCTATCAAAATTGTGATTTCTTTTCATGTGATATTTTTAATGTAATGTAAGTACTGTGAACTGGCACGACATTGCATAAAACATAGTAAATGAAATAGAGGATTCGGTTCACAGTTTATAATGTTATTCAATTTTTATTATACTTTCATGTTAAATACTGAAATCTGATTGGTTTAGACGCAGTTTATTATTCATTCTATTACCCTCAGCGTTAGCAACACCTGTGACAACGGGTAACACAACGAATTGTAACATGCGCGTAAATTATGCGCGTACGGTTCGCCGTAGAATTCACGTCAGCAGTAAAGTTTTCTTTAAAAATAAGACATTCAAAATAACAAAATAAATAGTGTCTGTTTGGGAGGCATCCATCGCTATGGGTCGGCTGACAATGGTTTTCTAAGGGTAATCAGTTTCAACTGTTACCCTCCTAAACAGGCTCTATTTTTATAATGTAGTCCGATTTCTTTTTCTGTGTAAAAACTACTATAACAAACTTCTTTTTTTTGACCATGTATGATATACACCAACTCAAAAGTATTTGCGAAGTTTCATTAAAACTCTACTATCTCTTAAGGGGTCATCTAAAACTACAGGTACATCTACTATAAGAATGTATACGAAGCTGCAATTGTTTGCAGTTCAAAGCAAAGTGTATACTACAATGGATATTTTTTAATGGTAATATATAGTTATTATTATCATTTTTTTACCATATATAAAAAACACAGAATTCTTCAATCAGGTTAAATAGGGCGTCATTTCCAAATATAAAAATGCTCCAAATTTGGCTATTCATATTGAGCAATACAGACGTATATTTGTACAATGCATCATCAAAACAAATTAAAAATATATATAACATCGAAAATAGCATACTTCTGTGTGTTAAATGTCCAAAGCCTACAATTTTGAATTCTTCATGTATGTCATTTTTTTTAAAGTTCTCCTACAAATATTTGTTATAGTATATTATAACAGGCATCGCTCACCTGTCTTACAACGGAAAAATGGCTATAAAATAGTTGTGTTCAAGTCTATGCATTGTATCGAACTATTTCCTTAGATTGTATAATGACAAGGTATTTTACTAGAATGAACAAACGTATGTGCAATGCAAACTGACGTCGGTCACCTTTATAAATTCATTTTGTACTGAAGTTAATGATTTTTTTAAGACCAGAACAGACCGTCACATAACTATGTTCCACTACACCACGTGGTCGGATCATGGAGTGGCCGATCCTCTCAGTCTGGTCGTGTTTCATCGTCACGTGATCAGAGTCACTGCTAACTCTGCTGGAAAGTACACAGTAGTACACTGCAGGTACACGGGTGACAAATTCAAATGAGATACTTTACACGTTTTTGATTACATTAAACAGTAGTAAACAATTCAGTATAAAACTAAAACAGTTAAGCACCTTAGTGCAATAGATAAAACCCATTATAAATTTTTGTACTAACAATGTGTGAAAATATTCATTATTTCATTGATAGAGAAACAATACGAGGTGGATCCCTATAAAAATAAATTATATAGTTTGTTACAGAAATAAATCTGATTTAAGAAAACAACTTTCAATGAAAATTACAAACAATAAAACGTAATTATATAAATTTAATTTTAGTGCGGGAGTAGGCAGAACTGGGACGTACATTGCGTTAGACGCCCTTTATCGGGAAGGGAAAAGAACTGGTAAAATCAACGTACCGATGTACGTCAGGACCATGAGGAAGGACCGCATGAACATGATACAGGGAGATGTAGGATCATTCATAGCTACAACTAATTCAAAAAGTCAAAAAAAAATTTTTTCCAATTTTTGATAAATCTGATAAAGAAATGTAAAATGTACAGACTATATGATCTGTATTTTTTATAATTGTCAACTTTTATTTTTCCGGATTATGAATAATTATACTCGAAAATAACTATTCAACAAATCTTTCCTTTATCCTTAATCAAGATAGTTTTATATATTCAACATGGTCGTCTGTTTATTTTTAAAATTGAATTATTTTTTTTTAAAGGTGGTTTTCAAGCTGTTGCACATTAATAGAGAAAAGTTTATTTAAAAAAAATTAAGTTATAAAAAAATAATTCAGTTTCAATGTATGGTACAATAAGTACATATTTTCCTGCAATTTATGGTCTGAAATTCATTAATACACATATAACTAAGTTATGAAGCAAAATAATAGTTCAAAGCTGGGTATAATTCCTTCCTCCTCGCCTTCTACTGAATAGCCGTATTTAAAAAAGGTTTTAAGCGCAGTTTTAATGTGTTTATTTCGCTCTACCAGCGGAAGAAAACGATGATTTGTTATATAACATTTCCTTATAAATTATGTCCTTATTGACAAGATATTGATCATTTGTTTTCAAAATGTATACAATACTTCCTATTGTTAACAGTGCAAATGCACATTATGTAAGAGGCATGTTGTTTAAGCGTTATTAATTGATAAAACAAACATAATAAATCCTATCTGAAATCAAGGAAGTGACTTTTGCCTTCATGAAGAAAAACCCAAAATATTTATCATCAAAAGCTTCCTCTCGCGTTTGTCTATGGAATAAATATATTATTTCCTCCAGTGACCTCTACGATATTGAATCGCTTTAAAAGCAGTTTTTCACATGACAAATGTATCTCGTGAAGCGGATGACGAAGTGTTAATCGCAATCTTATTAATAATTTGACTTTTTTTCTAGACCAAATAAGCAGATATTCACCGACGATATAGTGTTCAGTTTAATTGATAAACAAGCTTTTTTTCATTTTTAATGAAAATATTATTTTAATAACTGTGTTGATTATTTCATTTACATTTAAATGGATAACTTATGCTTATTGAACAAAAACATATTCTTAGGACCAGTACAAATTGCTTTACCTCGCACTGAAGGATGCATTTTACGGCCAGAATAAATGTTTGGAAACGGAGAAGTTTTTAGGAGAATACCAAGAGCAGACTTGTTATACGAACTGTGGAGATGTAGCGCAAAAGAAATCCTTATATTCTGATCTTGAGGTTAATCTTAATTGTGATTTAATATTTTTATCAAACTATCTGGTGTAAACATAATACGGACTATTCATTTTCATTTAAAACATATCTTTTGATGATTGCAATGTTTGATTTAGATATTATGTATTCTGTTTCCTCTAGATTTGTGTTTCTTCTCTGTTGAAATTAACAAATAATTGTAGGAGTTACTGTCTTTGAGAAAGGAGTATACACAACAAGATTACATTTCTGGCCGGGCTCAGATATCAGCTAACTACACAGAAAGCGTACTTCCTGGTAGTATACGCTCTATATCTATATTTTTGTAACCGTTGTATTTCTTTCATTGAAGATTGTAAACTGAAAACTGTAAATTGTAAACTGAAATATTGCTATCTATCCGATACACTGAATCATTTATGGCAATTAAAAAACAAATTTGTATTAAACAAATTTCTTAATATACATATAATAACATTTTCTTTCTTTCAATTTCAGTTGAGGAGTTCATTTGTCATCTGTACTATATGAAGGGCTATAACACCTATTACAATGCAGTCCTGATCCAAGTTGAATAAAGCACATGCGAATAATAACTATGACACTTTGTCTGAAATAATTGTATAAGTCTAACCCACTGCTGATGTGTTAGGGTATTATTGGTTAGCAGCAGTAGTGTGGAGACAATGTATATTACATACACTCTGAAACATGAAACATAACCTTAAAACATAAAATCTTTATTATCGTTTTCATTATTTATCATTTATACAAATGCAGTTCGTAAGATAAATTCATTACATGGTTTGTAATTGACCTAATATGGTGTATATTTGGTCAAAAAATTCAATAGGGGACTCGTGCTCAATCTATCAATGAATTATATTTCGTATTATTGTGAACTGATGTGTGAGATCAATGATGAATAAAAAGTTGTTGCATCACAATTGTAGAAGCATCAAGGTCAGGATCTAGTAAATGAAAGATGCCTACAGGTTTATGAATCTCAGAATATAAATTCTTTTAATGATACTTCATAAAAATAGCTGTGTTTGATAGGATGTACCGGGGAAAAAATTGTGGTAAACGCAATGAAAATTCATGTTTTTAACTGTCAATTTCTATGTAATATGAAGGGGAAAAGTAACAAATCTCGGAGTTTTGTCAATTTTTGACTAATGAAATATATCTAGAATGCCTACAGTCTCTTCAAAAATGGCATTAAACACGCTTTTGACCTCTCCTTTAAAATGATGTCAAATTGAACATAGGTATCGCGACAACTTTTCCAGTGACTTGAAATAGAATGTCAAGAAACATTTTCATTTTCTACATGATTTCTTTTAAAGCCGTAAAGTATGGGGAAAATATTTAACAAATCAATTATGACGTCATCATGATTCTAGCTCCAAAAAGACACTCTGGAATCATTTATTAGATCTTGACCTTAATTGTCTTCATAAAGTTATAACACATTAGAATATAGAACCAAACTTTGAGCATCAGTATTTCTTTCTGTAGTCGTTCCTGGAAAAGAATTCTCCGATAAGCGCCCATACCTTCTACCACTTCTTTGTTACCTTTACTATATTTTCCTATGTATGTGTTTTATACAGTCGTACCTGGAGAAGGACTCCCTGATCAGCGCCCAGTATCCTCTACCAGACAACACCGAGGACTTCCTCAGACTGATCAAGGACTTTGACGCCCGTGTTGTGGTTTTCTTGTGCCCACTAGAGGACATTGAATCGGTATGGATGAAATAAATTCAATGAAATCCATCCATATATCTGTCTGCCAGTCTGTCTGCTTGTATTTCTGTCTCTTTCTAATTGTGTATTCTGAGTAAATTCATTTTTTTAAATTGTTTGACAGACATCCAAATGGTTTCCACCGGAAAACCAACACAAATTCAACGGGATTTTCTACGTCAAAAATATGTCATCAACAAGGAGCAAAAACATCAAAATGACCAGACTCAATATACAACCAACGGTTTCTTTCTTTTTTTCCTTAAAATAATATTAGGAGCAGATTTAAGATATTAGAAAAAAATAAATTTCTAATGTTTTTATTAATACACATTAACAAAATTTAAATGCAATATTATGGTGGTTATTCGTTGCCTTTTTTTTTTATCCCAAAAATAAAAATGCCTTTTGTTTAAACTGCAACGTATCTTTGCATTTTGCTTTATTAAATATGCTGCTATGAGATATCCAAATAAATAAAGATTAAAGATATTGCCAGAAAACTCTTGATTGTCTAAATGACTTTAAAGGACGTATTTGTGTAATATGTGTAGGGTTTCAACGAAATGGACATAACTCTTCTGGAATGCCCAACTTGGGGAGAAAGACAGAAAAAGGGGGACAAAAGAGTACTTTTGGATGTAATTAAGGCAGTAAAGACCGAGAAGTCAGACCAAAAGGGTCGGGTTCTCGTCCTGTCAAGGTAACTATGGCATTGTAAAGTATCACATCAGTACATCATTAGTGAAATATATGCATATTCCCTAGTTTGATTTAAAGCCTCTTTTTCCAAAAAAAACCAATATATTAAGAACTTGTTAGTAGCATGGGCAATCCTTAAAGAATAGATTAAGGCATTCGTTAATAATTCTATTATTTACTCAGAAAATGTTTTAGCTATTACAAAGATTTTAAAGATTTTAATAGCGCATTTTGTGACAGGTTGAAGTGTTAACTCGTAATAAAATTACGACGCCAGCGTTAACGGCGGCGCAGCGGTAACTGATGAAATGTTGTAAAGACCTTGAAACAAATCCTAAGCAGCTTTTCAAGTAAATAAAATTAACAAAATCGCTTAGAAATGCATTTTGTGAATTAGTAGTCCAACAACATTGAAAATATACAGACGAGTATGATGACAACAAGTGAAAAAAAGAAACCCCTACCGATAGAAATGGACGTCAAAATGCTCAACGACATTTCGGTAGGACGACGTTAGATAACAAGTAATACAGGGAAAGTTCGGAGTCGGCAGATCGTTTTTACTTAGTAAATATTTAAAAAACAAAACTAGAAATGTATGTTGAATGTGCACTGAATGGGTACATGTTCAAACAAAATATATTTTTTTAAAGATATTTACGGAAATAAAACCTAAATGTTATCGTAAATGATGTGGAGGATGAAGTAACAAAGTGAAGACTGGAAATTTTCGACGTCGCACATTGCGCCGCCTTTCAAAACTTGTTGTTACTAATTATTCATCTTCGCAAGAAATAAATAAAGTACAGATTTGAATTTTTCAGTATTGTTTGCCAAAGGGCCATTGAAGAAAACATAGAAATCTAATGAAATTGCAGTGAACAGATATTAAGTTATGTGATCTGTCTACGCTATTTTGGGACAACCCTCGTATCATTTAGGTAATATTCTGAATTTGTAATCTACAGGTAACAAATTAGAACAACAATAAAGTTTATAATTGTTTCTCATCCAGTAGTTTGATCTTTAGACTGTTATACAATCATTATTGTTTTATCCAAATTGTTTAATGTTACAGAAATAAGGAAAAGTTATTTCCCGGTATATGTTTTAAGGATTGGATTTTTTTTTCTTTAAAAAAAAGGTAACATTTAAGAAACACGCGAAATTTAAATTACATCTGGTTTTCTTGTTATCAATTGAAAATAAGGATGTGCAAAGCGCAGCGTATATGGCTCTGGATGTGATACGGCATGCCCAGTCAACTGTCGAGATAGCGATTGCCATATAACGATTGCCATATACGAAGTGGAACTTGGTTTGCATGCAAACCAGGATGGACAGGGGAAACTTGTGAAACAAGTATGCAAGTTAGCTAATCTGACTGTGCAGTTATTTGCACATAAATATTGACTAGTTGGAATTTTTGTGTTCAAGATGAAAGCGCATTGGGACACTTTATAAGAAATAATTTTCAAAATTTCGTCAATGACATTTATGTTTTGTTTTTTCTCATGAATTCAATATAAAGATCAAGATATGATAACAATGAGACATTCGAAGAAGACATTGAAATTTGAAAAAAAAATAAATTAAACCAGCCAAACTATTTTTCTTATAACGATTGTGTTATCCTTTGGAAAACCGAAGCACACTGTAAAGGAAATAACTTTCCGGAAATGGAAAAATGTTGATCTCGGTGAGTTATCAAAGGACAAAACTCTTGATACACCGAATGAGAATTCATCTATTGCTCAAATAGTGGACCATTACAACACCATTATTCATAACGCTGTAGAAAAACATGCACCCCTGACAAAAAATCTGTATTACTTCATCCGAACAGCAAGTGGTACTCTGAAGAACTCCGTGACGCAAAACGCGAGAGACGCAGAGCTGAAAGACTATGGCGTAACACAAGACTGGAGGTTCATAGACAAATTTTCAGTGATGCATCCTCCAGAACAGCAAAACTCTTATATAAAACCAAACAAGACTATTTTTCCCAAAAGATCGAAGAGTGTGGTAAGGACAACAAACAACTCTTTAAACTATCAAAGTCACTGATGGGGGAAAAGCATGAAACTATTCTACCGTCTTCAACATCCAATAAGGAGTTGGCAAATGATTTTTCTAAATTCTTTATCAATAAAGTTGCAACAATTAGAGATGGACTGAGAAAGCTTACTACCTATAACATCGAGACATCGCTGTTCGTGGATATTCATTTTAGTGGCGATCCGTTAACGAGTTTTCGACACACAACAGAAGACGATGTGAGAGCAATTCTTGGCAAAGCACCAAACAAAGCATGTGAACTTGACCCAATCCCAACTTCGATTTTAAAAAAAGAACTTAGATGCTGTTGTTTCATTTATTACTACCATGATTAATGTGTCATTTGACCAATCAGAGGTACCACCGGTGTTCAAAGAGGCATTAGTGAGACCATTGCTGAAAAAATCTGGTCTGGATAAGGAAGTATATAAAAATTATCGTCCTGTGTCTAATCTCCCTTTAATGTCAAAAATATTGGAAAAAGTTGTTGAAAACCGCCTCGACGAACATCTGGACAAAAATCTGTTAAGGGATTCTTTGTAATCAGCTTACAGACAACAACACTCTACGGAAACAGCACTCTCAAGATTAATCATGACATCATGGAGGCCTTGGATAATCAATCGTCCGCTGTAATGGGACTCCTTGACCTTTCAGCAGCCTTTGATGTTATAGACCACACAATTCTATTTCAACGGCTAGAGACAACTTATGGGATCCATGAAAAATCCCAGGCTTGGATAAAATCATATCTTACCAGCAGGCACCAACGTGTTGTCATTGGATCGGACACGTCAGACCCTTGTCATCTTCAGTTTGGTGTTCCACAGGGATCCGTCCTAAGACCAAAATTATATTGTCTTTTTTCTAAACCAATCGGAGACATTTGTCGTAACAATGGTTTCAAATATCATTGTTATGCTGAGGACACCCAATTATACATGATAGTTAAAACCCATGAAAACTGGAACAACTACTTTCTACGACTCGAAAAATGCGTGCAGGATATAAGTAACTGGATGTCTTCTTCAATTAAACCAGGACAAAACCGAATTGATAATCTTTACAACAAAATTTCAATCCAAAAATGTACCAGTCCTACAATTAAAAGTCGGAAAAAGCGTCATCAACAGTGTAACATCAGTTCAAAATCTAGGCATCCATTTCGACAGTTTTCTTACCATGGAAAAGCAAACTTCATACATCGTTAAAACTTGTAACTATTATCTCAGAAACATTGGAAGAATCAGGGGATTTATCTCAACAGACGCTTGTAAGACACTGATAAATTCCTTAGTTACTTCAAAACTCGACTATGGAAATAGTCTACTTTTTAACATCAAGAAAGGCTCCATGGATAGATTACAAAAAATCCAAAATACTGCAGCTCGACTTGTGACAAAGAAAAGAAAACGAGATCATATCACCCCTATTCTTGCTGACTTACATTGGCTTCCAATTGAATTCCGTCCGAAATATAAAATCCCTTTTTTTGCCTACCTATCAATGTATGGATTCGCTCCAGAGTACCTACAGGAACTAGTTACAATCAGTAAGATAAACCGGACACTACGATCCGAGGGGAGCTTGTCCCTGATCTTACCGAGGGTGCGCACTGAACATATGGTGAAAGACAATTTAGCTATGCTGCTCCCTATTTATGGAACAGCCTCCCAGTGCATATCCGTCAAGCTACATCCGTCCAATGTTTTAAAAGACAATTGAAAACTTATTTTTATAAACTAGCTTTTGATTAACTTTTAAGATTTATACTTTACGCTGCAGACTTTTATTATATCCATATTTTTACAATTGCAATTTGTCGGCTAATATTAATACTTTTCTTTTTGTTTTATAGCTACGCATTTTATGTTTTGTCCTGTTCATTTTATGTCCATTTTATGTAAAGCGCCTTAGAGTGATATTCTTATCATATAGGGCGCTATAAAAGTTATCATTATTATTATTATTATTATTATTACGATTGTAACTTTTGGCTTACGTCAGACGAGTTACAATTGCTTATATATTTTCTTATACGAGGGTTGTCTCAGAATAGCGTAGACAGGACACATAACTTAAAATATGTTCACTGCAATTTCATTAGACTTCTATGTTTTTTTCAATGACCCGCTAGCAAACAATGCTGAAAAATTCAAATCTGTACTTAATTTATTTTTCGAGAAAATGAATAATTAGTAACAACAAGTTTTGTCAGGCGGCGAAATGTGCGACGCCGAAAATTTCAAGTTTTTACGTTGTCGCCGAACACTCCAGATCATGTACGATAACATTTACGTTTTATTTCAGAAAATGTCTTGAAATAAATATTTTCTTTGAACATGTACCCTGAGTGCACATTCAACATATATTTCTAGTTTTGTTTTTTGAAATATTTTCTAAGTATAAACAATCTGACGGCTCCGAACTTTCCCTGTGTTACTAGTTGTCTAACGTCCGTCTTACCGAAATGTGTCGTTCAGCATTTTGACGTCTAATGATATCGGTCGGGGTTTCTTTTTTTTCACTCATTGTCATCATACTCCTGCAAATATTTTAATGTTGTTAAACGAATTATTCATAAAACGCATTTTTAATCGATTTTGTTAATTTCATTTGCTTCCAAAGCCGCTTAGGATTTGTTTCAAGATCTTTACTAAATTTTATCAGTTACTGCTGCGCCGCCTTAAACGCTGACGCCGTCATTTAATTACGAGTTAACTCTTCAACTTGTCTCAAAACGCGCTATAAAATATTTAAAAGTTTTGATATAGCCAAAACATATTCTTTTCTGAGTAAATAATAGAATTATTATCAAATATAAATGTATGTTTTATTTGAACTTTTTCATTCGAAAAGTACATTTCCTCGCAATTTTCATTTCATTAGGTTGATCTTAACTTTTTTGTTTTTGACATTGCACTGCATGTCGAATTTCTGATCTCGCATGCTTTCATTTCACTAATTTAATCTTAAACAAAATTTGATTTTAAAACATTATTTAAATGCAAATTACATGAACTCTTTGTGGCACAGATTTCATCTTCCTGTGTTTTCGATTAACTGAATAACGCAACTTGTCTACGCTTTTTTGGAACAACCCTCATATGCACCTAAAGAAGAGCATCTCTTAAGAGCAAAGCTTAATTAAATTTTAAAAGATGTCTTATTTTTTGACGATTTATCATCATGAAATCAGCTGATGATTAGCCTGTTGTAATATTAAAAGAATGTTTAGGTATATCTTTATATATTTCTGCGATTAAATAGTACAGCATTGACATAAAACATACGTTATTTTCAGGTTGATGAATTATATATATGCAAACCATGCTTGCGCCCCACACATTGACATTTGCGTCCTTATTGAAATGAATTGGACTAATACGTTAAAAATTTGATTTGTAGTGTTATCACAGACAAAGACACTGGAAAAAGTAAACATTACATACTGTATCACACTTTATTTTCATGATTATTAACAATTTGATTACCTCAGACGTAAATATAATAAATACCGATTTTATAAAGTTCACCGGTGAGTGATATCCCATCGCCGCATTAGGGCCAAATTTAAGCCCCATTTCAAATTTCAAAACCCTCCCTTTTCCACAAAATTTTGACCCAGTTTTCCCTCTAAATTTTTTGCTTACAAAACTCTATTGTAATTTTCTTGGAATATAATTCAAAACAAACGATGTAAATAAATAAAGCAACTGCTTTTTTGTATCTGAAGAACAGACTGTGTAATTCTTTGTTTTGGCAATAAACTTTATTCTAAATCACTAACGGTGAATATTTCTACTTGCAAATATGTCTCTTTATGCTTCACCTTTTTAGCAATATGCTGTCCCCAAAGACCCAGGCCCCATTTTAAAAAATGGTCAGGAAAATCACTGCCGGTACTGCACTTAGTGAATACGTGATCAAATCTTTTGAGAAACGGTCTTCAGAAGACTAGATTACGTGACCAACCAAGATCATATCAGGATGAACTATTAAACATTACTATTTAATTCTAATACCTTTTCGTAATAAATCATATTTTGTTTTGATATCTTATATCAATTACGAATATATCCAATAATGCATTCTGTTTTGATTCATATAGAAATGCGCCAGAAAGGAAGGTTTGCTGGATTCTCTCTGTATGTATCAAAAACTGGAGATATACAAAGTTCGACATTGTGTTACAAGGACGGTCCACAGTTACCGCCCTTAAACTTTACAATAATCTGTACCGAGTATGGGCGTTATATCATCTATTACAATGAACGAAATGGATGGCGTGTCATACCCCTCAATATATGAAATGAGCAATGTTGTTACTGAGCTTTGTGAAGTATCTGTAAAGGGTAAACTATTTTTACCCAGTTATGTTTTTAAGCATACATTTGTATACAGACTTGTGTTTAACTGAATGCAATTTTTATTTATCTATTTTGTTGCTAGAATGACTAAATTTTGAATTTTGAATTCTTTACCAATGTATAAGTGTCAGAATTCAAGTTACAAGCGAAATATATAACTTATGATTCTAAAGTTTGTTGTTTATACAAAGCTCGTCCATATTTTATTTAAACATAATGTACTGATAAGACATTACTATATCATCTTCATATTAAACATTTATGAATAAAAAAAGACAAGTTTTAAATCAAACTTTTACTAATTTAGCACATGCAAACTAAGACATAGCTGGAGTTTTGATACGAAAACAAAGATGCTTTTCAGTGTATCTCGTCTGTTAATCAACTATTTTACATAATTTGGTAAACACAAGATGTGTCCACATAACTTTTCTGTGTAATAATGATAAAAAGAATTAAAAAAAAACCCGCACCATATATCAATATGTACTAAATGTACATGTAGTTACATGAACTACATTCTTTGTTTCGGTTTAAGAATACTGCGCTGCAAGTTTAATTTTCTCTTCGAAAAGTAGTTGAGACGATTATTTGCTGTTGAATGCAGTTAATAATTTATCCACCACGAATTAAAGGTTTCAATTGAAGCTCCTTTACCTTTATTTTTTTAAACAGGTTGCACTAAGCATGGTGTGTATGGGTATCAATGTAACATGTCCTACAAACTGTAATGATAGCATCTGCAACATAGAGGATGGAACCAGCCATACATGTGAGCCTGGTTGGACAGGACAATTCTGTACTATAAGTAAGAACTTGCAGAATAACGATATATATTGTAATATTAGTTGACCGTAAAATTAATATGATATTTCAGAAATGTCATTGAGTTAATGAAATTGTTCAATTTTACTCTGCTAATTGTACATAAGAGAAGTTCATTTCTACATAAAGGCTCAATTCAAAACTTGTCGCAACCAAGTACACCTTGTTTAAAGCGTTTGCTAACGATCTTTCATCTTTTCATGAATTAATTTACTTAAGTTTGGGGCAGACAATTTTGGGTCGAGCCATTGAGCAACAAAAAATGTCGATCAACTAATATATGCCTTAATCCATATTGGATATACTAATCAAATATCATTTGCTCTGAAAGAATGCACCGTAGGAAGATACGGTGTAGAATGTAGAGGGATATGCAGTGAACACTATAAAGGACGCTCTACATGTAACCACGTGACTGACCAGTGTGATGGAGGATGTGTTGTTGGGTGAAAAGGTTCTCTTTGTAACAACGGTAAATGTAAATAAATCTATAATTATTCATCTCTACAATATATATAATTGACGATGTATGATGATGTAATTGAGTATGCTGCTGAAGTGTATAAACTTATGTTACATTTACAATCGAATTTCAGCAGTTGTTGCGTCATGTTTGAAGAATATATTACGCATATCTTTTACATATCTAAAAAAAGATGCAGAAAGGGGGGGGGGGGATGGGGAAAAGGTTTTGAGAGAAATCGACGTCGCCGTAACATATCAAAGATGATTATATTACCATCAATCTTTCTTTCTTGAAATTGTCAATTTTACAGAGTGTGATCTGATTTTCTGGATTACCTCAAGGTACGTTTCCGATAACGTATCACAACTATCTGAAACTGATGACGTAGTACATATTAAATAACGTCTGTATTTTAGCGCGTTTTAAAATAGGTCGTTTTAAAAAAAGCCTTGTTGTATAAGAAAACGTCATACAATTGATTTTGAATAATTTTAATTAAAACTTTTAAATGGACAAGCGTATATAATAAATTTATCATTGTAACAATAAACTGATCCAAAGAGCTGGATAACGTCTCTTTTGCCAGGTGCGCATCATCAGAACAAACTCGACGCTTCGCATCTCGTTTGATTTAATGATCCGCGCCTGGCAACTCGAGGTGATCCGACTCTTTGGATCAAGTTTCTGTTATAATAATATATTTATCGAATTCGTTCGTTTTTAAGAGTTTTGAACATTGGCAAACTCCGTGAAAAAATAGTATGTTTATCGTGCCTTTGACGTAATTTTTTTTCACTGCTTCGGGTTTGGTGTCATTCTATCGCTGTGGAGAAAAGGTATAAGAAATAGTAAGACGTATCAACAAATATCTAGCTTTGGTGTACAGAGTTCTTCATATATTTCAAAGCATCGCTAGATATCTTCCCAAAATAGTTTTGATCTCGTACCATTGAGGATCGGGAATATCGAAGGCTCCTACAATCGTACGTAGAGATCGTCTAGCACCATTAAGGGAAATTACGGCACGTTTTAATGAAAGCAAACAAACGCTCGTTTCTAAAAATACTATTAAATGAACGTCGACTGAAAGAAAATTACCACTATACGTGTGTACAAAATGCAAATAAATGCAATCAAAACTGTAAATGAAAGAAACACATGTAATAGTGTAAAGAAAAGATGTGGTAAAATGTGGAAAATCATCTTTAGCGACAATGTGTCGGTGAAAATAACCGTGTTATGTACGGAAGAATGCCGACGAGGATTTGAGACCTGAATTAGCACCGCGACAAAATGGCCGCAAGTTTAGTATTATGGTGTGGTGGTGCTTGTGTTTTAACGTTATCGGAGCATCATGTCGAGTTGAAAAGACTATAAATGTAGCAAAATAAATTGATATCTTGGACACAAACCTTTGGCCTTTGGTCATTTCCCCGACGGAAGTTACCTTTTCCATAATAAAAACGCTCCATTACATCCACCTCATTTAATACAGGAATTTGTTGCCAGGATTTGAGTAAAATCATGAGCATCGTGAAAATTATTACTTGATATTAAATCTTCCTAAAAAAGTACAAATTAGCCGTGAGGTAGGGTGGTACATGAAAATAAATCTTTTAATGGTATTGCCACTCCACTAGTATATTATTTCTAACAAAATACAAAATACATATATGGATATAAGATTATTTACTGTATCGTTCGAATATCGCTAGTTCTAATAAAAGTGTTAAGAGTAAAATTAATTACGGGAAAGTCAAAAGTGGATTACACATACTTGTATAGTTTGTAGTTTAATATTTTACAGAATGTGAGGACGGCACCTATGGATATGACTGTGTCAACAATTGTTGTGGTCTCTTCCTGAATGACTCTCCATGTAACACACAAACTGGTCACTGTGACAGGGGATGTGAACCTGGATATATGCATGTTTTCTGTAGTGAAAGTACTTATTGTAAAATCAATTAAATGTTAAGAAAGCGCAAATGTTTTTACATTAAAAAAATGATATTTAATAAATATTGAAATGAAGTTCTTTTTTTCGTACATGTATATTTAAACAGTATGCAGACCGGGATACTATGGTAATGGGTGCGGACACCTCTGCAATGGGAATTGTGTGAACAATGAAGTATGTACTCACGTTGATGGAGTCTGTTTGGCTGGCTGTCAAGATGGGTACATTGGTAAATACTTTAACATCTGTAAGAAGATGATCAAATTCATGTTCGGTTACAAATTATGCACTTTAATATGCAATATCTTTCTTTTATGATCATGTTTTCTTTAAGCTTGCAAGGAAGGCTACTTTGGTAAAAGCTGTTCCTCCGTTTGTTCACCACATTGCAAGACATGTCGACACACATACGGACATTGTAGTTGTTCCGCTGGTTATACAGGGCACGGATGTACCACAGGTAAACTCCTTGCTACGTTAATGGCATCCTTTTTATAAATTTCTTTTGACTTATCATTAAAGAACGGGTTTACTTAATCTGCGTCTAAAAATAAAAGGTATAAGTACAATAAGTACAAACTAATGAAACTTTTCTATTAAGGTACTTCACTCCACCTAGACTTTTACTTTTTAAGACACTACGTCACAAGATGGCGATTTAAATGTTTTGTTAAACTGTTTGTATCAATCGTTTCAGATGTATATCTTCATAGCTCAGTGGTTAAAGTATCAGCCTTGTGAACCGCAGATCATAAGTTCGAATCCGCCTGGGGCTTTTGTTCATGTTTACTGAATGAAATTTTTGAAAATATTATTTTTTATCCAAAATTGCACATTTATACGCCTTTTTGACATGTATACTTTTTATCCATCATGTTTTCTATCAAAATCAAGTAATCATCTGCTGATTTGAGAAACTATCTCAAGATGTAGTGAGGCACCTTAAAGCTGAACACCGCTCGTAAATAGACACCATCACACAGGTACCTAGTATATAAACTCTTCGATTTCGTTACACCCGATTGCACACCTGAAACTCGTGGCCGACGTGTAGTATTCCTTTCGTGGTCTCTGGATTTTTATGCATTGAATTCTTATTTTATGTGCATATCATGTTTGTAAATAATGCATTGACCAGTTTATTTGATGTTAGTACTCTCCTGATTTGAAAAAAAGTGCGTAAAATTTGATAATTTCATCGCGACCGATTAACACGGCGAGGCAAGATGTACGTCCACACAGGTGAGACCTCTACAGCGAAATACTTTGAACTGTTTAGAGGTCTGTGGCTTATATAGGGGTTGTAGGGAGAGCGGTGCTGAAAGAGAAATATGGCGGACAGTGCCTATTTACGAGCGATGTTCAGCTTTAATATGTTTTTGAGATGTGAGCTTGTTAATTTGACCTTAATACTTAAAAAATTACAACATTCTCATGCAAATGGTAACTCAAAAAGAATGTCTTGATTTAATATAATAGAATGTTTCCAATCATATGGAGAGAACTGTAACTATCCATGCAGTCAACACTGTTACAACAGAAACTGTGACAGATTTAATGGAAGTTGTCTTACTGGTTGTACTGACGGGTTTCATGGCAAGCGGTGCGAAAGAGTTAAACATTATCTAAATTTTAAAAGGCTAAAAAACATTTACAATTAAAAATACATTGTTATTGGTTGATTAAAAATACGTAAATGGTTTAAACACTATCTAACTGTTTACTTAAGCCTACCATATTTTGGCATTATTAGAGTCATAAATGACCAGTTGGCAAGATGCAATTATTTCAAAACATTTTCCAATCTTGTTGCTGTTGTTACATCGAAGACAAATTAAAAACTTCACAAATTACGCTTTAATTTTATAATTCAGTCAAAGCTTGATTTATCTTTGGTCGTCCATACCTTGGAGAAAGTCCATTTATAACATCAAGAAATTCATTGAACATTTTTATGAACATAGTGAATTTTCTGAAATAACAAATTGTATTAACTTACACAAAGACTTCTTGATAACGTTCTATTTATGTTGGGGCAGATATTCAAATGCTTAAAATGGATATGTCGTCATCTATCGGTTGGATTGTTGGGCTTTCAGTCTCTCTTGCAGTTAACATCATTCTCATCACTAGCATCGGTGTAATGTACAGGTAAATGATATACCAAGATCAATCAATATTAACTTACATGTTTACTACCTGCATCAAGTATCATAGCGTGGTCTATTACTCAGGCAACCCAAATAATTATATCATTTTGTAATTATATGAACATATATAGATGCCAGATATTTGATTAGTTATATTTCTGAACTCAAATCATTAAAAATTGTTTGTAATAAAATCGACCCCAAGGATCAGACAGTTTTGATTGAATTTATTTCAGGGGGAAATCCAGAAAGAAAGGGTCTATTACTGGTAATTTGTTATCATGTTGGAAGATTTCTAAGTTTGACCAAGATACAAATGCTTCAATTGATGAAACTTCAACATATCAAGAACTTGCTGTACCAGTATCGAAAACGGAGCTTACATATCACAACACCACATTGCAATGATTAAAGAAAACATGACAATTTGTCTTTGTAATGCATTAAGGATGGATACATGGAATTACTATTTTATTTTTTAGTGATGACATAACTTTTTAAAGTTACGTTTACAATCTGATATAATATTTCTTTTCCAAAAATTAATTTGTTTAAGAAAAATATCTTGTGCATGCATATCAAATATTAAACATAAAACGCTGGAAAATATTGTTGAATGCTGTTATATGTTTTTCCGTTGACAGCGTATTAAAAGTAATTGTTGTTATTATAAATATATTACAAGTGTAACTGTTGTATCATGTAAATATATGAACACAATTAGATATATTACACAATAAGAGCAAAAAAAAAAAATCAAGTGATAAAAGTATTCATGTTTTGAACGTGCTTAAAAAAGTATTTATAGTATCATTTTGAATAAAAAAGATTACCGTTAAATTGTTTTATGTTCTTTATTGTATCTTGATAAAAAAACAAAAGTGCCTTTTTTTCTTTTAAATTTTATTAAACTTTTTTCAACATCCAGTGTCTATTACTCAAATACGGCAAAACTGTATTATGTATTAATATCCTTTTTTCAAATTGTTCTGTAACAATTCTCACTATATATGTTGTCTTTTTAGACATAATACATTTTTTTATAAACCACTGTCATGACTCATGCCTAATTTTGCTGAGATCGAAGTCAAGGTACTATATGTTGGCAGGTTGCGCATTGTTTATTATGTATCCTATACAAATAAATGTTTAAACTTTGAAAATAAGGGTTGTACACTGAATGACAAAAATAAATCTACACTTTATCTTTAAAGTTCTGCTGTGATGTCATTTTTTTGTTTCCGCAGTTTAAAAGTTTACCTGTGACAGTCCGATATTAGTGGGCTTCTTAATATCAGACCGTTACCAGTGGTTACAGTACTGATAACCTTCAAAATTGGACTGTCTCAGGTAAATAAACAATGAAATTCAATAGCAGTGTTTTACAATGTTGTACAATATTTGCCTCAAACACTTCTGTATGAAAAAAAATATGAGACAGTTCTCTGCCCAAACAGCCCTTCAAACTGTCTGATGTATTTTCATACAGAACTGTTTTCAGCATATATTCATTACATATCAAAATGATCATAATGTAAAATAGTTAAAGAGTTCTGTTTTCGTCAATTTCGAATGTAGACTTTTCAAGGATGCATGAATACTTGTATGATAATTATTGTAAGTTTTAAAGAACACTTTTCAAGTAGTTTTTTTTTCTTACATGATTCCAAGATTTAACTTCAAACCTAGAACTGATCCAGGTCCCACTTTGAACAATTCAAAAATCAATTTTACATCGACAATGTAATTGTATTGTTAACGAGATTTTTTTTAATATTATTACCTTGGTGAATTCTGAACACATTGTCATAGTTTAAGCTCGCGGTTCATGAGTTCAACAACTTCAACAGATTGCCAGCAGAGTAATATCACACACCGCTTTACTGTACTTTTCACAAAAATAAATTCAAAGTAGTGTCCGGCCGAATAAAAATGCCAAAATAAAGAATAAATGCAATTTCTTGATAAAAAGTTTATTTCAAGCAACACTCTGCATCTATTTACTGATGCAGTTCAATCTAAAGGGTTTGCAGGTATCTATGGGAGGCAGTATTTCTTTGGTAGCTTTCCTGAAGTTTGGAAAGCCATAAATATAATGACATTAGAGTTTACCCAATTATACTATCTATCGCAATATAGGGGAAGTTGTGGGCCAATCATTCAATTTGAATTTTTTAATGACAATGAGGCATTAGTGGCTGTAATCAATAAGCATACGAGTAAAGATTCAAATGTTATGAAGATGGTTAGATTTATGGTGTTGCAATGCCTCAAGCATAACATTGTTTTCAGAGCTAAACATATTTCAGGGAAAAGAAATGTTTTAGCAGCTAGTTTGTCTCGGTTACAGCTTGCAGAGTTCCACCGTTTGACACCAGATGCTCAAAAGCACCCTACAGAAGTCCCGATGGATCTGGCACCAAAAAACTTCTGGGCAACATTACAGAACTTGCAGTTGCAGCTTTAGCCCCCTCTACACAAGCTACATATAGCAGGGCATGGACAATGTTTAATACTTTCTGTGTAACATATGACATTCCAAACTATTTACCCTTTAGTATGTCAAATATAGCTTTATTTTTATCTTATTTGTATACCCAGTCGTTTTCCCCCAAAACAATCTGAACTTATCTATCTGCCATACGCTATCTACACAAAATAGCAGGTCATTCTGATCCTACTCAATTATTTTTTATTCAAAAATTAGTCGCAGGAGCATATCGGTTAGGAAATACTTTTGACATTCGACTACCTATTACTCATCAGATTTTGATTCAGATTCCTGATAGTATTCCACAGGCACTTACTGATAAATATGATCAGAAATTGTACACAGCTATTTTTCAATTTGCATTTTTAACTTTTGCTCGTATTGGTGAGCTGGTTTGTTCATCATCTGAAATAGTTACTGATGTCATCAAATTGTCTGATGTATTCTTTGAAAAGAAAATGGTGTGGTTGCAAGGGCTACTGTTTGTTTTAAAAAATATAAAAAATATAAACACAATTCAGCCGGCCTTCCAAAATACATAACTTTTTCTCATGGGTATTGCGGTAAACCTGCAATTGAGGCCATATTAGGGTATTTATGTTTACGCTCTGATGAGCAAGGTCCATTCTTTTTTAAAAAATTAGGGGCACCGGTAAAGCGTTCATGATTTGACAAAACTCTACAAAGATGCTTGTGCATATGCGGACTAGATAGTAAACGTTACATGGGGCACAGCTTCAGAATAGGAGCTGCAACATCAGCAGCTGAGAGGGGTTTATCTGATGCTCAAATTAGAACTTTAGGGAGATGGAATTCTAATACCTTCCAAAAATTTATCAAACACAATCCAAATCAAAAAGGGAAAATCAAAATTCCTTTTTTTGACCCTGTTTTTCAGTATCTGCATCCATTTACACCCCTTTTTGCCAAAAATAAGTCTTTACAAGTCAAATTTCATGGAATTTTCCTGAATCATTGACATTTAAATGCATAAAACAGACATTTAAAATGAGGTACGTTCCTCTCATCCTTATAAAAATTATGAAGCATCAGAGGAACGTTCCTCTTCACCTAAACTAAAATCTCTACATTTCATATGCGGAACGTTCCTCTTTTCACTTCAACAAAAATCTTGACAAGTCATTTCAGGAACGTTCCTCTTTTCACTTAATTATAAAAACTGAAATCCTAACAAAGCATCTGAGGAAGTTCCCGACTTGAAATCTTTACAATGTATCTGAGGAACGTTCCTCATTTCACTTCATCTGAAAGCTACATAATGCATCTGAGGAACGTACTATCTTTCATATGTTGATTGTTTTCTTTTTACATGAAAGCTTTATAAAGCATCCGAGGAACGTTCCTCTTTTCCCTTAAATTGGAATCTTTACAATGCATCTGAGGAAAGTTCCTCATTTCATATAACAAAATGTTTACTTCTAACCCAAGGAGGAACTCAAAACATTTTTTTAGGTATTCTAATCATTAGGCAAAACTTTGTAAAACTTATAAAAGACAAATTCTAATGTTACTGTATCACTCTTTCAAAATCAAATTGAAACACTGGTTTTGACAAATTAAAAAGTAAATTAATTAATCATTCTTAAGGAGTCTCGGGAGAGAATGTTTCAAACAATTTCCTTTAATTTTTTTCCAGTAAAAGGTCACCTTATGAGTAAATTATGTGCAAAATATAAGGTAAATTTACCAGATAGTTTAAATCTATTTACCGCACTCAAATCTTGGTTGTTAAATGTAAATTTTAAAAAAAAAAAGCTAAAAAAAATACAAACATACAATTTTCTTTAAATTTTCAACAACAGAAGGTTAACATATAAGTAAAGTTTTTGCCAAATTAAAACAAAATTCACCAGATAGTTTTAATGCTGTCCGCCCTCATAGTTTGGTCCTATAAAAGTTTCTTTGTAGGAAAGATTTTTACTAAAGCCCCTATTGTACATGTAACTAATAAGCACAATTGAAATTTAGAAGACAATATGCTAACTATGTCACTTATTAAATAACTTGTTTAACAAGTATTCAAAATTACTCCTGATAATAGCGGGTTTGCAGCTCATAATTTAACAATTTTAAATATAAAATCAAAAACTTTGTGTCAAGCCGCTAAAACAATAATA
>WFKH01011926.1:74656682-74669438 GCA_016163765.1 Magallana hongkongensis
GGGGGGGGGGGGCAAAGTAGTGTCCTGCCGAATCAAAATGCCAAAATAAAGAATAAATTAATATATTAAAAATACACCTGAAACTGATGGGAGTTATTTATTTATTGCTATTTATATTCCCATCAGACGGGGTTAGAGACTTAACGGTTTTTCCATACAGTTTACGAAACTTTAATCGGATATAATGAGTAACTTTTCTTATACTTGTGCAATTCTATTTTGACATACATTTAATTTGTTCACTTGATATGTTTTAAGACTTATCTTTGCCGGACGATTAATTTTAAAGAAGGTACTATTATTGTTAAACTGAAAAGGTTGTTACAAACTCAACGTATATGGAGCAGACTGTAATGTGTCATGCCCTCAAAATTGCAAGAACAACAGATGTCACATACATAATGGAACCTGTCTAGAATGCAATCCTGGATGCTATTTGCTCAAATAGTACGATCAAAGTAATATTTTAATTATGACTGTACGGTTAAATGGAGAATTCTTTTAATGCAAGTCATTCAAATGAAGTATACATGGATTTATTTTTTAATGTTATTTCCGTTCTTAAGAATGTGTTGCTGGGAGGTACGGACAAAACTGCCTGAACACATGTACTAACCAATGTAAATATATTAATGTGTGTAATCACGTGACTGGTCAGTGTGCAGGAGGATGCGATGCTGGATGGACTGGGTCTTTCTGCGAAAAAGGTAATCTAAAGATAAATTTTAAAAACTGCAAATATGTGGTGAAAATGCTACTTTTAGTACTCGCATTACGGCCTGTTTGCTACCTGTAATCAAATGGTTAATAAAGATATATGTATTATATGCTTTTTTAATGCCGCAATTTGATTCATACGGATTGAAAAAAGCGAGATGGCATAATTCAGTTTCACAGGATATTCGATTTTATATTAAAACAGGAAAATTGAAATGATTAAAGTCCTAGAGAAATCAAAGTCATAAAAGATTATAGTAAACAGACTGCATAGGTATGAACCTTTTTTCTCATTATATTTATATATTAATTGCAATATATAAATAACAAATTAATGAAAAAATTATCCTTTTATATGACTGAAGTAAAAAAGTTTCAATCTATACATTTTTTTGTGAAATAGAAAAGTATACGTATGATTACAAGTACAAACATAATGCAACAATCCGGACTCTACTTCTGTGGATGACAATACTAAGCAAACTTTATTATACACTGTATGTCATAGCTTGTGTGCAGTCGTATGGTGAAAACTGCCAGCATCCCTGTAGCCAACACTGCTATAACAAGGAATGTGACAGATTTAACGGAACCTGTCTAACTGGCTGTACACATGGATTTCATGGACAAAAATGTAACAAAGGTACACATGTACAATTTCAGACAAATCTTCAATGTCGCATGAAATATTATATATTAGATGTCTAAATTGTAAAATAGCATCTCAAATATTTAATATGAATTTATTTCTTAAAGTTTCCTCTTATCGGGCAATAAATGAATAGCATACAGTCAACACCACCCTTATTGACATTGGTCACTAGAGTACTTATAAGGAATTTGATCAGTACATGCTTTGAATGCTGCAGGTTACTATTTGACGAATAATAAAGAAACAATCAGACAGTTTATGGTTTTTCCCCATTTAAAGATATCCAAATAATAAAGCAGGAATGTTCGTATTCTGGTTGAATTGCTGGGTTTTCGATTTCTCCTGCATTTAACTTCGTTTTATTGACTGGAATATGTGTGATGTGCAGGTAAGAAATCTAACGCAATATCAATCGATAACAAAAATTGCTGATATAAAAGAGACAAATACAATTTTATAATGCGCTCTTCTCTACGTGAGTTAAAACCGCTTTTTAATTGTAAATAAAAATCAAGTATAAATTTTTGCAAGAATATGTAGACTTTTTAATTAAGCAGTACAAGGAACTAATTCTTTTTTTTATTTGACAAAACTTATAATATGAAAAACAAAATCAGTATTGCTCTGTACTAACGTTATTGGGTAGTTGTTCGTTCATTTTCATTAAGTTGTCTACACCTACAAGATATGTGAGGTATCATAAAATTATTGCTGAAATATGTGATTATTATATTTTTATACAAATATTGCTGGAATTTTTTTTAATAAGATAACTAAACTACTCGAGAGGTACAATATTTACCAAGCCTCCGGCCTGGTAAATATTGTATTTCGAGAGTAGCTCAATCATCGTTCTGTTTTATTATATGATTCAGCGACGAATTGATCCAACATATCAGATTAAGTATGATCAAGCGAAGAAAATTTACTTTGAAATAATTGCCGAGAAATTTGAGACACGCTATATTTAATTGGACGGCATAAATAATGATAACCAATCGTTGCGTTTTCGAAATTCCTCATCTCTTTTTAAATCAATGTAGGAAAAAAAAGAAATGTTATATTGACATTCAAGGTCACGAACCTTCTTTTACTTCTAAATTGTTGGATATTAGCGAATCGAAGAGCCATGGACCAATCATATATTGTAAAAATATAAATTATTCAACAAAAGCTGATAGGATTAAATAGTTGGACTCGGTCTCGCATAACACCATACACTTTTTGGTATTTTATAGGAAAACATGTAGAACAATTGATCGTCATTCTGGGAAATCGCTCTCCTGCTGCAGGGTTCAAAAAGACAGAAACTACGTAGATACAAATATTGAAGCTGATGCGGCTCCAAATTATCAAGAACTCAACGTAAATACATCAAATTCAGAGTCTGCGTATCACAATACAACCCCACGATGACGTAAAGAAGCCTTGGACGCCCATATATGTGAACGAAGATCATAATAATGTGCTACTTAATACTTATTGCATTAAGGAAAACATTACATTATGAGTAATTTAGTAAACATTTTGTAAATACTAATGTGCGTTCCTCGTCAATAACTCGTTAAAAATTTGTCCTCTTCATTTTTTATTTCCTGAATAGAATTTCAGGATTACAGAACACAACGTGATGATGCTCCTTAGCTATCATTTAATATAATTTCGCTCTAAAACCCACATCCGATGCAATATTCAGCTACTATTATATAACGCTGAAATGCGCAGATTATTACTTACAGATGAATTAAATATGTGAAAGATTGTCTATGAAAGCTTTCCGGGTAAAGTCCAGAGAAGGCGATGCATTATTTTTCTACGGACTTTACTAACTTGACAAATTTTCGAACAAACCGAAGAAGTGTTTTGTTTTGTCGAGAACCAAAACTTTCAGTAGTATACACATATTAGAATAACAAGTTGTCACAAATCAGTCTCTATTGTTATATTTTTGAACGTATTTGTATCCTTTGCAGAACCTCTCAAACCGTCTTCTGTAAATAGTTTTATACCCGTAGTGTACCTCTCACATGGTCTAAGCTTCTGTATCGGTCAGTTCTTTTTCTGTTGTACTGGTTTTACGAGGTAGAACTGTTAAACATAAGTGTTTGCCCGCGCGTGTTCCTGTGTGGTCAGGTATCGAGTGTGTGCTTTATATTGGGATATAAATGCATGATAAACTTGTATTTTGCTGTATAGTGCGGTGTAATTTTTATATCGTTAAGACATGTTAATTCTTTGTTAAGTAGTGTGACACTCTTAACGTTATGCAGTGTTCGTATTCGCTGTGGTTTCGTGCTGTCGTATGGCGTGCTGTTGTTGTCATAATGCTATATTTAAGTCAGCGTGGCTTAGTCTATGTTTATGTAAGGTATTTTAATCATGTAACTCAAAATATGTTTATTGTTAAAATTAATAAGGTCCTTATCCAGTTTCTTGCAGTCCATCGCCATAGTAATACCTGTCCGCCACTGTGTCATACCATGCCAGTCCTACTCGTCTCTAGTCCACTCTCCGTCTCCCGATCGGTCATTCAACATCTAAGCTTACAACCAATTCAACCAAAACGGTGCATTACACGTGTCATTAATAAAAATAACCACTCGATCTGCATCTAATGCATTAGATATGCGATAAATGTCTAAAGGGTGGACGATGTTGTCACCAATATGTAAATGAGATTTCCCTGCAACGTGTGTTTGTTTCAATATTTCAAAATATATATGCATTTATAAACATTTTTGTATAAACTTTGTGTAACAAAAGTTATAATTGACTGTTTATAGTATCCATTTTCTTACTTTTAACTCGTATGTTGATCGAATTCAAAATTGACGCCTTTTGAATATTCGTATCAGTGCTATATTTGGGAGGGATTACCCAAATTATGACGCGATTTATGTCAACTTCCGTCCACCCTTAAGCTTTTTGTCGCAAATCAGCAGCAGTAGATGCAGAATGAGGAGATATTTTTAATAATAAACGATGTTATGGGCCGTTTTGGTTGAATCAGCAGTAAGCTAAGATATTGAATGACCGATCGGACGGCGGAGATGATCGCAGAAAAATGTTACCGCTAAGTTATAAGCGAAAATTCACGGCGATGTGACAGTTTAAAAAAAATCCAAGATGGCGGGGATGGGTACCTTGTCAATTATTAGGTAAGCGGAGTATTTTTTTTTTAATTTGAGAAAAATATATGACGTCAGGTGCCTGTGTTTTGATACTCTTTCGCTTGCAAAGCACGACCTCTGGTGAGAGAATGAGACAGAACTTTCCAGAACGGGGTAACCAAGAACGGTCTTCAACAAATCTTTGTTTACGATAAAGCTATATATAATTAGCCTTTCATTTCCTATTCAAAATAGTAATATATGATTGATTTATCAAAGTGATTTTAAGTTGATGACGTTCTTTAAATGTATTAAAGTCGGGGTTTTTTTTCTCTTTTTAATAAGTATTATACCGAGATCAAGCTTTTAAAAACATTTTTTTCTCAAACAATGTGTCTGTGGTATTCAAAAAATTCAAAGACCCTCCAGTTGAATATCTGTTTGATGACTTGATACATGTAACTATCTGACCCAAATCAGAGGTAAAATATTTCCGGTAGCGTCGGATATATACGTGGAGCTGTACTTCCATTCTAAATAATATCCTCTATTTGTTTATAAAACAGTCGGGAGCACCAAGTTAATGGCTTACATGTATTCTAGCACATGAACCTAAAAAATGTTCATTTTCATTTAAAGCACAAAACAAAGGAATATATTTGTCTTTCACTAACGTCACATTTAAAACAGATTTGATCAAACTATAGACTGAACCTTGTACAATTTGTTTAATTCTCTCGTCGATTTTACGCTTTTATATCTGATGTAAAGATTTTTTTAAAAATGATTTATTGCTTACTTTGTTAAGTAAACACATATGTATTATTTTACGAAAGAAATGACTACTTCTTCCTGCTCTTTTCTTAATTTTTCCTTTGAGCGGTAGGCTTGTTTTAGTGAATAGTATTGCTCTAAATCCTTATATATGTTTAAAAAGAAACAATGCCGGTTGGTATATAATTTACATTTATCAAATACTGAAACACTTCCTCATTAAAATGTAATAAATAAATGTCGCAGCGATGCAGCTGATCCAAATAGAATACCATTAAACTATAAAAATAAAAGCACCACTTAAATGCAATGTCTTTATAAAATAACTAAAAGAAAGTTGCTTAACTTTAATTTTCATTTTGAATCTTCTTTTTTTTTTTTGGCGAAGAATGAGACTGTAACTATGGATTATGTATCAATTTATCTTTTAAAAATCAACGTGAACTGTTTTCTGTCGAATTTATGCATAACTTCAACTTTTCACTGACATATCATTAATGGAATACACATACATGGACGTGGGACCTATGGATATTGTTTGTCTAGTACCCAATTTTTACTACAGGAGTCATTTCGACAGCCAAGGTTTTGACTGCGGTTTCATTGATTATTTGAAAGGTCGTTCTGAAATGACCCAGTATTTGATGTTGTAAGAGTTTGTATAATGTATCGAGGAGTGGTATTACAATGCTTATATTGATTAAATTGCAAGTTATCTGTACCACATTCTAGGGTTTCTGGTACAAATTCAGTATTTCAGGGAAAAGTTCATACAGATGACAATAATTTCGTATTTTTCGTTAGATTGATTTAATTAGAAAAAACGCAAAATGTTTTGTGCTCGTCGAATTATCGATCAAGAGAAAAAGTCATAAAAACTAAATAAGCTTTCATTGCCGACAAAAATATATAATATTAGTATATATTCACTTAGTTATGCTATCTAGTATATGTAGATTTCTCTTTGAAGAATTTGTTAATATGAGCTATATAAAAAAGGACGTCCTATCGTTATATTAGTTGATTGTAAAGTCAATTTGATATTCCACAAATGACATAAGAATAAATGGAGTTTTTCATTTTGATTGTACATATTAAACGTTCATGTCGACATATAGGCTGAATTCAAGACTCTTTGCTAGCAATAATCCCTGTTTAAGCTGTGTAAATGTTCTTCTCTTTACCTTGAATTCTTCCATTTAAGTTTGATATATAGAAATATAATACTTAGCCCGTCCATAGACCATAAACAATGTCCATTAACTATGTACCTTATGTATGCACCTTAATTAATCCCAAATTGATATGTTTGAATTAAAAAAAATATCATTGGTTTTGAAAGAATGTGCCGTAGAAAGATACGGAGTTGAATGTAGAGGGATATGCAGTGGACATTGTGCAGGTAGCACTACCTGTAACCACGTGAATGGTCAGTGTGATGGAGGATGTGCCATCGGGTGGGAAGGTTCTCTCTGTAACATAAGTATTATGAATATAACCGTTACTTTCTTCAAAATAAACATGTATATAATTGCTGATATTGGTATTTAGTATGCTGCTGATGTGTATTAAAGGGGAAGGAAACTAAAAATATGGTGAACAATAAATCAATTAATTATCACCTACTATAATTGTTAATCGTATTTATTTTTATTAAAACCCCGGAACAATGAATAAATCAAGAAAATCGATCGCCTAATTTAAATTTCTCGCCGCTATGGAAGCTGCCATTGAACTTTAATTTATGACGTTACACCATCTATTCCGGTTTGTTTTATCAACATTGCATAGCATCAGTATTAGCGAATCATGATATTTGCTCCAAATGACAAGTTCTGGAGAATTAAAAACAATGAAAAGATATGACAATAACAAACCGTCAACCATCTCAAAAATCCATAAAACGAAATACAAATTCAAAGCAGAGCAACACGGACCTCCAAGATAGAGGTGCCATGGAGGAGTGAGCATCCTCTGCTGACCGGTCACACCCGCCGTGTGCTCTTAGTCGTAATCGGGAAAATAAAAACCTCAAAAGTCAGTAGACAATTAGGTAATTAATTATGGTCTAACAATTAGTATGAAAAACGTCAGTCAGCACGCGACTCAGTGGAAGATTGTATTTGCTGACAAGGTCGTTGTATCGACCATAGAACTTACGAAAAGATGACTTTAAACGATACTGTTGATACTCCTGTTTTATCAACTTGTTTGTCAGTAGCTTGCCTCGTCTTAGAAACTGTTCATACGAAGAGCATGCCCTTGCGTATCTAATAAACTGAGAGACAAAAACACCGTATGCAGGTGATGAAGGTATATTGCTACATAAGTAAGGAAAGTTGACTATAGAAAAATTGAAGTCATCGCGTTTATCATAAAGTTTTGTTGTTAGGCTACCATCAATGTCCATTTCCAGTAAAATATCCAAATATGAAACATATGACGCTGACTCTGTGTATCTTTTATTTCAAGTTCACTGGGATGTATCGAGTCAACGTAAGTATGGAAATAACAATTGTTAATTGATAATACGTCGTCGATATACCTAAATGTTGATTTGAAGGCCACAGCGAGTGATTTATTTTTTTTTCACGTACAACAATATCGATTTGAGATCGTTCTTTTATCTTTGACTTTCCACTAAATTACAAACCAATGTCAAATGGAGCATGTTCGTTGAAATCTAAAAGCTGAGTGTCGGAGGAATCTCCGCGTACTTGTGGAAATTGTCAACAGATACCAAGTATCGTAGAAGATGTCTGCCGTCGTTATTTCGACATGGTAATTCCGACATTAGAGAATGTATTTTAAACATCCCGATTACAATTATAACATAATTATTCACTTAGCGAAGAACTTGACTTGGAATAAAAATTTACTCTCTGTCATTTTCAACTTTGAATGACATCAGAGTATAACAGCTGTCATTTATTCAATAAAAAATCATATATTTATGCATACATGTATTTATTCTTTAGATTGACGTGTGAACCTAAACATTATCAATTTTGCTCAGTCGATTATTTGAGTAACAGAAAAGCATAAACCCGCGTTTTATTCAGAGCACTTTATACATTGTATATGTAAACCAAACCGGAATAGATGGTGTAACGTCAAAATAATTAATTTTCTTGGTTTTCAATACAAAAGAGTTCTACATCATGTGTGCCTCCAGTAAAGACGATTTCTCTAACTACAAACCTGCATTAAAGCTTAATTATGTAGTTTATTTTCAAAACAGCATGACCACGTGTGATAGTTTAAAACACTTTATTAATATAAATAAAATATGGTTTTGACTTTTTTCCCCTTTAAGTTATGGTATAATCAAGTTTCTTAAAAAGACTGCATCATGTTTAAAAAATGTAAAACACATTATAAACAGTTCAAAAACATGCATAGGATGAATCTCTGTCATTTGGTGTGAAGGTGACTGAAAAGTTACAAAAATGTGTCTGAATGGAAGAGCCCTATCTTTCAGTCACCTTTCCAGATCATGCACATGACATTTATTTGACTTAATAGCAGACGTTAATTCTGTGATTATGTATACTTTAAAAAAAAAATAAAATAAAAGATGTATATAAGAAATACTAAACAAAATTATAACAAATCACATATCATTTATACTTTTAAAATTATGTTCATACACATACACAGTTATTGAGAAGCGACATTGGGGAAAAAGTCTATTTGATATAAACTAAGAAAAGAATATTATTAGTAAACCAATATACAATGCATATTTAGATTTAAAATTTATTTTAAATTATATTTTTTACTATATAATTTAAATATTAACGTTTTATAATGAGGCAAGCATAAAAAGGGGTTACAGTTACTATTATAGTTTGTAGTTTGATATTTTTTTAGAATGTGATAACGGTACTTTTGGGTTTTTTAAAGAAAGTGACTTGTCTGAATGAAAAATGTTCAATTATATCACAAAGCTTTGTTGTTAATGACGTTCTTTATATGTTGTGGCATATATTTAAATGTTTAGACAATATACGTCATTATTTATCAGTTGGATTGTCGGGCTACAATCTCTCTTGCAGCTAAAATCGGTCTCATCACTTGCATCTGTGTAATGTGCAAGTAAAATAACATTTCACGATCAATCAGTATTTATGTACATAATTATTTACAAACTGCATTGGATAAGTTACAAACCCAATTATCTTTTTTAAATATGTTTATTGAATTCATTTTGTGGGAACGAAAAGATTTGGTTCCTGTAACTTTTTTGTTGTTGGAAGATATTCTGAAATTTACCAAGATGCAACTGCTACAAGTGATGAACCTTCAACTTACCAAGAGCTCGTAGTAACTTTACCTAAAACAGAGCTTCCATATCACAACATCACACTAAAATAAGTAAAAGAGACGCTACGATTTATTTTTACAATGCATAAAAGGGTTGTAAATTGGAAATACTAAGTAATCAACTCTTCGGGATGACAAAACCTGATTCAGTTGTTTCAAAACAATTTTTGTTTTGTAAAAAGGGTTAACGTTGAATATAGTTTTTTTAAAACTAATCTTATAAAAGGTTAATCAAGAGAGAAATACACCAATACATATTTACAAATATCTTTACAATCGATACCAATTATATGCCTGAAGGGTTGATATGGATCTGAATCACACCCATTCCGAATGCAATATGATTTATCTGTCAATATTCAGGTCGTAGTTGTTTTTACATATCTTATATTTGAATTTCCTGTAAAATTAAATTACATGTACTCACATGATCCGTGGTTGTGTATGATCTTTATATATAAGGAAAAAATTCATAGTAACTTTTACATAAAAATATCTCCGACAAAGGAAAAATCATCAGCTGTATTACAGGTCTTTTTTGTGTCATTATTTCGGTATATTCCAGGACATTTTCATAATGGCAGGTTTTTGTAACAAAATACATGTAACTCTCATAAAGAAAATATAAACTCGATGTAGATGCATTGTCAATGTACTGATTGACGAAATGCAGTTTTATTTGTGTTAAGGTGTATATAATTTTTATCACAATATTAATAGTTTAACAAGTTGTGTAAAAACCAGCGATTATTAATTTTCCCCTTTGTTATTAGCTGGGTTTAATTGTTGTAAACTATTAGGTATAGTTACGATAAAACTCCCAAACGCATATATTATGAAAACATGGTAGTAATTTTAATATCTCTTTACAAACAAATTATAAGATTTTGGGTAGATACAGCGTACTATAACTATTTTTGTAAGTATGTAAAAATATAATTTTGTTTGAAGATCAATCGCTGTTTCCTGTTTTATGAAGAACACATTAATAAGTTATGTCCTTATTTATTCTTTCCGTTGTTTTCAGTAAACTTCACCCCAATCAAAGTATTTCCTTAAGTTTATCCAAAACCGAATTTAATGTTTTTGGGGTTTTTTTGTGTGTGTGTCTGTGTGTTTTTTTAAAGTTCTATTGTGAAAATTACGCGTTGTACAAAGATTGGTTTCAAGTGTACAGGTTAAAACACCTGATGGATAAAAAAGTTACACATGTAGACAGAACAATGCAAATTTATTCTATTTGATGGCTACAAGTTCTATTTATCACTACATTTACCGAGCCAGGTTTATATCAATCGCTGTTTCCTGTTTTTTTTTTTAAAGAACACATTTTTAATTTATATCCCTATTCATTCATTCGTTTTCTTTCGGTAAATTTGACCTCAATCATAGTTGTGTACAAATCGACACATATTTCCTTAATTTTACCAATGCCGAATGCTTCCTCTTTGTATCTTATTGGTGTGTGTAGGTTCTTTTTTTTAAAGTTCAAATGTGCAACTATATATTATACGAAGTTCGGTTTCAAGGGTACAGGTTTTATCGACTGATAAAGAAAAAAAGTTACATGTGTAGATGTAGACAAAACAATGCTAATTTATTCTATTTGATGACTGCAAGTCCTATTTATCACTACTTTACACCGTCCCAGGTTCATTATTAACTTTCAGTGTTGGTATATATCATGCTGTAAACTATAATTCACTCCTAAATGCCTAATTGCACAGAGGTTCGGGTTGGTATTGAACTTCAAATAACCTGTTTAGTGTCAGTTTCCTTTTTTTAAGCATTTCAGAGCCTGTTTAACCATGCCGTTCGAAATTACACCATGGCAGCTGGCAATGACAAGCCCGTATTGGAAAAAAATATATACTTTCGATAACTATGATCATATTTGCCTAAACAAGAATCAGTTTTGTTTTTGAAAGTAATTGTAAATTGAATATTTACTTGCATGTATTCAATTTTAGTTATGAATGGATATTTCAAACAATATTATGTGTTGTGTTCCTCATTACAGGTATCAATTATTCTATTTATTTTCTTCCGCTTCACATCTGATCGTGTTACCTAAATAAATATTTAGTTCATTTTAAATTTATCATTTCCTTTTTTTAACAAACAAAAAAAGTGCACTGCTGCTATTTGATTTTCTTACTTAAAAAACATAGATATATGCAATCATCGCAAAGGAAAACAAAAAGCCTAGGAAAAACATCGCTCACCTGATTAACGATGCCCTTTAATTCTGCTCAAACAACTTTATGAAGTGAAACATCAAAATTTGATCCTTATTTTGTACAGTATCCCTTTTATTTATTTTTTTTTAATTTTCTCCACACATTCTTACGTTGAACATCGAACCACTCTTTGGCCCTAGTGTTGTTTCAGTGATCAATGATTTATTTTAGAATCAAAACATTCAATAACAAGTTATAGCATCATTTTAGTTCTTCAAAGAGTATCCACATCCATTCCTATACTGATAAGATAGCATTTGCTCATTTTGTAAATCATCAATTTTATTTCATGTCGGGAAAGGATATTGCACAAAACATTTGCGCATTTGAAAAAAAATTCGTCACACAATTCGCATTCGCGTTAACACAACTTTGCACAACACGCTGGCACAACACCACTTCGCACCACACGCCATCGCGCTGTCACACAACCCGCCGTCGCGCTAACACAACTTTACACAACTCGCCTTCGCGTTGTCACGCTACAATGTTTAAGCGCGTTGGCGTGTTGTGTGACAGCGCGATGACTACCTGTGCAAGGTTGCGTTAGCGTGACGGAGTGTTGTGTGACAGCGCGATGACTAGCTGTGTGACGGAGTGTTGTGCGACAGCGCGATGGCGAGTTGTGCAAAATTGCGCGACAGTGAGGTGTGCAAAGTTGTGTTAGCACGACGTCGAGTTGGATGAAAGTGTCACGGCAAAATGAGTGAAATTGTGTTAGCTCGCCGACGAGTTGTGCAAAGTTGTGTAAGCGTGACGGCGTGTTGTGTGGAATTGCGTTAGAGCTGGGTACTGGGGGGAAGATTTTGTATTGCGATATATTGCGATATATTGCGATATTTTAAAATGCATTGCGATATGTATTGCAATATTTTTTTGAATCAAAATTAGAATTTTTCTAATATTAATAGACTGTAATTGATACATATATATATAC
>WFKH01011926.1:74688475-74717188 GCA_016163765.1 Magallana hongkongensis
ATAATCATATAGTGTTGATGATGAATTTAATGTTTTAATGTTTTAAAAGAATTGTTTACTTTACTTCTGATATTGAATAAAAACTGACTGCATAAAAAGAAAGAAAATAAAGCCATTTCTCAAAATTTAAAATTTCATGTCTCTCAATGTAGCGATTTGAATCTAAGGCGCGGCCAAAACACTCATATAGTGTATAAGGTAGGGGTTCTTAATGCAGGGTGTGGCCAAAATGGTCATTTCGTGTTAATTCATATAATGTCTACTGGCACATAAATACAAACTGACTGCATTTTCTGATAAAAAAAAAACATTAAGCTGTCATCTTTAATAATATATCATGTCACCTACATGTAAGGCAAGCGTTATGGCTGAGAGGGGGAGGGGTACATATTTGTCTTCTTATTTTATTCTGCTCAGAAATTTCAATGAAAGAAATAAGTAAATTGTCATATTTAGAAATGAGAAAGAATGAAGCTGTCTATCAAAGTTAAGATATTGTCAAACTATTTGGAAAGAATTTAGGGGGAGTTAATGGAGGTAGTTTCCCTTCCATTTTCATAATGGAGTTATCTTCCTTTGCTTGTTCATATTAAGTAATTCATCATTGAATATAAGGTAATTAAGAAGTTGTATGATCAAAAGAGATATGCAAGTATTTTAACATTTGAAACAGAGACAGTTTTTTAACTTTCTAAATAAACAAATAAACTTGTTAATGGTAAAGTAAGAATCGACTAACCAAAATCACCAATAAGCAGTACATGTAAAATGATTTTGGTATAAATGCCAGATGGTGAAAGTTGATTTTCAAATCAAGAGAAGTAAGTAACACTTATTATTTTTTTTACAGCTTTTTTGTTTTTGTTTAATTGCCCACAGGAGAAGTTTCTGTCTGCCCCTGGAAATGGGGGACGGGAGGTTTTTTTTTTAATAAAACATGTATACTAGCGACCTTGTTTTAGTCTATCTATGAAAACATCTATCTTGAAAGTTGACAAATATGGGAAAATTATTTTCTATCAGTGTCTTGTACCTTCTTAATATTAGGTCATGCACTTTATTATGATCTTTAAGTTTTTCGCTAAAAATATTGGTTTCATAGTCCTTTTTGAAAGATTTCAGGCAGGTAGGTGGTCATCATTACAATGTTATAATGCTCTACTGCAAAATGAAACTTAATTTAATGCATATATCAGACTCACCGACAGGTTTGTGTGTAAGGTATGGTACTCAGGTGACCGCCAAGGCCTATTGGCCTCTTGTTTAGAATTTAAATAGATTAGTAAACATTTAAAACGTCTAGTAATGTAGGTTCAAAAACATATATTATTAAAAAGGAGACACACCTCTTGAGTTTGACCTAAATGAAATTTATATTCCGACTGCGTTTCAAAAAATGGTTCAATTTCTGGTGTAAAGTGTGTATCCTGAAAACATAATATTAAATAATCTAGTTTCTTGTAACAAGAGGTGAACAGGTCTGAACGGTCACCTGAGTACTGTCGAGGAATCTCTTATATGCATTTAATAAAGTTTCATTCTGGATTAAAAAAATTAAAATATTTGTAATGACGATCACCTCTCTGCCTGAAATCTTTCAAAAAGGACTATGTAACCTATACTTTGGCCAAAAAAAGTTAAAATCATAATAGACCGTGAAAGAATATAATTTTCCAATATTTGTTAACTTTCAAAATAGGTTTATGTGTATGTTTTCATAGATAAACTGAAACAAGATCGCTAGTGAACATGTTTCATTTAAAACAACCTCTCATCCCCCATCACCAGGGGCCAAACAGAAAGTCTTCCCACTGAAATGGGGCAATTTAATGACAAAATAAAGCCCTTTTGGTATCCCTTCAGGGCCATGGATTTCAAAATTTTGGTAGAAGGCTTAATGGACATCATAACCATGTATTCAATTTTTTCCTCACGTGTGTGGGAGTAGAGAAGATTTTTGGGATTTTTTTTTTACCATATTTGGCCCCGCTAACACTTGTACGACTACCCGGGCATGGTAGAGGCATGGATTCACTTAGATTCCTCTTACCACAGAAATGCCAAAAATGGTAGCAATTGCCCTTGTACTTTTCAAGAAGAAGTTAAAAATGTAAAATTGTTAACGCACGACTGACGACGACTGACGAACACCAGTGGCAATAGGTCACCTGAGTCACTCAGGTGACCTAAAATTTGAGTACAATTCATCGATGCTATTTTTATCAAATCAGTCAATTTTTTGGGCTAATTGTATTTGGCGCGTCGACTCGCTCGCGCAACAAATTTTGTTTGTAAATTTTTCTATCGATAATATGGTTTTATTATCATCGGGCACGATGTTTCACTTTGCCATAATGATTAGTGAACACCTATGGTAGTTGATGCACAAAGTAATAAATACTCCTGATATCAATGAGTTAGATTTAAATGAGGCACTTGATGGTTTTTTTCAATAGAAAACTATTAGAAACATTGAGTATATGAGAATGTAGAGATGATATATGAATGAGGGGAAAATCTAAAACTGTTTTGATACTGTGAATTTTGTTTGTTTGATCTGCATAATACAATTTTACGTTTTTGGCATCAAACTTCATGTTTCATTTAATGCTAAATATCACTAGAAATTAGCTTTATTTTATCTCGAGAGCATTGGGAGGAGGTGAGCTCAGTCGCAAGCTGATGTTAAGAATATTTCTTGCGATAATGAGATAAATCTATAGAACAAAAAATTATCATATTATTGAAATGAATATTTCAATGTCAGATATCCGTACGCTAATTCAACATCCACGCGGAGAAATCGTACCCTGGATAAGTATTCATTTATCAAGTAGTAGGGTCCAGGTTCAAAGCTGAAGAGGGAAACATAGTATTATTTGGTTATCCTGTGTGCGTATATATAGTAGTACCTGGTATTATTATTAAATTGAAACTGAAAAACACTTTCTTTTCAAAAGCTCATTATATTACGACTTACGCAACTCTCTTTTAGAAACCACTTTAGGCTCCGTGAATTGACAACAATTTATTTAAAACATTACTCGGTAACGTTCCCCGACAATATTCTCTATTCATATTTAAAGCTTTCAAGAAAAGACAAACCAAAATTTCACGCTGTATATTTGTATTAAAATTTAAAACAGTGACATAAAGGTTCGATGGGCCGGGTGTGACCATAATATGTTATACTTCAATGTGTATATGCTCAATTGAAACACATGTCACTATAATAAATGATTTACTTGCTTACTTACTTACTTACTTTTTTAAATTGGCAATAAGTTCTCATTTAATAAATAACAATATATCGGGAATAGGTGCGTGAGAAATTTAAATTGTCTAAAAATAGATCCAATTAGAATATAGAAGAGGAACGAGCTACATCTTGATGCTTAAAAATATACCTCTATGAAAACAAATAAGTATATATATAATAAGAGAACATCCCTTATAATACTGTTATCTACAACACCTTGAACCAGGACTTGGTGAGGGAAAAACTTAGCTTACATTTGAAAACCTAAAGAAAGAACTGTTAAACTTTAAAGATCTGAAATAAGCCCTTACCTTCCTAACTTAAACAAAAATAATTCTTTACCCATGCTAATAAACAAAATTTATTCAGAGCTTTAAAACCAGGTTTATGTGCTAAGAATAAAAAGGGACACCAACCATAAGGTTTGCGATCCCTTTAATTGTCTTTATCAAGGGCGAAGACTTTTCCATTGTATAGCCATGCCGATTGAATGTATGGGTTCTTGTTCAGATCGTGAATAAGTTTTGCAGTCATTGGGTTATGTGGTCATACATGGTCAAAAATCTTTGGGTTGATTCCACCACGATTCCCTAGAGGCATTCTTTGTATCGCCAGCACATAGTTGGGGTCTAGGACTGCACCGGCCTTTTCTTTCAGAATGGTACACAGGTCCAATCCAAGAGTTTTTTTTTCTTTCTAACTAATGAATTTAATGTTATTTTTCTGGGAATATTGGAGGTTTTAAGGCGTCAAATGAAATTCCTTTGCATTCTTTAACAGTTTCTTTTAAAGATCTTCGGTCTTATTCTGTTAATGTAGTTTTTCGCGCAAAGTGTCGAAATCCAGTTTAAAACCATGTGACTTTTTTTTTTACTTGACATTCAAATTCTTTGGCTTTGTTATCAATATTTAGATCTTTGACCGACTCCTTTTTTCTGATTTTAAATTGCTTTTTAGATCTCCACTAACTTCTGCCAAAACTTCTTTCTTTATTATTGATATACATTTAAATAGTATAACTGCATTTCTTCTAGATAATTCTTTTTAAATAGAATTAATATTATGCTTATTTTTTATGAATTAAAAGTAAATTTGCATGTGAAAATATGTTTTATGCCTTTTAAAAAATATCACATATTTTTTGTTTTACTCGAAATGTAAAGTAGGTCATACTTAGTAGATTTTCGTGTTTTGCGCGTTTTTATCGAGACTATAATCTATTCGGAAAATTTCGGAGTTCTTCATTCTTTTCAAAACAATGTATCGGGATCGGTATAAGGTACATACTAAAGACCTGAAATATTAAAGACCTGAATGACATTAAATTTTATATAAATGATATATTTGAATTTCTATGTGCTGCGTCAAATAAAATGACTTTGTGTGTGTATTTATTTTATTTCCATATACAATGTGGTAGAAAAATATCATGAAATGACATCCATATCAATTTTTACGCAAAAATTTGAAAGAACTGAAAAAAAAACAAGAGACGTTTTGGGCTGTATTTGGCCGTAAAATTTACGATATTTTCAACGTCTTAGTTTTGTTTATTGATATGGTACATTATACCAAGTTCGATACTGACTAAATTCTACAAGCACCAAAATGACGTCATTTTTTATTATGACGTCACTAATGTACACTAAACATGGAATGATCTCCAAAAATCGTTATAATATATAGAAATATGAATGATCTTTGCTGAAATTAGAACCTTTCACATGCATTAACCACTTTTATATTTAACATACTTATTTACTGCATCATAACAAATTCATATACTTAAAATGGTGATGGTTAATAACTGTGAACAATGTGAATTTTAGCAAAAACGATTACGGAATCGCACATTTTAATAACAAGGTAATTCAAACGCGATCCAACGCGGGCAGTTACTCGGCGTAACACGCGGTTTTTATATACAAGTGAAAGAGGGTTTATAAAAATCTAAGATATCTATTTGTATATGAAAGAGAAGCCAAAAAAAAAAAAAGAAATAGAAATTGCAACCGAAAAATAAATAAATAGTTAAATAAATTAATAGAAAATTACAACACACAATATTTAGATTAAACGATTGTTACGGTGGATTACTGTTGATATAAGAACATAAAATAATCGCTCTAATTGTTTCCTCTTTAAGTAAACAGTTAATGTTTAAGTCCATTTGTATCCGTAATATGTGATCGAAGTAGTTTGATCAATCGAAAAAAACAGAACTGACGGTAGACATATTGTCTTCGTCTTCCGTGATCTTTTCTGACTCTCGACTAGTACGTCACATTTAAGCCAATGGACGGCCGATTACATAGACAAGTTCGCAATTGCTGAATATTCATCTGCAACTTCGTGGGCATTGCTTCAATTTTTTCGAGAAAAAAATTTCCGCGCCTGACCCCAGCTTATATCAACCGATAGACGGTAATGTTAAATGTAATCTGTATACAGTCGGTCGTCAGTGCATCAGCGGATTTGTAAAAATCGCCCCAAAGACCAGTCTACCCTAGGTCAATTTTCGATCGTCAGTCTGCCGACAATTTAAAAAAATACCAAAATGTCGACCTGCCGAAGGTCGGAAGATGGTCGAGGATTGTTCGACAGACGACTAGTATTGAACGACTGAATTGGCCACCGACGCAGAAAAAAAATTGTAACTTGGCCAGACGGACACAAAATTGGTCGGCCGGCGAAAAAAGAATACGATATCGTCTAAAACAACGACTGATGAACTGTTGTTTGTCACCCAAATAATCCCATTTTTACCCCCCCCCCCCAAAAAAAAAAACAAAAAAAATCAAAAAAAAAATCGGCTGTGGGTAATGTGTCTATGTTTTACTCTATTCAGCGATATCAAATCTAAAATATTCATGAAAACAATTGTACTTCTCCATACCTTCCCGATACAAATTATATATGCAGTTATAAAATTTCAAATTATATTTTTTTTTCTATAAAACGTCTTTATAGTTATTGTATTTTAATTTTTTTTTCTATTAAACATGCACATGTATTCATTTTTATAGCTGATAGAATCAGTGAATCAGTAGATAAAGTGTCTTTCTTGATCTGTCTAAAATTTTAAACTTCATCTTTATCAAGCCACTTAAAGGCCTTTTGTTTATACATCACTTGTTCCAAGAAAATATTTCCAGAGAGAGAGAGAGAGAGAGAGAGAGAGAGAGAGAGAGAGAGAGAGGAGAGAGAGAGAGAGAGATAATGTGTGTGTTATACTAAACTTTCGTATATTTAATTTTTATTCACAAATATAATATATTTATTTAATCTAGATGCCATGTAGTAAATCCTTTAATCGATAAAATAATGCACAATAGCATTGTGATGAAATTCAACCATGCAGTATCAGATTCCACGTGCTCTATATATAGTCAGCCCGTTAGCCACACCACGTGCTCCTTCCACGAGTCGACAAGAAAAACGTGTCGCTGCAATAACTTACTCTTAAATCGTTTGTTATGGTTGATATGTTTCTTACACTGCGTGTGTGAACTTTAATTTGTATATATACTTTACGTTTAAACAGAAACAATCTCTCCCTCTCCGAATGTATATACTATATCAGTGACTGAACTACTTACTTCTTATATGAATGAATTTTATTTATTCTAGGCTCACGGTTTTAACAACGATCTCCACACAATGACTAAAAGTTTGTAGACGATCTAGGACCAGGTGTATAGGTTCTATCTATTCAAAGCACACGTAATTAGATTGAAAAGAAAGTGCATTGCTCTGTTTCGTTCAAACTACTTGCTAGAAGTTAAAACATATTGTTCACCTGTTTAATCAGTTTTCCTGTATATAAATATACTGGTTGGTTCATGATTTTTTTTAATGCAACTTAATACTTTGTGAAATTCCCGCATTTATAAAGTTGCCGAATTGTTCTACCACGCGCATCGATTGTCTTAAATTACATGTAGTTGTTAACGTTTGTGTAGTAAAAAAAAATATGAAACTAACAAAGTATAAGTAAGATATTTAAACAAAAAATGTTTTCTTTGGTGATTCATGCGGGATATGAAGGTGGCTACATTGGAGAAAAAAAAATATATAACTCGCGTTATGATCGCTAATTATTTGTTTATCTTGAAATCTTTCTATCAACAATTCAATAAATTGGTCGGATCAGAAAAAATAACAAAATTATTGTTACGTACATCTGTTCGCTAGATACAAGAAACGGTACAATCGTTTCCTATTGGAATTCGATTATGGCATCATCATGATTATTTCGTGCAATCCTTAATTTTTCTTAGGTTGCTAAATTGTTCGACCGATCGATAAACTAGTAAGTACAGGATTGTGTAGATTTCAGTTCTGTCAGTTTCCACAGAGTTATGAACTTATCTATGTACAATCCATTTTCGTAAAAAAAAAGAATAAAAAGAATAGAGGGAATCATACTTGGTGGATGTAAATGATATAATATTCATTTACCTCTATCGGCTTTCGAGTATTTCGCTGCAGTATGGATTTCCTATTACTATGTCGTGTTAGTTAATACGAAAATTCTTATTCTAAACAAACGGAATGTAACGTTTGGAAATTAAATACTAATACCCCCCCCCCCCCCCCCCAAAAAAAAGAGAAATGTTTGGTTGTGTTAAAAAACCCGTTAAACCTACGCGCCCTGATTATGACGTCCCGTTAAAGACTTCGTAAAATGTCGACGTTTCGTTTTTAAAAGGCGCCGTGTTTGACGTCAAATTTATTATACTTACATTAAAGTTATATAAATAAATCATATACCATTGAGTTTTGTTTATTCTTGGCTTTTAAAAATGGTAAGTATCATTAGATTTTAAAACACGGCATTTTTCGGCCAATAACGTTTCTTGTTCTTTGAATTTACTTAAAAATTTGAACTAACCTGATTTATTTTTAATTCTTTTGAGAACTTCATGCAATTAACCATGATTATCTTCTGAAACTGAAGTGTAGATAAGATTTGATAAGATTAATAATTTCATTTAGGAAAAAAAATATCCGGCTTATTTTTTAATTTAAAAATTGTGCAGATTCTACGAGATGAGCATAATTTTACATGTACCTTTAAAATAATCCATTTCTATTTTATCATCTGGTCCCTTGACATCATATAAACTAATGCATTAAGTTTTAATTCAATACAGTGCAACAAAAAATCAAAATGGTTTGAAATACATAATCTCCAAGAGAAAAATGATGAGTTAAACTTTGTATTAGAATAATGTACAAATCAATGTGTTCTCCATTACTTCATACTGTGGCAAAGATCATACAATTACCGTTAGAAATGCTTACAGTAACGAACTCGATTCCTAATAATAATAGTAAAAGTTAACTTCAAAACAAGTTGCTGAAAATATATTAAAATTTACCATAAAAATTAGTACAACCAACTCGTTATTTTCTTCTTTGTGGTGAGTTTTTTATGTAAACAACCAATGATGATTCATACAACAATCATATTTTGTTGCCGCTTGCGTCAATATGATTTCTTGTTTTCTGCTTTGACTCACTTTTCACTTCGGCAATAATGGATTTCACAATATTTTAATATATTTTTGTATACCATTTTTGACGAATTTCGAGCAGGTCTTATTGAATATTGTTCAAGTCATTGGTAAAGCCTGGGTTCCATTAAGGGTATCTATGCCTGAACTACTTGATCGTTGGTTTTTTTTAGGTCGTTTCTCAAATACCACTGTATCTTTAATAGATGTAGGTGCTGAATTTAAATTAAAATTGCACGTACCTTTTTTCAGATGTTTTCAAAGGCTTGTTCAATATTTTGGTCATTTTTTTCCTCGGGTCTTCTTATGCTATCGGGATTTCTGTCGACATTTAGAACAATTTACTCGTGCATAACAATGATAAATACCTCAATATTTTCACTCGAACACACGAAAAAAGGTTGTCCAGTCGTGCGTATTGCAGTCTTGTCCACACTGTACACTTAGAATAATTTGTGCAGTGTAATTTGGATAAATAATTTTAAAAAATCAGCGGAACTCTTTTTCTCACTACTACACCCTGATCATATCACGTAACCTTCGATTTCTCTCTAAACAAAGAATTAATATTAAGGTGGCTCTTTATTTTGATTAAAGGGGCATGGAACCGATTTTGGTCAAAATCTATTTTCCTGTTTTTATGATTTACAATGCCTTAGGAATGCATTTCTAATAATCAAATAAAATTTGAGAGTCAGTCGTAGAGGGCTCACACTTCTTTGCCATGTTAACAAGGCTCATGTCCTGTTTGTGTTTACATAGGTTCAATATAGAAGTAAAAATCTTTTTCATTAGCTGATTTGTCAATGTTCTTTTTTCATTTTATGCACAAAAAACAGTTCCTAACGTTTAGCACATTCATTTTAGGTCTAAAACTGGAATATTCATTTCAACATTCAAAAGTTGTTGAGAAAAGAAGCAAAGAAGTATAAGCCCTGTAACTCGCTTATAACTCAACGAATAACACTCAAATTTTGATTGCCTTTTAAAAATGCCTTAATGAGCATTGCATACATTAAAATTGGAAAACCGTGCCCTTTAAGAGATTGTTATTGGATGCATTTGTTTTTACTAGTAGGCATAGAATTCAACAATTTAAGAGGCCAAGTGTATAACACTCCACTTTTTCAAAAATGAAACAAACTTTTTGTTAAAAAAAAATCTCTTAGTTTTTAATTTTCCAAAATTGTTTGTTTTAGAGTTCCTATGAAAAAAGTCATTAAATTAAAAAAAAAAAAATAAATAAATAATAGAAATATAAAAAATTCAGAAATTATGTTTGAATAATTTTCTATCGGAATGCATAGAAAATTGAAAATTAAATAAATTAAAGTTATTTTTAATCAAGATGAAAATCTGACATTCACTTAACTGAATGCTAATTGAAAGGTTTGGAAAGTTTAGGGAATGGTATAACTATAACATTAAGTCACCATATAGTTACCTTTCAGTTTCAGTCGCTTTTCAGTTAACTTAATAGCACAGTTGCATTATGTAAACAAACTGCTGATATACAATTATAAAAAAGTCCATGGGTTAATAAGCTGAACAAAGGCAAACAATTATTACAAAACATGTTGGTATTTTCATCTTTATTTAAACAATAATAAATTGATTGTAAAAAGTCAATAATTCACTAAATTACCGTAATGTACATTAGTTCGTTAATGTGCGGCCATCTTGTACATTTGAAAATAAAAATGTAAACATTTCTTGAACTGGCTTTGTTTCTGGACGAAACTGGCCAAAACTGTTGTCTAAAGATGAAAAAGCAATAAATATGAGGTTCTACATATTGTTTTGAATGCGAATTATACATTTAATAACAGAACAATGCGTTTTAATCACTTAGAACAGCTGTAGTACTGCGCAGCTGCATACTTATTTTGAAGATTTAAAAATCTGAAAAGTTAACAGATGGGTTATTTGGTGTCCTCTCTACAACCATTTAATGAGAAAAAGGTTGAATTTTGCACATTAAAGTAGAAACTTTGCCTTAAAATAGGGTACCCTTCACATGGGATCTATTTTTAGAACAAAAACATTCCAGGGTATACTTAGAACTCCCTTGTCTATGGAGGCACATTGACGTTATATTTTCATCGATAAAAATAAATGTCAATTCAAAAAAATCCGGGCCGAATGTGACAGACATCTCTATACAAGTTCCAATTGTTTCGTTTTAGTTCTAAAAGTATAAATTAAAATCATTTAGAAGTAGGGTAAGGGTACAAAAAACTAATTGCCTTAAATTAAAAATACACATTGATTTTTCAATGAAAATATAACTTCAATGTACCTCCATAGACACAGACAAAAATATCTCGTGCAATGATTTTTCAATGAAAATATAACTTTAATGTACCTCCATAGACACAGACAAAAATATCCTCCAAATTGATGGTTTTGAGACTCATTTTAAGAATAGGGTACCCTCTTTTGAAACAAAGTTACAACTTAATTAAGCAAGCTTTGACCATTTTCTCAACAAATGGTTGTAGAGTGGACAATAATGACCTCCTTTCATATTTTTAAGTCTTAAATTTAAGTTTGTAGCTGCGCAGTTTTAAGTGATTTAAAAATGCATTGTTCTGCCCTTGTATGCGTAATTTGCATACAAAACATGTTGAACGTCATATTTATTGCTTTAATATCTTTTGACAACAGTTTTAGTAAGTTTTGGACAGTAACAAGCCAGTTCAAGAAATGTTTATATTTTACTTTTCAAATGTAAAAGATGGCCGCACATCCCCTTAAAGAAACAGCCAAATCGTCTCCTATGGGAATTTGAGTCTGACATCATCATGACTTTTCGTGAACTCCGTGATTTGCAGAGGTCGCTATAGGTAGTGACCAATCGATAAACGGGGCGTGTAGATTTCAGTCCTGTTAGTTTCTACATGTGTTCTATATAGCTATTAATTAACTTTAAGTTTCCGTAAGAAATAAAGGGAATCATACTCGGTAGATGTAAATATTTTTTATAATGTTTTAACCTGACAAAAATTATATTTAATAAATTTATTAGATATTTAACCTTTTAAAACAAAGATTCTGTTGTTTAAATATCTTTCATTTTAGAGTCACCTAAGTAAACTCAGGTGACCTATTGCTATCTGTTTTCGTCCGTCGTCGTGCGTCGTCGTGCATCGTCCGTCGTGCGTTAACAATTTTACATTTTTAACTTCTTTAAAACTTCTAAGCCAATTGTTACAATTTTTGGTGAGAAGCATCTCCATGGTAAAAGGAATCTAATTTGTGAAATTTGTGAATGGCTCTACCACCCCCAGGGCGCCACAGGTGGGGCCATATATGCAAAAAAAAAAAAATGCAAAATTTTCAAAAATCTTCTTCTCTACTCCCACACATGTGAGGGAAAAACTGATTGCATGATTATGATGTCCATGAAGTTCTTTACCAAAATTGTGAGATTCATGGCGCCTGGATCAGGTGCTCAGACTCAAGGGTGGAGCCAATATGGCCATATTAAAATGTATTAAATTTTAGAAAATCTTCTTCTCTACTCCTATTTAAAGTTGTTAAAAACTAAATACATGGTTATGATGTCCTTGAAGCACTCTACCACAATTGTAAAATTCATCGCCCCTGGGACAGGGGCTTAAGCTCTATGGTGGGGCCTATATGACCATATAGTAAAAATGTATAAATCTAAATAGAAAATCTTTTTCTCTACTCTCATATATATTTGTCAAAAACTAAATGCATGGTAATATTTATCTTCATGAAGCTCTCTAATAAAATTGTGAAATACATGATCCCGGGGTCAGGGTTTAGGCTCTAGCGTGGGGCTAATATGGCCATATAGCAAAAATGTATTAAATCTTAGAAAATCTTTTTCTGTACTTCCATATATATTTGTTAAAAACTATATGCATGGTTATGATGTCCATGAAATCTTCTACCTAGATTGTAAAAGACATGACCCCTGGGACAGGGGTTCAGGACCTACGGGGGAGGGGGGGCAATATGGTCATATAGTGTTAATGCATATAATGTTTAACAAGAGAAAAGCTGTCAATGTGACAGCAAACCGGGTTTTCATTTGTGTGAACAGTATTCATAATCCATTTGTCACCCTGAATTGACTTAAATAAACACAACCCATCCAGAGAAATGAGGTACCCTATATGCAATAATCTGCATGAAAATGAATAAATTCAACAGCTGGTATTTTTTTTTTCAAAAATTACCAAAAATCAAAATCCAAGTAATATGCACAGCTCTGATATATGTACAATTGATCTGCAAAACAACAACTTCCCATTTTAATTTGTACGGCCTATCTTGAATTATCACACTTGGTTTCTTTTTTCTTTTTGTCATATTCAATATATATTATAAGAGAAAAAAAGAGTGATTGATTCACTTTGTCTATCCTTGTTTCCTTACTATTGGCTTTAGAGTTCTGGTAGTCTTTTTAGGGTTTTATCATCGATTTCAAAGTAAAGACTGTAACGGACATTGTTGCTCTTAAGTTTCTTTCTTTCATTAAAATTAGATCTCTACATCTTCATATTCTGAAATATCGCTTTCAGGATCTATAGACACCCAATGCAGGGTAGCAATATATCAAAATGCCCGAACTAAAGGGATCTAATTTGAATTAAATTTCTCTCTCTCCTCTCTCTCTCTCTCTCTCTCTCTCTCTCTCTCTCTCTCTCTCTCTCCATCTCTAATTTGCACGACTGAAGTTGCAAGATGCTTATACAAGTAAAAACAAGAGGCCCATGGGCTACACCGCTCAGCTAAATAACAGTTCTTGTATCTCTTTCAATTTTGTTTTAGTATTCTAGTGTTCTAAAAAAGTGTTCTAAAAACTGTTATCCCCCCCCCAAAAAAAAAAAATCCCCATATATTTATGCATAAAAACAATACATAAAACTAAGATTTTTAAAACCTGACCAATCTTATTATCCTAGGCATCATTGTCTCAAATATATCAATATTGGAAAACAAATTAAGTTAAAAAGCGATAGTAGGTTACTGTGACCAACTTTTGAAGGAACAGTTTTAAAATAATACAATATTGAAATTTAAATAATGATTAAAATGATAAGTAGGTTACTGCGGCAACGCTGAATGATTATAGGTGTAATGTTTGTCAATGTTTCTGTATTTTTGATTTGTAAAGTTCAATGTTTTCAACAAGTTATCTCTCTTAATCAAATAGTTTTCCTTCTTGTTATCCCTTTCCTTGATATTTTAGAGTTCTCTTTCCTAAATATTTACTTCCTGTTGAATAAGCTGTGACCTACAATAGGACATCTCACCGTTAGTCATTTAAAATGTATATGCAGTCATTGTATATTTGCCAGTTGTGTTTGATAAATTTATATTTGCATATTAAGATCTCTAAAGAGTATGGAATACCAGTATTGTCATTATCATTATACTTAAAGACACGTACGCTTGTATCAATTTTCTATGGATACTCAATTGTGTCAAAATTTATATTTTAGATCTTATATTTGGATTGAATCTTTTTATATTTTGATTATTTCATAACTCACTATTATACACAGGGGATTTCGCCACATATAATTCTCATATCAAAATGATATGATTCTTATATCATTGCGCTGATATGAGATGATAAAAAAAGGGCATCATATCAGAATCATATCATAGGTATCATATGAGAATCATATAATTCTGATGTGAGAATCATATATTAAGGGCATCGTATCAGAATTATATGATCGTTCATATAATAACTATATAATTCTTATATGATAATCATGTAATATTGACATCATATGAGAATCATATGAATAGAATATGTGTGCATACTTTGGCTTTGCAGCGCAAAATATTCCCCCTATTTGACACATGTTAAACATTAGAAGTAGATAAGATACATGTAGAATGTGTGCTATCCATACGTTTCACATGCAAATACTTGCAAAATAAATGCCTCTAAATGTTTTCAGTCTTCAAAATCATTTGCTGATACTTATCAACTTGCTGCTCTAACCTCCTTTACTTGTTATCCAATTTTCACATCAATGGATCTTGAGGAAAATTTCATTCGTTTTGCTTTCCAAGCCACTAAAATTATAGCTAGAGAAAAAACAAAACAATTTTCAGAATTAAAATAAATTTAATTCCTGCAAATCATAACATATAAATGTTTATTCTTCTTTGTTCTTTGGTACTTCAATAGTTTTCTGAAAAAGAAACATATTTTGACACTCAGAAATTTAAATATCAGTTTATATGATTTGTAAATTAACACAATGCTATAGTAGCTCCTATATTCGACAATATATATATATATATATATATATATATATATATATATATATATATATATATATATACAGAGAGAGAGAGAGAGAGAGAGAGAGAGAGAGAATTTTCAACATCAGTATTAATGTGACATAGTAAAGTATTACCCAAAGTTCATTTAGCCCTTCAAGTCTGTCTGTCCACTTCTCCCTTTCTGATGTGTAAACCATAACACAAGCCAAGTTTGGATATTATCCTGAAATGTTAATGCAAACTTCAATATAACCATGCTTAAGACAAAGAGCATAACGGTTTTTAGAATCAATATTTTAAAGAGCAAAATCGTTCGTGTGTTGTCAACTCTTAAGGAGGCCGATTTGGGTTTTTTTTGCGGAAAAACTACAATAGCAAGACTCTTTATTTTTTAACCATATATCATTTAAACCGACTCTAGTTTATTTGCGAAGTTTCAAGAAAATCGACCGTCTGGTTCTTTTTTAGGGACCATCTCAAAATAGAGGTACATTTACTTTAAGAATATATAGGAAACTGTCATTTTCCGCACATCTTAGCAGATTTAAAAAATACTACAATAGCTTTTTTCTCAAATTGTTATAAATGATTAGTAATATCATTTCCTACCTTATATGTAAAAAATACTAAATTCTACCGTCTGGTTTTTAGTAGGGGTCATCTCAAAATATTAAAATGCACCACATTTTGCTATATATTTGGATCATTGAGAATAGCTATTGGTGTAATGGATTCGTTCCAAAAATAAGGAAAATGTCCTCGAGGATAGCTTTATTCTGTATATAAAATTTCAACGGCGTACAATTTTTACTTTTTCTTTTAGTTTATTTCTTATAACGTACTCTTACAAAGCTTCATTTTATCATAATGTCATAAAAGCGCAATGGCAACGCTCCCCTACCGCACAACGGAAAAATCGTTTAAAAATTTTTTAAAAAAACCCTTAAAAATCTTAATATTTTTTATCTGTATTTTATTCATTGTGTTCAATTTTATAAATGATATCGAAAATATTTCAATAGAAGTATAAATCAGCCGTATTATACTAGAATGCGCAAAAACATGCGCAATGAAAACTAAAGTCGGCCTCCTTAAGTGAGCTTTCAAAAAGTTTAAACAAAATTTGAAGGAATCTGGAAATTTTTAATATAGGTGTTAACAATACAGTCAGATTTCTATTCAAATTAATTTTCACGATTTGTCGTATCATACCAGATTCAGAACAGGACACAGCCTTTCTATGAACTCGAGAAGAATGTCTGGATCTTTGAATTATAATCATAAAGTTTTCAGACTACATCCAACGAAGTTTGTGTACTATAATAGCCATTTGCTGAAAAATATAAAACAAACATAAAATGATTAATATAAACATAGTTTAAATACATTCATACATGTATTAAAAATAATACTTACTTTTATACTACAATATTACTGAAGGTTTAGTAGAAATATATGTCATGCTACTGTTTTAAAGATGTGAACACATTTTAAATGACCTGTTTTAATTAACATGTAATAAAATAACACATATGACTGACTGGTCATTTCCAGCAAATACCTGTCTTGAGCTAATTTGTTAAAGAAGAAAAATACAATAAACTCATTAATACATATGTGAAATTTACTACTGTAATCTGTTTGTAAAGTAAATTAAGTTTTTAGATAAATTAAATTACATAAATAATTTCAATAAATAGATATGTACAAAACTTTATGCTTGATATGCGACATCAGATAATCAGTCATTCCCTGTTGATTTCCAACAGCTGCGAGAAAGACCTACTCGTTGCTTTACTTCGAGCTTTGCTCTAGTTTTCGGCTACGTTCACTTTTAAAGTTTTTAGTGATCAAAATGCGCCTTATCTTGCATAAAGTGACATATATTTCAAGTTGGTGATTATTTTACAAAAGTGTTGTTCTGTCTAAATCAAGTTTAGCCATGCATAGTTGCACAGATCTGTATCTCTGCGGGAAATTTGTTTTAACAGACAGGTCTAAACTACCGTTTGAAATTGTAAAATTGTTATATTAATGTTTCACACCATATTAACCTACTGTATTTCCTCATACATTTATATAAAACACTCTGATCCTCCCCAGGGAAGGAAGAGAGTGGTTTTTGTAAATAATAACGATGAATGATCTCGATCGTCGGTCAACTCGAATTTTCTTAGAAAAACTCAGCAACAGCTCTGTAGCATGTGTAGATTAACTCGCTAGTTACCGTCAGTTGAGTAATTTTAATTGCTAATAAATGAAAAAACCAGGACTGGTAGAATTATTACCTTTCATCTGAAATCATCCTGCAGTTTCTGATTTCTTCTGCTTTCGTGACGTAAAAGTATGACGTATACATGTGAACGACAAAATCGAAGCCGATTCAGGCTTTATTCCGGAAATGTTTACACCTGGCTTAAGTTAATTTGCTGATATGATTTTAAAAAATATTTTTATATACTATATGCTGATTTAGAGATTTTATTCATAAAACCAGAATATAGGAAGTAATTAAAATGTATACACTGTTTACTCACTTTACTTGAAAGCAATTATAGAAAAAACACTGGCTCATTGAATATTTTAAAATTCTCTTATAAATTCAAACAAATTTTCATATCAAACCAATAATCATCATGACGCAATGTATCTAAAATGATTTTCACACATTCCCTTTGGAAATATTTTGATATAAATCACAATCATACAATTATCATATGACTCTTATATAATTTTGATATGATTATATTATGATATGATTCTCATATGAAGTAATTATCATATAATTCAAATCATATCAGAATCATATGATAGGGATTATATAATTCTTATATGATTCAATTTTTTTATTATTCTTATGTAATTTCGATTTCATTCTGATATGAAAAGCACTTCATATCAGCATCATATGTGGCGAAATTGCCTATGTAATAAGGATGCATTGTTAATGATTTGTAGAATTTATAAGTAATTCATATTTTGTTTATTGTTTCAGTTTTATACCACTTTAATACAATACAAAAAGCACATTTATTGTGTTTGTTTATGCTTTCTGCAAGCAAAGGCAGAACAATAGGCCTTATAATTTCGAAGTAACATATTTGACATTGAATTTTAATGTTTGTGAAAAAAGGTCACTGTGCCCTTGATATGAAAATTTAAGAAATTTAAAAGTTTTTTACATAGTAATATCATTAAATGTTACATTGTATTTTTTAGAAAAAAAATGTAAACAATTTTCCAATATATGTCCATATTTAACTTTTAACCCCGCTTGGTGCAATAGGACTGTGTCGAGGGTCACACTTTTTACAATTTAGACTGCACACTTTCTGTGGATGCTTGCATTGTCATATAACAAATTGTAGCATTGTAGTTCTAGAGAAGACTTTTAAACATTTCCCTATACATTTATATGTTGAATTTGAACCGCTATTAGGACCTCAGTAGGAAAATTGTTGGTCATGATTTTAAGAATTATTTTCTACACTATATTTATAAGTTTTGTAGTAATTACTAGTATTTCTAAAGCAGTGGATTTTAAGAAGAATAATTTTTAATACGCAAGCCCTATTTCACTATTTCGTGATTATCTCTTTTTTTTAAAAGTCTTTTAAAGTGCAAGGATCTTTATTTAAACAATTTAGAATTCTTTTCTCATAGGGTTGTTTTGTACCGACTTTCGTAAATTTGCTTCTACTGAAGAAGTAAAACTGTGAAAAGATAACAGATAAACAGTGTTACCTTCGGACCTTGTTTAAGTTGAATATCTAGCAATTTAATTTAGAATGTTTTTTTTTTTGCCAAATTCATTATGACGTCAACATTGGTGCAATATAATTTTTTCCCGTAATTTACAGCCTAAAAGGTACTGTGTACAAAATACAACATTTTCATGACTTCCCATTTAAAATTATGAAAAAATTAGATATCTGTGTTGAGTTTATTATCATGTTAAAAAGGACGTCAAAAACGTTAAATATTGTTTTAAGAATGAATACATCCTGTATATATTTTATTCGTCAAACACGAAAAAATCCTACGAGAATACATCTGATTTAATGGGAAATGAAAGTTAAAAACGAAGTTTATTTTACTTTGTTTACATAAAAGTTTAAGTGTGATACACTTATTTTAACCAAGCTTTTGTTATCATTGAAAATATAATTTTTTTTCAGATTTCATAATTACGTAGATTTGTTTTTTTATTTATTAGATCTTGAAATTTAAGCATGCGATTTTGCATAATTGTGACCATTTTTGGACTAGAATAAGGTCATCAAGAAGAAGAGTTTTGTATAAAGATATAGAAACATATTTAAATTGTAAAGCTTAAATATATGGATTGTTATTGTTTTTAACCAAATGATAGTTTATAGCTAAAGAAATCATATCTGAAAATATGATTGTTAATTTGTTGACCACCCAGTCTCCTTAAGTGATTACAAATATTTACCTTTTAAAACAAAATGATAAGGTTCCGACTTAATTGGAAATAAGTATTCAAGACTTGTCGCCATTGTTATCAACAGTTGTTTCTTCATTCGGACGTTTCTTAAAAAGAAGTTAAAAAAAAGTTCAAACTGTCCATTCTGTAAAGTAAACACAGATTGAAACCTGTCTTTAAAAACAAGTTTGCATCATTAAACGAAAAACGGACTAAAAAGTTGCTATTATTTTTTTTATATTTATTCAGTTGATTTGTCCTATAAAAAAGATGACATCAAATCAAGTACACCCAGGGGACCGTATGATGCCGAAAACGCAGTTGATAGAAACAATATGACGTGTATGCGTTCATACATTCAGTTAAAAATGGTAAGAAAATGTCAGTTTTATGACAAGTATTGGGAAAAATTCGCTTGTTCTGTCTGTTATTTTGTCAATTTGTTGCTGTATTTCGATTCTGATATTTCCTTAACTTTTCCTTATAAACTATGAGACTTTAGGTATGCAGTTAAACTTACGCATGTACATGTAAGTGTTAGATAATATTCACTTTTGTTTAAGACTTTCCCCTTATTTTCGGAGAATACGAAAATTTAAACTGGAGATTTGCTGTGTTGTGGAATTGACGGGAAATCTGAAGCTTTATATTTAATAATGAGCGGTGTTAAAAATTTGTTCGTTTGTATTTGTGTTTCGGTTCTTGGATAAAAAAGAAAAACAACAATTTTTCGAATTTCATAAACTTGTTTTTTGACTTCCTTTATTTACAAAAAAAAAGAAAAAGAAAAAAAAATTAAAAATTACAGAGCTGCGACAAATGGGCCGTTTTGCTGGATTTTCACTTTATGTCTCAAACACAGGAAATATCGAGAGTTCCACTTTGTCTTATAAGAACGGCCCCCAGTTGCCTCCTCTTAATTTTACCACTACATGTACAGAACACGGACGCTATGTCATATTTTATAACAAACGTCTTGATAAAGTGTCATACCCTGAGGGTTACTGGGCATTTGTGTATACTGAGCTATGTGAAGTAATTGTATTAGGTAAAATATAGTTTAATAATCAATATGTCTAATTTATAGCTTTTGTTTATAAGATGGGCTGAATTGTTTTGATAATTTGTAAGAGTTTGAGTCATGATACATTGTAATAGCTTAGACAATATAATTTAAATCTCATTTATCGGTCTTAAAATATATATATTTAATATAATTTTTCCTACATCATAAAATACTGTATAAATAATAATTTAAATCTAAATCGCCTTTATGGATTTTTGAAAACCAGTTAACACTGTATTGGCATTTTAGAGGGCAGTTCACAGATACGTAATTAGCGTATTTATCTAAATTTTTTACATTTTCCATTTCGATGTTCAGATAAACCAAAACCTATATCTGATTCCACATTGATGTATGAATGTTGGGTTTGATAGTGTTTCTCTTGTGTACCTTATCAACAATCTTTTTTGGTGAAAATTTTGATAAGGCTGTAGTAAACATGGCGTTTATGGTGTTCAATGTGACGTTCCGTGTCCTATTACCTCTGAAGACTCCATATGCCATATACAACATGGAACCTGTTTTGATTGCAAGCCTGGTTGGACTGGAACGTTTTGCACGTTAGGTATGATCTTTCGTAAATTACTTTTTATTAATAATGCCAGTACACTTTTTAATCGGGAAATCGCTATATCATATTTGTTTCCCATCCGACTGAAATGTCACACTTTCATTGGATTAAACATGGCACGTGACTGCCGGATATGTCTCTTTGTCCGTCTGGTGAGAATTAATGTTCGGCAATATGTCCGACGCTTCGCCTACTCAGCTCGACATTTCGCCTCGCCGTCTATGAGATTGATCAACCCGTTATATTTCCGTAGCCAATCAGTAACAAACCTAATAAGTAATATTATCTTTTCTTTCTCTGTTAAAATGTTTGCTATATCCAGTAGTCTCTTAAGATACCACTTTTGAGATATTCACATTAAATTTTATGTACAAATTCATTATTTATAATGTATTTTGTCTAATTGCTATAGAACTTTTCAGAATGTACAAAAGGATGGTATGGTAATAACTGTAGCCAGCAGTGTGCAGAGTTAAATAATGATATTTACGTTTAATACCGTAAGATAACTATTATGCCACCCATTTCAGAAAAAAGTTATATTTATCAAGATCTACTTTGATAGAAAAGCTTACGATACATAATGATTGCACTTTATTTTTCTTAATAAAGAAGGCATGCTCATTTTTTTTAAAACTGGCTCACTACTTTTGTATTTGTATAAAAAGTCAAAATTAAATCCTACATGTTAATGATTATAGAGTGTATCGAGGGAACCTTTGGTAATGGGTGCATCAACAACTGTAGTGGTCAATGTTTAAACGACTCTACGTGTAACGAACCCACTGGGTATTGTGACGAGGGATGTAGCCCGGGATATATTGACGCTTTTTGTAGTGAAAGTGACTATTTTAATTTAATGAAATTTGCTTAACAATTCAAAATCATTACTGAACGCTATATGTTATTGATTATATGTTTTCAAATAGATTGTGTTTCTGGTTATTTTGGAAATGGATGCGCAAACCAATGTAGCGGACATTGCTTGAAAAATGAAGTATGTAATCACATCAATGGGACATGTATTGCTGGTGGTCAAGATGGATATTTTGGAAGCAACTGGAAATGTAGGGTATTATGCATAAATTCCATTCTCTTATCGTATAATGTCTTATTTTTAATGCATACATGTTCTAAGTCATTTTATTTAGCTTGCAAGAAGGGTTTTTTCAGAAGAGACTGTTCCTCCGTTTGTTCACCACATTGTAAGACGTGTCGACACACAGACGGATACTGCGGATGTTTTGATGGTTATACAGGTTATAACTGTAATTCAGGTATACTCTACAATAAAAAAAATGTATATTTAAAAAAAAAACTGTGAAGGACAACTCGTATTTATTTTCATTCAAAAATGTTCCATGTATATAAATAAAACTAAAATATTTTATGTAAATGGAAAGGTATCTGATGCCTAAACATTCAAAACTGTTCTTTTTAATAATGATTCTATCGAATCTTATATTATTCAGCCATATCTATAGATGTGTTTATAACAGTTCTATGTTGTAAAAGGTAATAAATAAAATCTACTTATATTACTTTAATTTAAACTTGATAGCTTGTTTCAAATCTTACGGCGAAAACTGTCGACATCCTTGCAGCGAACGTTGTTACAACAAAGATAAACAGGTTGTACAGATGGGTTCTATGGCGAACGGTGTGAATAAAGTAATTATTTGTTTAAGATTATTCTCTATCAATATACATATGTTTTTGCATGCATCAAGAGTTTAAACGGAATTAATCTATGATTAGAGGTTTAATGAGTAAGTGTAGTTTTAAAGCATAATTGAATTAAGTAGCTTTATTTTTCAATGATGTTCCAGTATTTGTGTCGTAGGTTTTAAAGACCATTTAAAAAAGCATAAACCAGAATATAACCAAATTATAGAAGAAAATCATTTAATTCAAGTCTTATACTTTATTTTTATTTATAGAGGTTTAAGAACGGTGACAGAATAAACATTACCGAGTTAGAGTGGCTATTAAGACGACTGCATTTGCAACATTTTTATGTTTCTTGTGCAGATATTCAGACGCTGAGGCAGGAATTATCATGCTCCATAAATTGTATTGCTGGATTTTCAGTTTCCCTTGCATTCAATTTTATTTTAGTTGCTTGCACGTGTTTGTTTTGCAGGTGAATTAATCGGATTGATAATTTTGTAAAATTGTCTTTGTTTTTTTTTTTTCCTTTTTAATATTTTGCAGCGTAGTTGTGGTTTATATTTTAACGATATTTTGTACTTTATTTTACAAATGATTTATTTCAACACTATTGCATGATTTATTGTAGAGGAACATACACACAAATTTTGTTAACTGCGCGAAACTTGCTCACATGTTGCAAGAATATCGCCCCTGAATATTACACAGACACAGATATAAAACACGAGGAAACGTCACCTTACCAAGAATTGGATGTGTATGCATCTGGAGCAGAACTTGCATATCAGAATACTACACTACGATGAGAAAAACAAACCAAATCATTTATATTACTTTTTTGTATACGAGGAATACTTTTTTTTAGAACTTTTAACTCGATTGAGTTACGCTATCAAAGAGAGCTTCCATGAAGTGCCTCATAAAATATTTTATACAGTGAAATAAGTAGTTACTAAATATATTTTATACTTTTAGTGCATAATTTATGAATATAGATCATGCCACACTTTAGAAAGCATCATTTAATAAATATAAATGTCCACAATATAGTCCAAAAATATTTGATGTGTAAACGTTAAGTACTAAACATTTATATTGACGCATGAAGTCATTAAAAGTAGTCGCACAATCAAGTACCGTAATGAAATTCCTCCAGGAAATAGTACATACGTTTTCCTGTAAAAATATGTTGAAGCTCAACGAAAATATAACCATGAGCAAAAGTGATGAGCATGTTAGCTTCGAGTCACAGAGTCATGAACGCACCATTAGTAAAATTAATTTAAACAATTAACAACCATGCTTTGTGTTCGATCAAAAGTATAAACTTATTTCTGTTCCACAGACATATTTTCATAGTGCATGTATCATTATCAGTTCATTGGTTTCAAATTTACTTTCAGAGCGTAATTTATGTAACGATAGGTAATGACATAGGTATGACATTCTGTTTGCATTGTTTTATTGCTATTAATGCTCAGATATATCTGACTAATTTAACTAAACTTTAATAAAGAGAAATATACACTATCTTTCGTTTTCTCTTTTTAAGTACAGTTGAAGAGTAAATTGGGGACCACCATCTGGCTGTACTAGGGGAAGGTATTTATTATCAAAGAAAAATAATGGTAATAAACAAAGCCCAAGATCTTACCCATGCAACAAAAAAAAAAATGTAATATTATAACTTAATTAAAACTATTTTAATACTGTGTACTTTCATAATTTCTACGACATATGTTTCAAAAATGTTTTATTATTGAAATGTAAAACCTTTTGGGGGTAATAACTGTCAAAAGGGGGTCTTGGATCCTTTAGTTATAAATAAATATGGAATATCTTCTAAGTTAATTAAAGATATTGCTAAAAGTTCCAAGTCTCTATCTCTTATGATTTCAGAGAAGTAGCAATAAAAAGCAATTCATACAAACAGGCAACAACTCCTTATCTATTTAAATGTGGGGTGAAGGGATATATTTTGAGATGTCCTAAGAAGTCCTACTGCATCAATGAAATAATTGTTTCATACCACCCTAAACAAAAAAAAAAAACCAAATAAAACTTAATTATACACGGATTTACGAATGACCTTGACCTTAGACCATTATGTCATTTTGATCGGCAAAGGTAGACGTTTCCATCCCAAGGTGTCCGATTTCTATACGACGTGGGGTAAAATGTTTCTAGAAGGAAGTCTTGGACTATTTCGGTATGAATACCACTACTGTTATGAAAAAAAAAAAACAACCCAAAAACCCGTGACTGTCAAAAAACCCTGAGGAAACCCTGAGAGGCACTGAGAAAACCCTGAGTGACCCTGACATCTGCACTGAAGAAACTGAGGAAGCCCTGAGAGACCCTGAGGTTTGCACTGATGGTACTGAGGAAACCTTGAGGGACCCTGACGTCGGCACTAAGGGTACTGATACCCTGAGGTCAGCACTGAGGGTACCGAACAAGTCCTGAGAGACCCTGAGGTCGTCACTTAGGGTACTGAGAGAACCCTGGCGTCACTTTTAACAGTTAAACAAACTTAATTAACTGTTCAAAATGATAATATCTACGCTAATTTTATTAATTTTTAAGTTTTGGTTATGATATTGTCCCATTTTCAATTGTTTAAAATTTTGAGCTTTAAGCACGAAGAAGAGAGTATATTCGGGTAGGATCGGTATTGCCTGGTTGTATAAAAGTTATATAATTTCCATTAAAACTGTCGCAAAAGATTGTTTTTGTTTTCCTTAACAATAAACTTGCAATATTTGATATTGTATTAAAAAATATCATAATCTAGTTTAACAAATGTCTTTTTTTTTTCAATTTGAGATCTACCGTAATTGAAATATATTACTTTCACTGTATTGTGTTTTTTCTTAAACGCTGCGAATTACGCTTCTACTAAAACTTCTGTTGTGTATATCAATTCTTTAATTCTTTTGATTGTCCAGTATCTGAAAAAAACCCCCAACAAAACACTAAAACTAACGCAGCATATAAGGATATAAACGCGAATTTGCTGCATGTAATGATCAGGTGCCGCATGCAATATTGAAAATGTGTTACATTTGTGATATTGTAGCTTGGTCAATGGTAAAAAAGCCCAAAAGTATCAAAGACTATAAACATTATATTTAAATACATTCTCGTCTATCAGGCGCAAATTTCCATGCGTGTCTTGGAAAAAAATTATCTTAATTTCGAAAGCGTTTTAACTTGAATTTCTTCGAAGAGCTACAAAAAAGAATTTTAAAATTAAATTTAGATTTCAAAACTACGATATTAACTATGAGTTTTTATTTTCTTAAAATTGAGATACATTGTAAGTACTTTTTTCTATTTACTACCACACGGTAAATTAAAAATTTAAAATATAAAAACCGTGCACTATTTCTGAATTCATAAGTTTAATATTGGTGTAAGATATTCACAAATTAGAGAAAAATCAGCTGAGTTTCTGATTATAGTCATGCAGATATTGATAAAGGAATTATTTTAATTATGAATGACTGGTTTTGTACGTTATAAAGAACAGGAAAAAAGGTATAATCGTTTGCCTAATAGCATGTAAAAAAAAATTGCATATATACTCCAACTAAGCCGGATAACATAAACATTAACATTTAACTGGTTCTACAATCTATAAGATTGTATAGTGTTTGATGTATTGGTCACCCCAAATGTATAATCTATATTGATTTTGCTTCAAATGCATTGTTAAAAATTTAAATATAGTTTAATTCATTAAAGAGTCGATGAACGAGAAGATAAATTCAGACTTACTGTTATTTTCTATGTATAAAATTCCTTTAGAGATGAACAGCAGTCATACCGCAAGTAACCTTGAAGACTTTGAGAGTAAAAAAAGGAAGAACCTATTTAATACGTAAGACAGCTGTGTATATCCCGTTCAAATTTTAGGCTCGCGCATGAAGTTCGGTAGTATTCAAGTGATAGATTGTTACATTGTAAAATAAAATTCACAACTTTTCAAAAATGACAGAATGCGTTGTTAACTTTACTTTCGATTTATCTTTCAACCCCTTCTATTAAATATATAATGAGCTCGTCGGACCACCAAATGCACAAGGGCCAAGAGCGTTGTGCATTAAGTTACGTAACTCATTCTGCAAATAGCTTCAACTGTTGAACCCGAGCAAGAATATTTTGATCAATGAAACTATTTGTTTATTTTTTTTTTTTTTAGAATTTGGATTATACATAGAGGACCTAGAAAGGTTAAATGTGCGGGTTTGTTTAGTATATATTTACTGAAATGCATGGAAACTTTCCGCACTCTTTTCTTCAGCGTAGACTCAATGTGTTCTACGCGCGGCTTCCAGTTTGATACTTCTAATAGACGCGGTCACGTGACCCTGTCTAAAAATAAAGATTTAAAAATGTCAGTTTGAGAGTTATTTTAATTGAAAAAAAAACATTTTTTAAAACTTATATTTTAATGATTTTTAATATTCCGCCCTTTGGTTTGACTAAAGTAACTAAAGAAAACGCCGCGAGTATATCATATCACAGAAAACAAAATTTAATCTCCCAGAGAAAATGACTTCCTACTGCAAGACGCACAGATTGTACATGTGCCAATTTCAGTTTAAGAAAGATGTTTACATGTGTGTACGGCGACGTCGACGTGAGAGAACCAAATATTAAACACCATTTGATACTACCTACCAACTACCAATTGATGAAAAAAAGTTAGTTAGTTTGTTCTTTCAATCTTAATTATTAACAAAAGCGAGAAATAAAACTATTTTTTTTTTAAATTTTCCATCCATTGACAGACTAGAACACGTATACCCTGGTTCCTATTGAATTAGATGAACATCTTTTTTCTACATTATTACAGCACCAATTATCAAAATCGGCAGGCAATGTTTTCTCAAGATACATGTTCAATAACATAAGGAATTCAAGATTTTTTTTTTGAAATATCTAACTAGTCGAATGTAGAAATATTTTACATTGTATAGAATTGAATAGTTCGTGTCACTGGGAATACCGAGAAAAAAACGGGAGGTGGTATTCCGAGGTATATGTATTGTACATGTAAAATTGTATGAAAATGTCACGGTTAAATAAAGAATTACGTCTGTAACTTTTGTTTTCATTTGTTAATCAACAAGAATAAAACTTCACATGGAGTGTGAATTTAAAAAATAAAAGTAAAATATTTTTTAATAATGTTGAACATTTTCATATATTAAAAATTGCCCTTCTAATTTAGCAAATAAGTTTCCACATTTTATGAAAGAGATCGTGCGCGAATCCAGAAAATATTCCCAGGATGGGGGTGGGGGCGAAGGATAATTTGATTTGCCTGTGGCGGGGAGGATAGGGTCTGCAGGAGGCCTATTTTCGTAATTTAACGATGTAAAAGAAAAAGAAATATGAGTAATGACCCTCTACATCCGCACATTGAGAATATATAAATATTATTTATCTTCATGAAAAAAAATGTTGGTATGTTTTTTTTCGTATTTATTTTCAATTAAGCTATGCTTTTTTAACTGTATAACTACTGCTATCACGTCTGGTTTCGAAACATCGGGTCGCCCTAGTGCTTGTCGTATGTAAAACCAGCAAACATTAAACTTGATGAGTACTGCTTTCATGTTTAGTTGACCAGAACAGCTTTGTTGAATTCTTTTCATTCAACAATATATTGTACACGAGATCACAACAACCAATCGTTTCATCATGACAAAACACCAGTGCATAGTTTAAACAAATAGTTAAGTTGATTAAACTGTATAGCTACTGCTGTCAAGTTTGGTATCAAAACAGTGGGTCGCTAAATTATTTTCATTGAGTGACAATTTATTGTAAACGAGATTACAACAATCAAACATTTAATCATGGCAAAACACCTGTGTATAATTAAAA
>WFKH01011926.1:74728266-74746745 GCA_016163765.1 Magallana hongkongensis
CCGCTGAAGACGGAAGACCCTAATAACAATAAGAAAAGTGAAAAAGAAACAATAGAATAATAGAAGGGTCTTCCGCTGAAGACGGAAGACCCTAATAATAGGGAAAAAGAAACAAAGCAATAACAATAAGGTCTTCCGTTGGAAACGGAAGACCTTAATAAAGAAAAAGAAACCGTAGAATAACAATAGGGTCTTCCGTTGGAAACGGAAGACCCTAATTAAAGTTTGAGTCAAACAAGTCTAATTTTTTATCTGAACGATTAATGATCACACAGAAATAAATGTTAATGGAATTTATGTTTGCTTATTTTGAAGCAACCGTTTTAAAATCACATGTCCTTAAATATTATTTCTCGATATCTTTGGTTAACAAAAGCATATTTTATTGTTACTGCCTGTGCATGATTTTCCATGAAATCTCTTATGTATGTATACCCCACATTAGTGATATAAAAGGCCAATCAAATGGCTAAAAGTACAATAGCTGTTTTATGAAACCCGAGACAGGAACTGTATTCCACATACATTTGACAATTTTTTTTAAATGTGCACGTGTCAGAAATTTTATATTAATTTTTTTGTTCATGCAGAATGTAAAATTAAATGCTGACGTCACGATGGAATCGCGCCTAAAACCGATCAATCCGCGTTGCGTTACTGAAGTTTTTGTACAATTTTCGTTATCATTGGGGATAAATCGTCCTTATATATTTACATTTTAGACGAGAGAGAGTTGAATTATACATATTATAAATTAATCCAAACGATACATCATTTATACCTATTTAAACATTGTTGAACAAGTTAACGCTTTTTATTAGCCGTTAGAATCAGTGAACTGCTTGCGATGTATCATCGCAAGAAACATATTAGTGTAGCGGATGGTACAGTGTAGGAAAAATATTTCACTTGGTGAGACAAGCACCAAATTTTGCATTAAACTTCCTTGAACATTACTTGAATGAAAAATATCGTTTGCTATTTAAGTTTTGGTCATTTTAAAGATGGCCGACTCTTATTTCAAAATGGCGTCTTTTTTCATAATGTTTTCATAATATTTCAAATAGTTCTGGGTAATATTTTTATTTTCTGTGAAATTATGGACACGAATTTGTTGTATAATTTGAGGTTCAGTCCATATATGAACACACTGCGCATGCGTTTAAACATGCTACAGTTCTTTTTTCAACGTACATGATCTATTCGTCTGAGCAGTTGCAAAGAGCAGTGCAAAGTTATTCGGACTTGAAACATTTGCAATTCCCAGAGCAACTGATTTTACATCAACATTTCAGTAGTTCTTGAAATTAAGCCCCAATTGGTGGTAAGAATGTCCAATGTGAAACCCCAAAACAGCAATCTTTTTTCCAATTCCTATCTGGAAGGTAATGGTGAGTATTGTCACTTACATGTGTACATAGTGACTGACCCAGTGTATGTCCAGCTTGCAATACAGATCTCCTTATATGCTCTACAAGGTCAGCTCTTGAGGGAGGGGTGTCATTATATGGTCGCTGCTTACAAGCAAAGAGGTCAAGGCGCGCGTCATTTACTTTATTTGCAGTACTGGACTGATCGTACATGATGTCTACAAATTCTTCTAGTTCATTGATTATATGTTCTGTCACACTGTCACAAGGAGAACTTAAGAATGTGAGTACTTCTGTGACGTACTCAAACTCATTCCAGGCCTGCCTTGCTCTCTTTTTACCTTTCCCAACAAATGCTGACACTGTATCACAACCCGTGAATGCATGGAAGAATGACAGTGCTTTTGATACTGGACCCAGTGAACTAACAATATCATTAATTGGTATCCATCGAAAATCATTGCCCTTTCCAAATGTCATCCATAACTCATCCACTTTTACTTGTAAATCATCAAAAACAACCACACCAATGACAACATTTGTATCCGAACTCACTATGTTGATTGATCTGATACAACTCAAGGCTGCATGTTTTGCATATAGGAACATACAAATGTCAGCTTCATCATGGTTGCAAGCCTTGGAGGTGATACAAAGTCGTTATTTATAGCTTTTTTACTGACAATATTTTCTTCCTTTGATACAACGATAGAAGTTTCTGTCAAAATAGTTGCGGATATAATTTTGTTTGCTAAGACCTAATAGTTCAGTTCTCGATACCCCAAAGAAAAGATTACCAAGACATTGGCGGTCTAGTGTTTCCAGTTACCTTCCTTCTAGATCCTTTGACAGTTAGCCATATCGCACCACCATCACCTTTTTCAATGCATTGTTCTCCTCATGGGCTTGGTCAATGGCTATGCTTGATAACTTGCTTTCAGTGGGTTTTTTTTATGGAAAAGTTTCCAAACAAAAAAACGATTCTTCAAAGTCATAGTTGGCATATTTGGAAGATGACTGTAGCCTGTTTTCAAAACTTTTAATTTATGTTAGAGTAGGCAAAGTGATTTACAAGAATTTTTCGAACATGAAAATCAGAAATTACCCCTTCGCTTTCCCAAAATGGTTGTTAATACTATTGTGAAATCTCAGTCGATGCCTATTTTGGAAGCTGGTCAAGTATATTGCCAAACAGTGTACTGACAGTTGACCCAATTGTTATTGACGGCCCCACATTAGTCAATTTAAAACAACCGAACAAAGTCAAACCTTTGATAACTAATCCAATGACATTATCCTTCCGCACATCATTTCCCTTGTCCAAGGCCATTGGAGAGTAAACGTTATCTTCGATGTTTACAAAGATAAAGATGATGGTTTTAAAGGTGAAACTAGAAGAAAGCGAAGCATAGGTTCTAGAACGAAGATAATTGGAAACACTAGACCACCAAACTATTGGAACACTTTTCTTCGGTGTATCGAGAACAAAACTGAACTATTTCGTTTTTATCAGACAAAAGCGTATCTGCAGCTATAACGACAGAAACTACTATCGTTGTAAAAAAGGAAGAAAATGTTGTCAGTAACAGAGCTATAGATACGACTTTGTATCACCTTGCAACCATGAAGAACCTTATGCTTGTATGTTCCTACATGTAAAACATGCAGCCGTGGGTGGTATCAGATCAATCAACATGGTGAGTTCAGATACAAATGTTGTGATTGGTGTGGTTGTTTTTGATGATTTAAAAGGAGATGAGTTATGGATGACAATTGGAAAGGGCAAGGATTTTCGATGGATACCAAATAATGATATTGTTAGTTCACTGGGTCCAAGATCAAAAGCACTGTCATTCTTTCATGCATTTCATGCATTCACGGGTTTTGATACAGTGTCAGCAGTTGTTAAAAGTGGATGAGTAATGGATGACATTTGGAAAGGGCACGGATTTGCAATGGATATTTGTTTGAGAACGTCACAGAAGTATTTAGATTCTTGCGTTCTCCTTTTGACAGTGTGACAAAACATATAATCAATGAACTAGAAGAATTTGTAGTCTTCATGTACGTTCGGTCCAGCACTGCCAATACAGTAAATGGCAGGCACGCGCCTTGACCTCTATTCTTGTTAGCAGCGACCGTATAATGACATCTCTCCCTCAAGATCTGCTCTGGTACAGCATATTAAGAGATCTGTGTTGCAAGCTGGACATACACTTAGTCAGTCACAATGTACACATTTAAGTGGCAATACTCACCATTACCATCCAGATGGGGTTTGGAAAAAGATTGAGGGTTTGGGGATTCACACTGGACATCCTTACCACCAATGGCGGCTTCATGTCGAGAACTACTAATATGTTGATGTAAAATCAGTTGCTCTGGAAATTGCAAATGTTTCAAGTCCGAATTACTGTGCACTGCTCTTTGCCGTGCAACTGATCAGACGAATAAAAAATGTACGTTCAAAAAAGAACTTAACACGCATGCGCAGTGTGTTCATATATGGACTGAACTTCAAATTTTATTACACAACAAACTCTTATTCATAATTTGACAGAAAATTAAAATGTTACCCAGAAATATTTAAAATATAAGGAAAACATTAGGAAAAAAGACGCTATTTTGAAATAAGAGGCGGCCATCTTGAAAATGACCAAAACTTGAATGGCCAACGATATTTTTCATTTAAGTAATGTTCAAGGAACCTCCATGCAACATTTTGTGCTTGTCTCCACCAGTGATATATCTTGTTGAAAATTTGATCTAAGCCGCTACACTATATTTAGGAAAGAGGAAACCCTTAATTTGATAATGATAATTTTAAAAACCTAATAATTCAGTCATAATGTTGACCTACATTTCCAGATGATTTATCCTTTATAAAACTTGCAACACAATCACGCACGATGTTTTTTTCCGGTTCTAGTGCCAATAATGCAAATGACAGAAATATCACAACACGTTCGAGGACAAATGATATAGGTGGAAGAGTCTATACAAAATTTAATTGTGTGGTGAAAAGTAGATCTTGGTAGAGCTAACTCAATTTACAGCATTATGTAGTATCCTGTATAAGAACTACGATTTATTCGAATTTGGTTAGTATATTTTTGTTATAGTTTGAATATTTTTTTTCTGATAAAACTGCAAAGAAGAGTAAGAATGTTTTTTATTTTTTTTTCCATTGAGATTTTTTAATATTCTTTAATGGAAGGCTACAATATGTTGGTTTCTTTTTTTTTTCATTGTTATTTTATTAGTAAGGAAATCATATGCCAAATGTCAAAAGTCAAATTGTTGTTTAAGGTTTAATTTGAATTTTGATGAACTATAAGTTTCCAAAAGAATTAATTTTTGTTTTTCTCAACCTTTTGATTCTAAAAAATTCAATCATTTTCTATCAATAAAGTTAATGTTTTACAATTATTTCGAAAGATGTGATAAATATCGAAAACGTGGAAAAAGTTTGTAAAAAAAAGATTTTGATGTACCACTGTTTAATTCAACTTTAACTTATCTGAAATGCAAAATTTATTGATAGGTGTGCTTCAAAATTCTAGAAACGCAACAACGTAAATGTTTTGCTGGATTCCCTCTATGCATCAGATACCAGTGTTATAGAAGGTTCTACTCTGTGCTACAAGGACGGTCCTCAGTGACCGCCCCTGAACTTTACGACTACCTGCATTGAGCATGGACGCTATTTCATTTTCTACAATGGACGATTGGATGGAGTGTCCTATCCTGATGGATATCAATTTCATCCTTTTCTTTTCCGAACTTTGTAAAGTCATCGCATTAGGTAACATATCCACATTCAAACATGACTATAGCAATAATCAATGACTCACAGCATTTATATATATTTTATTTGTTTACGAGAGTTTGATAATTTTACTTTTTTATCTATCATTGCATACAGATTTTTGTGCCTTTATGGCGTTAACTTCATTTTTTGTAAATCTTGTTAAGGTTGTGCTGTTAAGCCCGGCGTATTTAAAACACATTGTAGCATGTCAGGGCCAGGGACCTGTAAAACCAAAAATGTCAAATAAAAAATGGAATTTGTTTTACATGTGAGCCTGGATGGATTAGAGCTTCATGAACAATAACGAGAGTTCCTTAATTTGAAACAATTAAATTTTTTTAAGCTTAAGTGCTTTGAAATCATTTTGCGCAAGACGCATATGAAAATTGATAAAAATAAACATCAAATCAAGTTTCCAACCTCACAAAAATGTACTATAACAATGTTTTGATAAATAGAACGTGCGCTTATTAATCTATATAGTATTTTTTTTTTTACAAATATAATTTGTATCATATATCAAGCAATAAAGACGCACTTTTTTGATGGTTTATTGATGTACAGTTCTTTTTCTAAAGAATGTACTGTTGGAAGGTATGGAACAGATACTAAAGAAATGTGTAATGAACACTGTGTAGACAATGCATTTTGCAATCATGTAACTGGTCAATGTGACAGGCTGTGCTGTTGGATGGACCGGATATTTGTGGGATTAAACCATTGATTATAAGTCGAAAGTTATAGAATCAGTTTATCTGTAAACAAATCAATAATACTGATGAATTCAGTAAAAAAATATCCAGAAAAGGAGAAAGAGAAATAAGAACAATTAAAAAACAATATAGATTTGACTGAACCAAACTAGCTTTGTTGTTTTAAAATAATGCAATCCTTTGATTTATTCTACACGGTCAACATTGCATCAAGTTTATGTATCATGTGTGGTACCCTTGCTGACTGTCTACAATTTTGACATCTAAAAAATCAAAAATGTTAATATTGGGTAATCTTCGTTTTAATTTGTATCTCTACTTTTATATAATCTTTATCACTGAAAAGGTATAACTGTTTATAAATGAAAATGTTTTTCTTTTCTTTTTTTAAATCAGTCATTTTGGGTAACATCTGGTCTAAAAACTCTGCATCAAATACTAATGGCCATTCTTCTCGTATATTTATATTTTACAATCCCAAGTAAATTATATGAAATAAAATAGTTAAAGGACATTTTCATATTTAGATAGGAACTATTTTTTGTGGCGGAAGTTTTTCAAGAAGAAAATGGACATTTTCTTAATTCAATAGTTTTAGAGTACTGTAGCTTCTTAACTTTTAGTGCAGATTAAAATTCAAGATAGTTTGTTTATTTGGATACCTTCATTTTGCTCTGAAAAACATATTTTAACAATTTTTGTAATAATATTTTTATCGATATATATAGGGATATTTAGCTTATATTTTAAAAAGTCAAAACAAAAAATAAAATAACACCAATTGTTGCCTAAAATTTGCTTTATTCATGAAATATCTAAAGTTTTACATTATTGACCCATACTTTTAGTTTTGTTTACCGAATTTACAAGATTTTTATGAAAGTATATTTTAATATGAGTAAAATTTTGAGACTTTAAATAATTTCATTGCATTTCCCATAGTTGGGAATATATGTTTACAAAATGCGATGACGGGACCCATGGATATAATTGTGTGAACAACTTTAGCATACACTGTCTCAACAACTCTCCATGTAAGAAACAAACTGGTCACTGTGATAAAGAATGCATTCCGGGTTACACCAGTTAGCTCTGTAGCGAAAGTAAGTACTATGATCATTCCAAATATACCAAACGCATTACTTGTAACTATCCAGGGACAGCTTCGTGTAAATCTTAAATTAGGACTAATAGTTGTATAGGTAAGGAACACTATTTTAATATATTTGATTCAAAATTTAAACAATTATAATAATAACTAGAGCAAAGCTCGTTGCAAAGCAACGAGTGGGTCTTCCGTTAATGTCGAAAGAAAAGCTAGATGTTCCTGTAAGAAGCAGAGCTTTAAAGCCAATACCAGGAGTTTTTAAACAAAAAGATATAAAAAATCGAATAATTCTTGGTACGACTTAACAAAATCCGAATGACTTTAAGTACGAATTAACAAAAACCTTAACGATTTCAAGAACGACTTGACAAAAAAAATCCGAATGTGTTTAAGAACGACTTAACAAATACCGAATCATTCTAGATACGAGTTAATTTAACTTTGAACATAACACTATTTTCTTAACCAAGAATGTGGAATCAAAATTTCCGGAAAAATCAATTTTTAAACCCCTATATCTCTGTAATGCATCGTCCGATTTTAAAACGGATTTCAGATTTAAATTAAGCCTTATAAGTTGAACATTTTTGCTTCTATAGTTATTAACAAATTATTTTTCAGTAAAAAGTTATTATTTCAAGACTTTGTAGCCCTCCTGGCCCCTAATTTGAGGGGTCAGCCCCTTTTTCTTGATATCAAATGAAAGGTCTTGCGATTATAAACATATTTTGTTCAACAACTGTTCACGAATTGTTAACCGTTCTAGAGATATCTGAACAACTGTGTTTTAGGGGCCGACCCTTAAACTCCTTACTGGGGCCACCAACAAAAAAGTTTTAGGTATTATATTATTAAAAACATTATTTTGAGCAACTTTTCTTCTACAATGCTTTTCAAAATATTTTTCCTTTTCTAGATATTAATGATAAGAGTTTTGGATTTCTGGCCCCTTAAAGCCCCTAATTACGTAACATATGACTTAGGTATGGTACTGTATAGATAAATAACTGTACAAAGAATATTTTTGCTTCTATAATATATAACAAATTATTTTTCAGTAAAAAGTTATTATCAATAGACTTAAGAGCCCTCTTGGCCCCTAATTTAAGGGGCCAGCCCTTTTTTCTTGATATCAAATGAAAGATCTTGCCAATATAAACATATTTTGTTCAACAAGTGTTCAGGAATTGTTGACCGTTCTAGAAATATCTGAACTAATGTGTTTTAGGGGCCGACCCTTAAACTCCTTACTGGGGCCACCAACAAATTTTTTATAGGCAGCATATTGTTGAGAACATTATTTTAAGCATTTTTTCTTCTACAATGCTTTTCAAAATATTTCTCCTTTTCTAGATATTAATGATCAAAGTTTTGGACTTGTGGCCCCTTGAAACCCCTAATTACGTAACATATGATTAAGGTGTGGTACTGTATAGATAAACAGCTGTACAATAAACATTTTTGCTTCTATAATTTATAACAAATTATTGTTCAGTAAAGAGTTATTGCAAAAAAACTTTAGAGCCCTCTTGGCCCTTAATTTGAGGGGCCAGCCCTTTTTTCTTGATATCAAATAAAAGCCCGTGAAAATTGAAACAACTTTTGCATTACATGTTTTAACAAAATATTTATACATCAAAAGATATTACAGAAAACGTTCGAACATTTCGTGAAAAAAATTGGTCCTGATTTTCAGGTTCAGGCGAGCTTCGAGGCCTTGCGCAATTTTAATAATTGGAAGCAAGGGGGTACAACGTCAAACATTTATCTACAATCCTGTAAAAACTTCAAGCTTCTATCTTTATTGGTTTCGGAGGAGATGCATGGACAAAATGACCCTTAAAATTTTACAAAATCGTCAATATCTGAGACCGGAAGTGACGTCATCATTCGGAAATTTAATAATATGTAGCGCCGATGATTCTCTATCAGTCCTAAAAATTTCATTTAAATCGGTTGGATAGTTTTTGAGAAATAACGCTCCAAAAAAGTCAGAAAAAGAAAAAAAAGAATAATAAAGAAAAAGAAACCGTAGAATAACAATAGGGTCTTCCGTTTCCAATAATAAACCTGAAAAAGAAACAATAGAATAATAGAAGGGTCTTCCGCTGAAGACGGAAGACCCTAATAATAAAGAAAAAGAAACCGTAGAATAACAAGAGGGTCTTCCGTTGGAAACGGAAGACCCTAATAATAATGATTTAAGTCATGTATTCTTTTTCTTTGCATGTGTAAGAATTTCGTTCGGAAGTACACTTTGCCTACTAAACGTAAAGTTAAACGATGGTTTTGTTTTGTGTGTGTATAATGTTTGGCATTGCAGTAGTTTTCCCAGTCAATGAAGACCTATTCCAATAAAGAAATGATATACAAAATTTGTTTACAAAACTAACTTTACATATAAGGGTGACACGTCATTTCGCCTCTCATTAAAATTGCCCCCCTCCCCTACCTTAGTCATACTGAATAAAATATAAAGTAGTGGATATAAATGAAGACTTGTAGATTAGATTTTAATATACATGTATTAATATCATGATGCCCTTGAAATATTTTTGGTAGAACATTTATGTCTTTAGTGTTATTAAATTGAAAAAAAAAGAACGAACAATAGCCAATTATTGGGTTCTTCAAAAGCAAATCAATCTTTACACTGTCACATTCAATGTCATATGTCAAACGAAGTTATGCTTTTTTAATATTCTCTTTAAAATTATGATACGTTTTTGTTATAACTATATTCAAGAGCTTATGAAGGATCAAATGTCTTCCAACATCTGGATAACTGGCCTAATAGTCCCTCTTGTGTTCAACATGATCTTTATTAATGTCATTTATATAGCCTGCAGGTAATGTTGTCATTTAAAATTTATCAGCAATATTTTCATTAAAGTGTTTCATAGATTTGTTTTGTTTTTGTCGGTCTAATTCCAAAATAGCTATAGTCTATTAAGACAATTTCCATAGGCGGTAATGTTAACATTTAGTGTCTAACTCCGGCCCTTATTTTTTTTTAGCAATGTGAGACGTCTACAGGATGAATCTCTGCCATTCAGTCAACTGAAATGTGACTGAACGGTAACTGAAAGGTGACTGAATGGCAGAGCTATGCCATTCAGCCACCTTTCCAGACCATTCAGATTCATCCTGTATATCTCCTGTCAAAATTTCGTGGTCGGATGTCATATTCGTTTTCTGGTAAAATGCGTCTGTATTAAAAAAAAAGTCTGAAAATGAAAGTCTAAGAAGTAAAAATTCGAATTGTAAATATATTATCAGTTTTTTTCTTTAAAATGTTAATTTAAGTTTGCCACTTGTTTTACAATTGCAATTTTTTATCCTTTTTTATGTTAAACATTCTAAAATAAAATCCCACGAAAATGTGTATAGGCCCGACAAATGTGAGATCTATTTTTGCTTAAACGCTTATCGATTCTAAAAATAGTTAAAGGGATACACTCATATACATCTACACTATGAATTTTGCAAGGGTTTAATTTAATATCAGAAATTTTATAACCTCTTTTAAACTTAATTGTTAAAACAACTGCTCACAGTTATTTACATCAAATCTTACCAAAATAAATTTACCCCATTCATATAATTCATTGTAGGGATAAACGCACCGAAAAGGGGTCTGTTTTTGGTAAACTTTTCTCTTGTTGAAGGAAGTCTTTTTTTTTACTAAGATACAAATGCTACAAATAATGAACCTTCAACTTACCAATAACTCGCTGTACCTGTACCTAAAACAGAGCTTACATATCACAACACAACGCTAAAATGAATACTGCAGGAAGTGAGATGCTTTACTGTTACGATATGCATCAGCGGATTAGTCAGTGGAAAGTACTAACTGCTCAACTTTTCGGGTTGACAAAGATTAAATCAGCTATATTTGTAATTTGATACAATGATCATTTTCTTTAATTCCATTTGTTAAAGGAAATTAACTATTGAATGTTAATAAACTATCTAAAAGACGTTATAACAAACTGTTTAAATCTGCTGTGTGGTGCAACTTAAATTACAGACACTTCATATTTTTTTTTTACATGGACAGCTTCTTTAAATTAAGTGTTGTTCTCATTTTAACAGCAAAACTCTATCACAATATTAAAACACACGTACTATTAGAGTATTTACAATAAGAAGAATCTAATCAGGTAAGTTAATTATTCAGGTTTTTAACGTTCTTTAGAAATTATGTAAAATATACATTATGTGTATAAGATTTCATGGTATTATTTTGATTCAAATTATTTCTGTTTGAAAATTTACTTTCGTTTTTCTGCATTATATTTTGATAGTCAAACAACAGCGTTTCCTGAAATCTTCTTTTATATTTTATTGCCTTTAAACTATTTATACATTTAACGTCTCTTTAAAAAAGGTATGATATTGTATTATGTTTTTTTTTTTTCAATTTGTCTTGTTTTCTTTTTTTCATTGTATTTTGGTTGCTAAAAACAGCGTTTCCTTGAATCTTCTAATTTTTAAAACTCTTTATACATCCAACGTCTCTCTTTGCAAAGGTCGCAAGATTGTATAATTATCTTATTATATTATGTTTATTTTTTTTTCAGTTTGATTCGTAACAATTCTTTCTTTTATTGACTAGCAAAGAATAGCTTGATGGGAATGAGATTTTTTTCAATTTCTTTCCTAACTATTCTTGTTTTTATTGATTAGCAAAAAATACCTTGATATGATTGATATTTTCATTTTTTTTAATTCATTTTATGAAAGGTTTGATACAGCAAAAAACCCAGGTACATCTAAAAGTAATTCGAACATCGATACCCGTTCACTTTGATTTATTTGGTACATAAAGGAAGACATGTTCATAAAGAACCGAACAAAAATGTATTAAAACTATGAACCCATAAACAATTATATTATATTTGAAGATGTTTCCATTGTGAATTTCAGTAAAATTTTATCAATAACGAATTACAGTGTATAGTGTAACCGATTGAAATTGACAGTTTAGTTTTAATATAAATATCCTCTCTTTATTACATACTCAGTAATAAATACATGGTATTGCATATGCGATGAAGCTTTTTTTTTTTACAATATATGTATCAACATCCAGGACCGATGCAGATCCTGCATGGCTGATGAAGATGTGAAAGGTTGATATAGGTTCCCATCTTGCAACACTTGGAACTCCTCTGATTGTTCTGATATTTAGGTTATAGCTGTTTTTCATATATTCCTTATAAACGGTTAACTTTCCTGTAAAATGAAATTACTCACATGTTATGTGGTTTAGGTATGATACCTATATGTTAAGAATAACATAGTATTAACTCTGCTCAGCAATAAATCATATGAACGTAATTTTTTTTGTAAAAAACGCCTTAATGTATTAAGAAAAGGGAGTTTCTTTTGTGCTTTAAGGGGTGTATGTAATTTTAATAACAGTATATAAAGAAGTTATTTTTATCAGAACATAATAACCAGGTGTACAAATTAATCGATGTTGGCAGATGCTAATAATTTTGAATTAACCCATCTGTTATTGGATATGACCTATTTGGTTTAGTTACGAAAAAGTTTTAAGAAAGCACATCATGAAAAATGGTAGTTAAATTTAAAGATATTATTTGACTACCACATTTTACAACTTCGGTAGATGTCACCCACATTAAACATGTGAAAAGATAGCTTTGTTTGGTGATTAATCGGTGTTTCCTGTTTTAAGAAAAGCTCCTTGTACATTAATGTTCCTATTCATTTATTTCTTTCTTTTGATAAATTTACCTGTATTATAGTTATGGGTGAAATCGACACAGATTCGTTTAAATTTACCCAAATACCAAATACTTCCCTGTTTATTTTTTTATGTTCGAGTAAACAGTGTGCATAGTATATATTGCTATACATAATTGATTTAATAGTACAGGTTTAAATGACGGTCAGTTATTTCGATGTTAGTGAATATCATGCTGTGATGACACCATTATCGTATCAAAAGTAGATTTTTGTTAATTTTTTGTTGATGACAGCACATTATTTGCTGCTATTCGGGTTTATTTTTCCTGTCTATTCTCAATGCTTATGTGGATACATTGTAAATCTTACATGTAATTGAAATCACGGACATTACTTTATTTTGGAGAATTGAATCAGTACTAATACTGTTACGATTTTTCTCGATATATTCTCGATGTATTATTAATCTGATATTGTTCATGTATATTAAAGAGTAAGGAAACTATACATATGTAGTGCAATGTATCAATTAAAAAAACATCTAATGTGATTGTAAATGGTATTTTTTTTATAAATACCCACCCCCGGAAAAATAAGTAAATCAAGATATATCGATTTCCTAGTTTATATTTCCCGCTGCAATGAGAGCTGCCATTGAAATTCATTTTATGACGTCACACCATCCATTCGGGTTCTTTTATCAACATTGCAATAATATTAGTTAAGATATTCGCTCGAAACCGACAAGTCCGGGCAAAGTGAAATATGGAAAAGTACGTGGATCGTCAGATTTTAATACATTGGATATAACCTAATGTGATATTCCTGCCTCAACGTCTTTTGTAATTTGTATTCATAAGATTTGATGCCTTAATACACTCATTGACTTTTTTTCGATGATATCATACATTTGGACCAAAGTATTTCGCTAATATACAGTACCGATCAGACCCAACCTAACACCAGAGTAAACCCCAACTAAACCCCGGGTTTACTTTTGGGGTTAACTTAAGGTTTACTCTGGGTTTACTTTTTGAAAATGTGGGTCCACTCGGGGTTTACTGTGGGTTTACTCGGGGTTTACTATTTATAAATTTCGCTAATATACAGTGTACATGTTAGTCAGGCTTCCTCGGAAAAAAAACCGAAAAATATTTGGTAAATTCTAACTTATAACTGTAACTTATTTGAATCAAAGAAAGCAAATGTTTCAGTTCAGACGATATGGTAAAGTGTGAGATGACTAGTTAACTTACATAATTTTGCGCTTTATACATTAATGATTCGTATTTACAGGTAATGGAATCAGGATAACATGGTCAATTTATTTTGTGCCACCTGATACAAAAAAAGGTTTATATTAAAATTTAACAAAAATGACAAGATTTGAACACCATACGGATAAATGTTAAAAATGTTTATATTTCCTGGTTTCATTATTGACGTGCAAATATTTAATTCGTGTTAGAGAAGGAAATGCATCTAAATCAATGTTTTCTTTTTGCGGTAGGATTATATTTGACATTTGCATTTGGTATGTTTAACTTTGGTATAGCGATTTTATTATTTATTTATGTTATTTCCTCACAATATTTTGAACGATCAGCGGCAACGTTTCAGCATATTAATTTTGACATGAAACACGACAATTAAGTTATAGTAGTTATAAAGAATACTGGTTTTTTTTAATGAAATACTATTTAAAGTTCCAATACATTGCCCTTAAGGAGGCTGGGGGGTCAAAAAAAAAATTCTCCAAAATTCACAAAATTTGCAGAAATGTTTCACATAATCTTAATTTACATTTTAATGTGAAAGACCACATCACAATCATCGTTAATTTTATCATGTATTGCATCTGAAGAAATTGCACGTTATGTAAAAAAAAATTATGAAAGATATATGAAATATAAATAAAGGCAAAAAAAACATACCAATAACATCACAAAAAATTAACACAATAATAAAAACTTTACATTATTTGTTATAAAGAAAAATATCACAATTTTACCTAAAATATATATGTTACAAAAATGCAAATATGTAAAACAAAAAAAAAGTAGCCACAAGATTATTTCCAAATTTTAACATAATAATAATCAATACATGTGTAACAAAGATTGAGCATTAAAAAAATTTTTCGATGGTGAAATTTAAAAAAAAATAAAAGGAAAGGAAAATATTTGAACAAAATATTTGGAGTTTTACAAGTTACCTCCCTTTGAAAAGTTAGAAAATGCTGAAACACAGCCGAAATTATTTTTTTGCATCTTGTAACCCTTGGTTGACCATCAACTGACTCTTTAAATAATGTTTCAATACCATCATATCCATTTTTTTCAAGACAAATTCAGTACAATGTAAGAGTTATAGAACATTAAAGTAAAAATCTTTTTTGTGTAGAGATAAAAATGCTTTAAAATGGCAGCCACCCCCCAGCCTCGTTAAATTCTAACAAAAAAGCTTGAAGTTCAGATCGGCACTGTTGATGGAAAGCAATATGTGATAAATGTAAATGACGAGGTTTGCCATGCATGTAAAAAAAATAAAAGCAATAGAAATTTATAACAAACATTTAGTACAATACATTTGTCATTCGTGAGTAAACATTTTTGTCAATTTCGATTTGAAATTTGTTATCTCAATGTTAAACATCAAAATTGAGAAAAGGAAATTGTTTGATATAGTTTATATTTTAGTTTGAGTCCAAAAGAAGGGCGCTGAATCTCCATTTATTCAATTAGCTGATACGGATAACAAGAAAAACGTTCTAAAATGTAACCAAGAAGTCTGTATTGAAGGCTTTAAATTTTTTTTCAATTCCTTCAACTCCAAAAGACATACAGCATTACAATTTATTTTTCAATAAGACCTAGCTACATATCTCGTGGTCTAATGGTCAATTCTATTCAATTCTATTCAAAACTTGCAGGGATTCTTCTCTGCTCATGTTTATCGATGTCTTGGACATTTTCCGACACAAACCATTAAATTTCGCGGATAAATAATGTTCAGCAATTTATTTTGTAAACCCTATTTTGTCAAATTAAACTTGTTACATTTTTTTTGCAACTACACACAACTTCAATTACAACTTTTCCTTTGCATGATGTTGTTGTCTGTAATAATTTGTTTAGTCAATCGCTTCTTGATCGTTGATTCGATTGTGTAACCGAGGTGGACAATGTTTTTATTCGAAGCAGCTGTCAAATTGAATGCAACGTAAGTCACATCAGAAATTAATATTACATGATGCAAATGAAAAGATTAAATTCAATTTTAACGTAATATTTTACTCCTTAAAAACTATCGATTGGAATGCAGACCATGATGACTTTGATTCATTGTCATGAAAAAAATCACAAAAAAATTGTTGACTTTATTTGTATTGAGAAGCAAAGTCAAAGATTTGCCATTTTTTTCATACACAATTTCACAAAACCTCTATCTGTATGTACACAATGACGATTTTTATTTATAAACTATACAATCATTTGAGTGTGATACACTTTATTAACGACAAGCACCGGGGGAGTTTAAGCATATATTTTATACCGAATGCGGACAAGCTAAAAACATTAATCGCAAGAAACAAACTTATCGATTTCATGTAGATTGTAATAAATCACCGAGCTATTATAACATTTACAACAAACATTCAAACATCATTAAAAGTTTGATATGCCTGTAGAAAAGTAATAAATTTTAGCATAGAAAATTCTAAATTCAGCCATAACATCCACGTTTTAAAGTGTGCATTGATGACATCGAACAGTCATCAAATTTATTGGGTCATAAGGAATTTTCAATGACTATATGATGAACGGAAGACTAATTCTAAGTCAGTGAGCGTAGCAATCTCTCTGTTGACATGCGCATGCGAATTGGGTCCATTGTTTGCAAATGTGTTTTCTTCTAATGCATGAAAAAAATTACATTATACTTTTCACATACTTATATTTTTCAAAAAGTGCATTTCCGGTTGCATTGTTTAATGATGAGAAAGTTAGTGTTTGAGAAAGATACGATTTCCAGAATATGGGTCAAACTTAGAGCATCAACAATTTTAATTGATAATGCACTTTATATATTAAATACATAATACAAAAAGTCAGATTTCATACTTTTAAAGTATTTTCTACTGACTATACTGCAGAGGTGATCAGAATCAAAACTAGCGAAATAATGTTTATTGGCTAGATAATTGTACAAGCCCCTGGATGCATATGTGAAACTGAAGAACATTTTTTCCCAGAAAAAATTGCTAAAAGATCCAAAATTTGAAACTTAGGTTTTTTGCATGAAACTATTCTTGCAAATTTTTGTACACTTTCTATACATTAGGCAGGATGATACTTTGCCATTTAGTCAACTGAAAGGTGACTAAAATATTATTGAAAGGTGACTGAATGGCATATGTTCATTCTATGTATACGATATTATAGGTTTTAATTGATACATAAAAGGAGGGGTTAGTGTACATAGAAGTGGTGTACATAGAAGATTGATTTGATATCATCTAAATCTCTATTCTCTATATTAGTAGAATCATTTGATAGAAACAAAGATAGCCAAACATTTGATCATCTTGTATATTACCTAACGTTATAAAAACATCCCATATTTTTTTTTAACTTATATTTCCGTATACAATTTCGATCTGTTTCCAAACTAGCGGATATCTTTTGGACTTTTGTTCATATGAGCAACTCAAACAACTAAGATGCTGGAAAAAAGAGCTAAATGATTCTCAGTACATTAGTGTTTGTACTTTAAGTTTGTCAAGTCTTTCGAAAAAGCTCACATTGCATTTTTAAAGAAAAGTACTAAAATTATTAAAATACGCATATGGTTTTATTAACAGATGATTTGTCATTCAAAGCAGTCGCCTCCCAATCACCGACATTCCCTGCTGGGTATGCGTATTACTTGTATGAAGCAAGTAACGCAATTGATAGAAATACAGCTACATGTATGAGAACAGATGAGATAGGACCTATCTCTCCATACAAAACCATGTGGTGGAAAGTAGATCTTGGTGGAGTGTACAGCATTTACAGCATAAACATCTTGTTTAAAAACTATGAAAAGTTTGGTACATAAGTAATTCTTTGTACTGTTATATGGTAATTATATTAAAATAATATCATTGCAAGGCTGTATAGTCAGTACAAATGTCTGTCTGTTGATTCTACTTAAATTTTCTTGTCTTATGTTGACAAATATAATATAAAGTACACCTTAACATGTAGTTTATATGTAACAATATTATTATCTTTCGAAAAAATTGGTACCAAAAAAGTAGTCATTCTTTTAAATTGCCTAACAGAGTATTGAATGATTGAAAAAGATGTAAAGGTTGCATACAATTACACACAGTTTTATCAAAATAATAGTTGACCATTAAAAATGAATTGTCTTTTTCGAATAGAATATCGTCAAAGAGGGCGATTTGCAGGATTTTCCCTGTATGTATCGAACAGTGGCGATATGCAAGGTTCTACGCTGTGCTATAAGGACGGTCCTCAGTTACCGCCACTGAACTTTACAACAACTTGTATAGAAAACGGACGTTTTGTTATTTTTCATAACGAAAGGAAAGATGGAGTTTTATACCCTGACGGGTATCAATTATTAACAATGTATACAGAGCTCTGTGAATTCATTGTTAAAGGTATATATATATATATATATAAAACTCCATATTTACTTTCGTTATGAAAAATAACAAAACGTCCGTTTTCTATACAAGTTGT
>WFKH01011926.1:74746845-74760135 GCA_016163765.1 Magallana hongkongensis
TTTTTTAGCTAAATTCAAGAAAATCAAATGAATAATATTAGGATTGTGAAAGAAAAAAAGTATTTATATCTAAATAAAATACTTTTTGTATATATCGATAATCACTATGATTTATCAATATTTTAAAATAGGATGTAAACTGTCCGGAGTTTATGGCAGTAACTGTGATATTCCATGCCCCGTCGCCTGTAAAAATAACACATGTCACATACAAAGTGGATCATGTTTGGATTGTGAACATGGAGTATATGGTAACTACTGTAACTTGTCGTGTCCCTCCAACTGTAAAGATAACACATGTCAAATATTGAATGGAGCATGCTTAACATGTAAACCTGGGTGGACTGGAATGTATTGTGAAACAAGTAAGAAATTTAATCTCTTACCAAGTTAGCGTATAGTTGATTTAAAACATTTCTGAATGTGTTTCTAATCATACACACATGCCTGACATTTTGTATTGCACTGTGGGAAGTAAGAAAAATAGATTGCTTTTATCTATTTGTTATTTATATAACCAGAATGTACAGAGGGGTGGTACGGTGTTAACTGTAGTCAACAGTGTACAGGACACTGTAGAGACGGGGCTAACTGTAATCACGTGACTGGTCAGTGTGACGGAGGATGTGATGCTGAATGGACGGGATATAATTGTGAAAAAGGTAACAACGCCATCGTTATTATTATTATTATTTTTTAATTAATTTTGTTTGAAAGATAACAAAATGTTGGTTGTCATATTTTAAGGTATGCTAACTAAGATCAAATATTTGAATCTATGCAGAGAATTGACATGCGTATAACTATACAAATGTTGGCAGGACAAAATGTGTTTTTTGATATTATGCCTGTCAGAAGAATTACAGTACAATTGTTTTACCTGATTTTACTCCTTGAAAATTAGCAAATCTTTGCATCTGTTCTGCTAGCAAACTGAATTGAGCGTCAGTTTACTTGATTAGATTGACTGTCTACTATTACATTATCTTGTTTAGGAGTCGACAAAAATCAACGAATCTGAAGCGATTTGTTGAAATGAAGGTAATAGAAAGGTTTATCAAACCAACGTGTATGCGTACGTGTACGTGTAGAAAGGAAAATATGTGCATTACGTCATAAGTTTGTGTAATGACGAATTGCTACACGTATGTTCCCGAATGAACATACGTGTAAATTGGAAAGTACCCGTAAGGTCAAACTTGTAGCTTCTGTTTCCCTGTTGGCTATTTAATTTAACAAATATGTTTATTTCTCTTAAGCCTGAATATTAAATGCAAATACTGATATCAACAAACATAAATTTTCATTAAAATTTAATAAGTTATTGGAGTTTTAATACACGTATCTCTTCCTCCAAAACGTGCGATGGCTTTGTTATTTTATTTATCTTTGATAAATAAAAATATACATATATAAAACAATGATGTTTAATAAAATAAACACATGTAATTCTCAATTTTCGACTGTGACTAAAAATTCTCAGATAAGTAGGAGAGACCATCTAAAATTACATTTAAAACATTTACACGTACAGGTACACGTTACAACTGCTAAACAAGAAAAGTTATGTGAGCTGGTACGCGTAGTACTAACTTGTAACCTACAGGTACAAGTACGCGTACCCATTGTTCTGCTAAACCTCTCTAATATCCTCTTAACCACAAAATAAAGATATGCATTTCAGTCAACTGAATGATTACTGAAAGGTCTGAAAAAAGTGGCCGAATGAAAGAGCTATGTCACCCAGTCACCATGACTGAATGGCTGAGCTGTATAATGTTGTAGGGTTTGTTATCTATGATGTACCCTGTGCCGAGCCGCTGGCTGTTCTCGCCTGCTGTACCCAACATGTGTATTTGTGTGTATGATGTCACCAAATAATATGAAGAAAAAAGAATACATTCCTAATGTTGTAAGCACTTAACTGCTCTGTTGTTTTTTTAACCTGTTGTGTGCTTTATGGGGTTGCCGTGTGCGCTTGACCTTATTGTCAATTAGCTGCAGTGCGCGCTTGTCGACGCAACATTATTTTGTATAATGCATGTATGTTTATATTTTTGTAATAAATCTAATTGCAACAATATTATTCTTAACCGTTCAGAGTAATAAACAAATATTGACCACTCAATTCTTTCGGACGAAGTTACATGTACATTTCATTTATTGACAATTCGTCTATATAGGGCTATTTAATAGGAGCATATTACTGAATGTAACAATATACCACATTAAATTTTCAAATCATGGGGAAAAAGAGCAATTATAACTCTAATGGTCATATTCGTTTGCGCTTCAAAAAAAAAAAAAAAAAAAAAAAAAAAAAAAGATCAGTGTATTTGGCTTTTTGCCATGCCAACTTTAATTTATGGATGTATTCATTAGGTCTCACTTTCGAAATCTTTTAAATACTTATTGATATAAAGTCATCTTCCGAGGAAGATACCAATAAGAGATATATAATGTATTAAGATTGTTTTTGCAACAATTAAACATAATTCAACAATTATATTTTTGTTTATATTGCGTGGGTAGATTATAAATATTTGTTTAAAACCATTATATGCTTTAGTTTGTGTTGACGGGACCTATGGATATAACTGTATCAACATCTGTAGGGGTCACTGTCTGAACAACACTTCATGTAACAGACAAACTGGTAACTGTGACAGGGGATGTAACCCGGGATATACTAATGATAACTGCAATACAGGTATAATTACACTTATATTACATGTGTGTATGCATGTAGTAGCTTTATATACAACATACATACAATAATATCAATATCATTTAGAATTTTCAGAGTAAAGTAAAATTAAGATCGCTACCGTAGGCACCAACTCAACTTGTATGTTTTCCCCTCAATCTGACTCTTATTTCATTAACTATTTTCCTCTCTCTCTCTCTCTCTCTCTCTCTCTCTCGTTTTAAATAACTAAAATATTAAAGGAGTTTGATATCTGCAATAACGCGTTATTATATGAAGGCGACAATAAATATCCTACGCGCTTTCGATAGATAGAATGTCTAAATTCGAAGGCAAAATTATGCATAATTCAGACAGGTTGTGATGTTTTCAAGATTTTATTGAGATCAAACATTCTTCCTCGTGAAAAGGGTAAAAAACTACAACAAAACAAATGACACATTAAATTGACTTTCCGAATAAACAGTATAGTAATGGACACTGACGAAAATAGTTTCAACTGAGCAGACCGAAAGTTTGCTACAGAATATCTAAACATGTAATTTTAGCTTTATTTTATGTATAAAACAGTTTAAGGTACTTATTTACTTAATTTACAATGAAATTCTAAATATAACGATCATTACTTACTCCTTTGGGGGCCTTTAAACGCAAGAAAAAAAAATACATGGCACATGCACTTCTGCTTGGGCGGAAATAAAAACAAAATACATAATATAGAAACCCGTAACGGGAAAATTTCCGGATTGGGAACACTACACTCCCCCTCTGATTTTAACAAAAATCACCAAAATCTACAAAAACTGCACATATGTCATCTAACAATGCGTACTTCACAGAGTATTACAATAAAAAGAACGATCACTTGTCAACCTCCTACAGAAGCACAAGATCTGCTATCGGTCTTACATACAAAACTGGTTTACCATCCTTTACAACAGCTATTTCCACTTTTCTAACAAGTCCATCCTGACTTTCGAATGTTCGTCGCACAACTCCCACAGGCCATTCATTGCGAAGAGTCTCATCTTTGACGATGACCACGTCTCCAGTCTTAATGTTTCTAGATTGTTCATGCCACTTTTCGCGTTTCTGCAATTGATGTAAGTATTCTGTCTTAAATCGTCGCCAAAAATCTTCTGCCATCACTTGAACGTTCTTCCAAGCTGACTTAAGAGCATCCTTTGTACAAAGTGGTGGAAATGGCTTGACATCAGGTGAAGTCTTCATGGTAAGTAACATAGACGGCGTAAGTAGGTGTGGTGAATCGGGTTCACACGACACATCCATAAGTGGTTTGTTGTTGACAATAGCGCATATTTCTGACATCAACGTAGTAAGTTCCTCATGTGTTAAGTCTCTACCTTGTCGTTGCAAAAACATAGCATTCAATTTACGCTTCACTGTTCCAATAAGTCTTTCCCACACTCCACCTATGTGTGGTGCGTGGGGAGCATTGAACTTCCAAGTAGTACGACTGTTGGAGAGAAAGTCTAACACTGGTCCCTTCTCGATAAACTCTGCATCTATGGTTAAATCTTCCGATGCACACACAAAATTAGTTCCACGGTCCGAGCGGAATTGGGTCACAGGTCCACGTATGGCAACAAAACGTCTAAGCGCATTGATGAATGATGAACTGTTGAGTTGCTCTATGATCTCGATGTGAATCGCTCTGGTGACTAGACAAGAGAATAATAGACCCCATCGTTTTTGATTGGCACTTCCTCCTCTTGTGCGACGGAATGCAACCATCATCGGACCAAACGTATCAACACCTACGAAGGAAAAAGGTGGACTGGGTTTGCAGAGATCCTCTGGAAGATCTGCCATCTTTTGTTGACTGAGTTTACCACGAAGCTTGCGGCATACAACACACTTGCTGATGAAAGATGAAACCATCCTTTTTAGACCAACAACCCAATATCCTGCTGCACGCACAGCACCCTCGGTGAAATGGCGACCCTGGTGATATACCTTCAGGTGAAAGTACCCAATAAGCAGGCGAGTGATATGGTTGTTTTTGGGTAAAACAATTGGGTTGCGCTGTAGTCCATTCCGATCAGCATCATTCATTTTGTTCAGTCTTCCACCAACTCTAAGAAGACCTTCACTGTCCAACATCGGGGAAAGAGATTTAATGTTACTGTTGTGTGAAACTCTGCCAGACTCTTTTATGCCCTTCAATTCTTCCATATAGCTGTCTCTTTGTTATTGCAAATTCACTGTCTCTTAGTAACTTGGGATGATCAAATTGAGTATAGGAATATTCTTCCTTACATTCACCGCATCCAACCTTCTGTTTACTATGGGCCAAATACTTGATACGAGCAAATGTACGCACTAGTCTGTTCCAGGAAGAAAATCGTATGAATCGGTTGGAGAATGGTTCTTTCTTTCTAGGGAAGTCTTCTGAATCCACCTCTAGTTTGCAGCAGACTACTTCAGGCCTTATTTCAGCATCCTGTTCTGGATCAATATTTGGTTGGTACTTCAAACGTCTCCCCTGGGCCACGAAGCCATGCTGAATCTTCAAGCTGTGACGCATCAATACTACGGGTAGCAACATCTGCAGGATTATATTCTGTTCTGACAAAATGCCATTGAGATGGTTGGCTAAAAAGATGTATTCTCCCAACGCGGTTAGCAACGTATATGTAAAATCTTCTTGTTTCATTGGAAATATATCCAAGCACAACTTGACTATCGGTAAAGAAGAGAAAGTTTTCCTGAGGAATCTACAGCTGATCTCGATTGCTTTCTGCTATCTCGGTAGTAAGTACAGCTGCACACAATTCCAGACGAGGAATTGTGTGCCCATGCATCGGGGCAAGTTTCGCTTTACCCATCAGAAAGCTGGTTGTAGATTTTCTCCCATCATACAACTTGAGGTATGCAACTGCTGCCACTGCAATCTTTGAAGCATCTGCAAATACCAAGACCTCCCTATGATTAGCATCCTCAAAGGAAATGTCGCTTTACATCCTGGGTATGCGTAGATTTTCAAGATAGCTTAACGAGTTCATCCACGAGATCCATTTGTTGTGGAGTGGTTCTGGCAGGGGGTCATCCCAATCAGTTTTGCTGGTCATAGACATCATTTCACGAAGTAGAAGCTTTCCTTCGATGATGACAGGTTGTAAGAAGCCATTAGGGTCGAAGACACTGTTGATAACCGATAAAAGTCCACGTCGAGTGTAGGATCTTTCAGCAAGTTGACTTTGAATGTGAAACAGTCTGTGTCTGTATTCCAAAGTAGCCCTAGACTTCTCTGGGTGGGAAGAATAGCTGTTCCTAATTCAAGGTCTTTTAAGTCTTTTGCTATGTCCCCCTGCTCCAGCCCATTAAGTACTTTCCTGCTGTTCGACGCAAACTTGTGAAGCCGTATGTTGCCGTTGTCGTGCAGGGCTTGCTTTGTGCGAAGTACTAGGTCAACGGTCTTCTCGACGGTTTTGCACGACACTAACCCATCATCAACATAGAAGTTATCTCTGATGAGATTTTTTTACATCATTGTCAGCAGTTTGCACCACTTTTCTGAACCCATAGTTCGCCACTGCCGGTGATGCGGTATAACCAAAGACGTGCCTAGTCATTTGATAATCCACAAGAGGCTCTTGAAAGTTGTTATTCTGGTGCCATATAAATCGCAAATAGGCACGTTGTTCTTCCGGCACTTTAAAATTATAAAACATGTGTTGAACATCCATGGTAATGGCTACCTTTTCCTTACGAAATCGAAGGAGCATGCCTATCACGCTGTTCAGCATGTCAGGACCTTGCAGAAGCACTGAATTTAATGACACATCTTGATATTTTGCGGATGAGTCAAATACCACACGTATGCTCTCAGGTTTTTTTTGGATGGAATACAGCAAACATTGGTAAGTACCATCGCTCGACACTAATAGGGAGTTCTGGAGCCAATTCAGCATGTTTGTTTTGAAGAAGCTTCTCTACAAAGTCAATCACTTGCTCCCGCTTTAAGGCATTTGAGCGCAAGTTAGCATCAAATGATTTGGCTCTACGCAAAGCCATGGACCGGTTATCTGGTAGAGGTTGTCTACTGTCCCGAAAGGGTAACGGTGCCTCCTAAACTCTCCCAAAACCCATCACTAGATCTATGGAAACTTGAACCCATGATGCGAAGAAACTTCTTGTCTTCTATTGAAAGGCCTGGTTTCTCATCACACTGTAAACGCTCAAAAATATCTAAATGACACTCCTTCACCAAGATCTCACTTTAACAGGGAACCAAATGTGAGGCTCTTCCATTGGGTAGTATGGAGGTCTTCAAAACACCAATGATCTCAGGTTGATGGGCCTTGCCTAGGCAAACATTTCCAATTATCACCCAACCCAGGGGTAGTCTTTGACCAAAAGGCAATCCATCTGCTCCTATTCTTTGATCCAGTACGTGGTGTGCTGATATTAAATCGCGTCCTATCAAAAGTTCAATGTTAACACTCTCGTCAATCTCAGGAATACATTTCTCTATATCCTGTAAGTGTGGATAACCTCGAGCGACAGCCTTTGAAGGTATTTCATTTCTGTTGTCTGGTATTTCATTGCATTCAATAAGACTTGGAGTGTTAGAGTGCATGATCCATCCAGTGAGCGCAACACAAATCCAGATGCTCTACGTCCAGACGTTACAGATCTCCCGGTACATGTTGACAATACATATTCCATCTCTGGGCCATGTGTGTTGAAGGCATCAAAAAATGAGGATGATGCCAAAGATATGTTGCTTTGGTCGTCTATCAGACAGTAAACTTTTCGCTCTCGATAATGTTCTCCCTCTGGAAACACATTCACTAACATAATTTTTGAACATGATTTACTAGTGTTCTGAGGCATGTTACATATTTCTGTGCAACACGAATTCACATCCGACTGCTCCCCCTCATGGACTTTCCTAGGTGCAAAGTCTTGATGGAGAACAGTTACATGTTCAGTAGAGTCACACATTTCACATTTGACAGACTCATGACAGTTCTTTTTCAAATGGCGTCTCTGACCACAACATTTCAGACAATATCCTTTCTTGAAAAGAAAATCTGTTCTCTCTCTGTAAGGTTTTTTCCGAAGTTTTTGACAATCTCGAAGAGCATGATTTGAATTTCCACCATGATTGGGACAACGAACATAAGAGATGTCACTGTCAGATTCAAATCCCCGTTGATCCGAGGATACAGTTGTTTTGTGAACAGATATGTCCGACCTTTGAACTGGCTTTCTCTGTGGTGGATGGTGAGCTGTAGGATTCTGAGGTAGGTTGTCCATTATCAAGCTTGGGTCATTTCTAAGTCGAGCAAGATCTTTCAAGAAATTCACAAATACTGAGAAATTCACATGAGACACTTTATTGTTGAGCTTGTACTTTTCACATGTTGTCGCCCATTTCTCTCGAAACCGCTTTGGTAGTTTTCTAACAAAGTCAATTATTCCAGTAGAGGAGTCGAAATATGCAAAGGCTGATCCAAGAGAATCGTCGCCTTTCAGTGATTCCACTTCTGCTGCAAGGTCGAACAGATCAAAATAGCGTTTTCTGTCATTCTCAGTTAGTGAGGTAAAACTACAGACCCTGAAACGTGCTACTACACCAGTTGCACGGTTCGGTTCGGTACGCTTTGTGAACGGTACGTTTCGCTTTGTGAACGGTACGGTTCGTTTTGTGAACGGTACGGTTCGCTTTGTGAACGGTACGTTTCGTTTTGTGAACGGTACGGTTCGCTTCTTGCACGGTACGCTTTACTAAAAATAGCTGCATGCTTTGTGAACGGTTTGCGCGCTTCATTAATGAGGTAGGCGTGGCCTGAACGCTTTGAATTTTCTCGATATAATTTTGTTCAGTTTTTGCCCGATAAACTTCAGCAAGTTAGTTATTATGACGAGCCTTTTTTCTTTATTTATATGATATGATATATTACAAATTTATTTCAATTTAATTAAAATCAGAACTTCCATCCGTTCTCCCGTTTGTGATACATGTTTGTTGCGTGAAACCTGTACTCGCTGAAAACGGCCGGTAAGCGGAGGATAGTTTTAATTTTGAATAGTCTGTTATTATTCGTATTTAATTTTAGATAAATGCAATTATTACAATAGATTAAAAGAACTGATTGACTTTAATCCGATATATGTTTGTTAATTCGGCGATCTGGCGATAATTCTAACAAGCACCTTAATATTATTATTTCTATACATGTATTGAAGTCATTAAATATTTCAAATGCATTTAAAATTGCTATGAAAAATTGTCCCGACTTTTTCCGATATTTCTTTAGTTTCCTTTCTCGCTGTCTTGATTTTTGGCTAGTTGTTATATTTACAAGCATCTTTCTATTTTTGTATTCATAATTCGTATGATAATTCTTTATTGCGTACTGTTGCCGATCAAATTCCCCTGGTGATTAGACAATGTAAAACTACACGCAATTAATGATAATATAAACAATGAATTTCAGTGTAGAAATCTTGAAATAAACTGTTTTTTTAAAGTTTTTCGACACGGATTTTTATTCATTTAAATATTGATTCTATGATTTTCTGCGCTTGATCGTATACACAGATCACACCTACATGCAACCCGTCATCGCTTCTCTTACCTGAAATAACTTCGCGTGTATAGTCAAAATATGACTTTTAGTTTTTGTTATTCAGTTAAAGTGAAACTATACATGTACATGTACCATATTTCTAACGATAAATTATTATGTACACAACTGGATACACACAATAAGTCAATAGCTTTTAATGGTGATATTTATCATTTTGTCGGACAAGTGTCCGCTCTTCACTATATGCATGCGATTTAGCTGACGTTTTACAAATGTTGGATAACCTGTTTATAGTTCATTTGCCTTTTTACTCACAAACTTGTTGTAAACAGGACACGGAAAAATAACCGACAATCAACAACTGAATGCTTAAAGTGATAAATATATTAAGAATTTATCTAGTAACAAAAAAAATATGACAGCGATGGATAGAGACTCTGATCGCCAGTACATGAGTTATAATCATGAAGTCGGAACGAAATGATTGTTAAATAATTTTAAATAGGAGCACTCTTTAAAATAAGGATTTTAGAAAACATAAAATTAAAACGTTTTTATTCGATAATTTTCTTCTAGCTATGTAGGAGGAGCCAAGTAGCACGCGGCGCATGGCGTGATCTGCACTACTGTACTTAAACTGATTGACAGGCGAAGCACGTGGAGTCCTAAAATAAAATCCCGCTCAAAAGACCGACCATAAAAACCTAAAGAGAAACAATGAATGGCTAAGTGATAAAACTTTAATTCAAGTAATATAATTAACACAAACTCTCTCTCTCTCTCTCTCTCTCTCTCTCTCTCCTCTCTCTCTCTCCTGTTAAGTTTAAGAAAATCTCTTCCGTTAGATCGAAAATGGGCGTGCTGTACTGTTAGACGAAGACGTACGCAATTTTGTAGGTTTTCTTTTGTCTTGAACAGGTGTGAAAACCCCCGAGGGCATGTCGTTTTATACCCTGGGTTTGTTAATCACTATACACAGGAAATGATCGCGACATAAACTTAATATACACAAGAAAGCCAAGAAAGCATACTGAAATAACACGTTATGATTCAATGTGCGTTAAAGCAACTAACAACTTTATATAAAATTATATGTATAATTAGTTTATTATTTGAAGGAAAAGCTGATTTATTAAATTGATTCCCGACACTTATCATTTCACAACTTTCGACATACACATGTACATGTATTAACAGTTTATGGCGCTATGTAAAGAAAAGATTAAGGTTTAAAAAAGGAAATTAGATTAAAACATTTTTATAACGGTTTTAATAAAAATAATAGCATTAAATTAGTATGTGTTACTTAATCCCGTATAACTAAAATCTAGCAAAATATTGAACTTATCTGGTCAGCGATAATTTCCGTTCGTATTCATCGAAACGCATGTCAATAAGCCGTATATGGAAGTTGCACGCTTATTGCACGGTACGGTACGCTTTTTTGGCCGTTTTGGGGCGGGTCTTGCATAAATTATATTGCACGCTTTTTGCACGGTACGGTTCGTTTTGTGAACAGTACGGTTCGCTTTGTGAACGGTACGGTTTGTTTTGTGAACGGTACGGTTCGTTTTAGAGGTGTAGTAGCACGTTTCAGGGTCTGTAGCTATCCGCTGTTTCATGGAGTGTTCAAGAGCTTATGGGCTACCATACTCCAGGTCCAGTCTCTCCCATATTTGAGTTAGGGCTTTTTCCGGATTGCGAGCATTTGTAGATCTGATATTTTCACATGGCACTTTACACACTTGTCCAAGGTTATTAAGTAGTAGATCAAGTTGCTCCAAAGTGGTACAATTGATGTCATTCATTACATTTAGAAAACTGTGTTTCCAGGTTATATACCGTCCAGGTTCACCACTGAATTTCCAAAGTCTCTGTGGAATCATTTGTTTTTTTACAACAGCCTTAGCAAGATCAAAGGTAATGTTCTGATTAGTATCTGTCTGTTGTACAACCGGAGGAACAACTGGGTTAAATGAATTCCGTGGGGGTTCAGACTCATGGTTGTTGTGTGTGTTTTCAATTGCTGCAGATGGTATGTTTTCACCAACAGCTGGATCAGGTGGAGAAGATGCCTATTTTCACATTCTCCACCACATAACGCTCTGTCAAACTGGGGTGATCTTGATTTTCATGTTGACTTTCATATTCATCGAAAACACTTTCTTCGACATCCGAAAAATCTAGAACTTTTCGCACAACATCCAGTCCTTGCTTAGCTGCTTTCAATTCTTTCTTGCAAGTCAAAACAGTTCTACTGGCCTTGATAGCAGCTTCTTATTTGATTAACTCTGCCTCCTCTTCAGCATATTTCATTCGTGCGCGAGCTTGTTCGACTTTGGTAGTATGTTGAATAAGATTCTGAGTGAGTTTGGAACTAACTCGGGACAAGCTTGACTTGCCTGCTTTGCTGCCTTTGGCTGCACGTGATTTATCTTGAGGGATCTTTGAACGCAAAGAGTTCAAGTGCGATGTAAACACTGCTACGGATTTAGTCACAGACGATGAAATTTCTTGTAATGAATTTATTTCAGTCTCACTCTCTGCAGTTCTGTGCTCATCTAAAAATTGTCTTTATGTTTGCACTGCTCTATCGAATCTTTTGAAAAGTTCTCAAAGTAGAAAGGTTCTCCCTGTGTATACGCGCGTGTATATTAACTATTACATAACACCTCTTGTCTGTGAAAGCACCCGTACTCTGACCACGTCTTATCGAATATTTTTAGACACCTCTCTCTCTCTCTCTCTCTCTCTCTCTCTCTCTCTCCTCTCACACACACACACGCACAAATCAAAATGAAATTCGAAAATTAAAACTTTCTTAATTTTGACATGGTTAGAGGAATAAATAATGCATCACATTTCGTGTAAAGTAGTTTTTTTTTATTTATGCACACAAATCGCTTAATTATATGATTCCTAAAATGATTCATAATTTACATTTATTCAAACAATCTTATGTTTACCATTTAAAAAAAATACAAATATTACATGTATTTATAAAATCTACTATAGCAGTTTTCTCAATTAGTATCTCCATTCTTAATTAACCCTGTTTATAGTCTGTTAATTGTATTTTAATCGAGCGCACCTTTTACGTATATCATAAAGAGGTTTTTTTATAGTTGTATTTTGTAAACATTGTGCTATAAATACGCAGAAGAAATTGTACGATATATGTGCCAAGAACAAATATTTAAAGCTATCGAAAGGATACAAAATTCTGCATTAGCAAAAGGACACGTGTCTTTTATTTTCCCCACTTTTTTATTTATAATAAATTGTAACAATCAACTCCATTTATTAAATCAATGAATATAAATTAATATTCATTAATTCCCTCAATCATATTTCCTGTGTGTGAAGAAATTGGGGGAGGTAAAAACAAGAACAGTTTTCATCTGAGATTGGTTTCACAAAACCGCGACAGTGTGGACAAAGTGAAAAGTTGTACTGCGATGCTGTATGGTATAGCCTGAGTTAAAACACTGCTGTGATGTCATTTCTTTGTTCCAGCAGTCTAAAATGTTACCTGTGACAGTCCTATATTAGTGAGCTTCTTAATAGCAGACCCTTACCAGCGGTTATAGTACTGACATCCTTCAAAATAGGACTGTCTCAGATAAATCAACAATGAAATTCAATGGCAGTGTTTTAAGTACGATTTTAACGGGCTTCGAAACTGTCTGATATTTTTTTTCTCATACAGAACTGTTTTTGGCATATATCCATTACTTACCTGGGCTGAACCGCGATCAATTTCACATTTCACACCACGAAGACTCGCGGTATATACGCAAACCGCGTTGAGCGTAGTAAAGGTGGCCGTCTTATTGTGTAATAGCGGTCAGGTAAAACTCTCCGATCACCTTGTTTAACGCGATGAATTAACGCCATGGTGTAACTCGGAAAAATTTAAGGATTAACTAACTGCGGGAGAGGGAGAGAGAAAGAGAGAGAGAGAGCGGTTATATAATGCAATTTTTACCATTTATGGATTTAATAGGAAATTCCGTAATA
>WFKH01011926.1:74760235-74780768 GCA_016163765.1 Magallana hongkongensis
TATATAAACTGTTGTTGATAATGTTATAAACTCAAATTGTATTTTATTGAAACCAGAATGCACTCCCGGTTACTTTGGGATGGCTTGTAGAAAACGCTGCAGTGATCACTGTGTAAACAAAGAACCATGTGACCATATAAGTGGGACATGTTCTAACGGATGTCAGGACGGTTTTATTGGAACACTCTGTAACTACTGTAAGTAACTCACAGCATCACTTTTTAAAAAATGCCATTCTACACATCAAATAATTTTTTTTAGTATGTGATTTGTCGTTCAAAGCATGCGAAGTTGGTAAATATGGTAAAGACTGTGCGCTTCAATGTTCCCCAAATTGCAATGGAACATGTGGACATATTGATGGATCATGTACAGTTTGTAAGAGTGGCTGGAAAGGTTACAGTTGCAGTGAAGGTAATAAGCAATCATAATGCCATTCGTTACTTAAAGTTTAACATATTTAATTTGTAATTTTCATTTGCTTTATTACTTAAATCTATTATAAATTCCCCTCGTTTTAATAAACCGCCTCTAAATAGTAAATGTATTGATGATTACGTCAATAAACATTCTCGACTCTGAAAAGAAAAGTAGTATTCATCTTCCTCCTATTTTTTGTTAAAACTAACAATAAATAATTGCTTATAATTTTAATAATATGTACATGTATTCCGTTAATAAAAATAAAACATATAACTCATTGGCATTTTTATAGGGACACTTTACTTTTCCAATGAGGGATACGATGCAAGACAGTGTCATTTAAATGATAATTACTATTTATTTGTATCATTATAGAATGTGTCAAGTCTTATGGAGAAAATTGTTTGCATCCATGCAGTCCACACTGTTACAACCAGACATGTGACAGATTTAACGGACGGTGCCTTTATTGTTGTACAAACGGCTTTCATGGAGAGTTGTGTAATGAAAGTAAAACTACGTTGTTTTTTTTCTTTCAAATTTGTTAAAGATGACAACAATGAAATAACATTTAGTATTACATCTATTGACATCTGTGAAAAAATACCAAAAAAACCCAAAAAATAAAAAAAAAAACAATTTGCAGTCTTTTATTCTTTTTCAACAGGACATGTAATGCTGAAACAAATTGAGTCGACCTCCAACAGTTGGATCATTCCATTCATAGTTTCGCTTGTTATCAACTTTATTCTGATCAGTAGTGTCTGTCTGTTATGCAGGTAATATAATGTATTTAATAAACAAAAGACTGGTTTTATTACGTCAACATTTTATCATTTTCATAGTTTACATGGCAGATTTTATCATTATTACTTTTTTTCTGTTCTCTAATTGTTGCTCTGTAGAGTAATTACTTACAATTTTTAAACATGTTATTACATATACTCCATTCTTACTTCAAATATGTAAATTTAAATTTTCAGGGGGATCTATACAAAGAAGGTATCTATATCCAGAGATTTCTTGTCGTTGTCCAAGAAGTCTATATACTACACAGATACCGATGTTAAAACCGGTGAAATCTCTACTTATCTAGAGCTTGATCTATCAAGAGAAGAACTCCCGTATGAGAATACAATCATGCGATGATTTTTTTTTATGCAAAAAGAAATGCGATATAGAATTTTTATTGACCTTATATCATAGTTTATAAAAACTAAAACTAATCAATGACAGTTATGTAAAATACTTAATATAATCACTGCATGATCAGTTGCACTTAATCATCCTAGTCTCAAATGTCTAACAAGAATAGAATTCCTGGGTCCCCCGCCGTTCAAGCAATATACTAGTATACTGTACTGTGGAATCATTAAATTTCGTGGGGGCCAATTTTCGTGGATTGCTTAAATTTTACAGGTTCGTGGGGACGTAATTTCGTGTATTCTCTAAAACCTACAAAGGAAATATGATTTTATTACCCTTATTTATTAATTCGTGTAGGATGTTAAATCGTGGATGAGAGGTACCCACGAATTCCACGAAAATTGAACCACCACGAAATCTAATGATTTCACAGTCTATGAAATTGCAATATTTTCAAACATTCAGGGCTGTGAGCATAAAACATTTGGTATAAATTTTATGAATATCTTAAAATTTGTAGGCATGAAAGCACTTTCAAGGTCAATTTTTGATATAATGAAGTAATAATTGTGGTCAAAGTCCCATAACTCCAACAAAAAGTATCGACCAAGGCTGATTTAAGAACTAAACCAAGGTATTTATGGTATAAACATTTGGTATAAATTTCATGTAAATCCATCAAAATTTGTAGGCATGAGAGCGCTTACAAGGTCAATTTTTGGATATACGGAGTCATTATTGTGGTCAAAGTCCCATACATCCAGCAAAAAGTATCGACCAATGCTGATTTTCGAACTTGACCAAGGTAATAGGTGTATAAAACATTTGGTATAAATTTAATAAAAATCCGTCAAAATTTGTAGGCATGAGAGCGCTTACAAGGTCAATTTTTGGATAAAACGGAGTCATTATTGTGGTCAGAGTCCCATAATTCCAGCAAAAAGTATCGACCAATGCTGATTTTCGAACTTGACCAAGGTAATAGGTGTATAAACATTTGGTATAAATTTAATGAAAATCCGGCAAAATTTGTAGGCATGAGAGCGCTTACAAGGTCAATTTTTCATTATTGTGGTCAGAAACCCATAACTCCAACAAAAAGTATCGACCAATGCTGATTTTCGAACTTGACCAAGGAAATAGGTGTATAAACATTTGGTATAATTGTAATCAAAATCTGTCAAAATTTGTAGGCATGAGAGCGCTTACAAAAAAGTGTGACGGACGGACGCACGGACCCACGGACGCACGGACGGACGCCCGGCATTTCTATGTCCGGCATTTCTATGTCCCCGCTCCGCGTTGCGGCGGGGGACAAAAAAAAGTCACTAGTCTCAAAAGTTGCTGTGTATCATCATTATTATCATTATTGATTTCAACCATTACACTGGCCTGCTTGTTTTAAGTAAAAATAACTGATGAAAAATATAATGCATGGACGTTTTTCCTTTTTTAAAAGGTAAATTGATGTGCAAGTTTTGAATAGAATACATGTCATTTAACATCGATGTAGTACATGTAAAGGTTAAGTCTGTACATATGTGTATATCCATAATAGTTTAATTGTATCTCATTCCGTCTGCAAAATATTGTGTAGCTTAAATATAATAAAATTGAAAATAACAATACTTAATACTTGATACAATGCATATTAAAATGAAAATGTAAGGTTTAGCATATGTTTTATATCCTGCAACCCCTATGCTTCGTACGCAATCAGGGTGATAATATGATTAAACATTACAAAATAACCCCACATATTTATTTTGGAATCATGCAAAAGTTGTATCATAATGTTTTGAATTTAAAGATTACAATTTAATTCAAACGCATTTAAAAGTATTGAATATAATTTCCAATCATTTTTTTTACAAATTGACCCGGTCTGTAATACCCCAGTTTTAAATATTCATTATCACTTGATCGTGTGATGTCGCAAGCCTATTCAATAAACAAGAATTGGTCGGCATGATAGCAACAGGCTTACGCTTTCGTAGACAAAGGGCGATTTAAGCTGGAACTCGAGTACGAACTCAGTTAACTCAAGTTACACATGAAAAAGCAAAGCATCGACTAAACTGACGTAATTTGAACTTTGACCTGTACTAGAGTTTTACTCACCTGGCAGGTAGGATTCGTACTCTTTTAACATGGCGTCGAAAGGCAGAGGGGAGGAATTTAAGTGTTAAAAATTGCGCAGTTTATTGTTACTTTAGTTTGGTCGATTCTCTGCAATTACAGAATAATTTTATTTCTGAATATTTAATAAATGCATGTTGATAAATGACGTTGGCAACTCTAAATCCTGGTTGTAGAAGATATTTGGTTAGCGTCTATGAATTTGCTCTGTTGACTAAGTAACGAGCTGTGTGTGAAATAAAGATTATGTTTACGAAGTTTTCGCTAAGCATTTCTTAAACATTGTTTTGTACAACAATTTCAATGTACCCTTTGCATTATATACCACAGACATTATTTGCTTACTTTTTGACCTGATTTAAGAAGAAAAACAAGGTTCAGCTGCTGCTATGATAAACACGGATGCGTACTCATGTGTTTACGTTATTTAAGCATATGAGGGGTTCCTTTGCTTATATATATGTACTTATGACATCATGTGAGTACAAACCTGAGTTCCAGATGAAGTGTTCTAAAAGGATACACTCCTGTTTTTAATCGAGGGGCTCACGAAAGTGGTTATACTGACGTTCTGTTTTACTATTCTCTGATCAGGTATGAATTATAATGTTGGCCTGTAGGTTTATTGATAATGATTATTCTTTTGTAACGAAAGTTTTGAAGGAATAATAAGTCTGTCAACGTCAAAAAGTATTTTGACTATCTAATTTTGTAAACAAACTTATTGTCATTCCTCTTCCCCCATGCTGTTCCTCTCGGTTACTTTTCTCGAGGTCGTGCGCAGATTTACACTAAAGTAAATATTTTATAAAAATGCATAAGGACATTTTCAATTCTCCTTACATAGAAGTAATATAATATGTATTTAATACCAATAAATGACCTGACAAAGTTTGGGTCGGGTTTCCAACATAGCAAAAACAGCGTTAAAAACTTCATACACGGCTTTAATGTTTACTGACCATCTAAAAAAGGAGATAACTCTCAATAGGCATAAATGATTATTATAAAGGCAAAGTTTTACGTAACAATAATTGTTTTAAAAAAGTACTAGTATGTTAACATCTGAATTTAATAATGTGAGACAGGGGTTGTAGATTGATTTGTCATAATTTACTTTTTATATGAAAAAGAATTCAATTCTCATGTGAATTTCAAATACATTGAATATAAATTTTACACACATATCAAATTGCGTGATAAACGTAACAAACATTCGCATGAAAATTGTACAGTTTTTAGCTCATCTGAGCTGAAAGCTCACGTGAGCTTTTCTTATCACATTTTGTCTGTTGTCTGTCTGTCTGTGTCTGTCCGTAAACTTTTCACATATCTTCTCGAGAACCACTCGGCCAATTTAAACCAAATTTAGCAAAAAGCACCCTTATGTAAAGGGGACTCATAGTTGTGAAACCTAAGGACCACGCCTTTCTTCAAGGGGAGGTAATTAGGAAAATTGAAAAATTTTAAGAAATTTTCAAAAATCTTCTTTTCAAGAACCGTTTGGTCAGGAAAGCTGAAACTTGTATGGAAGCATCCTCAGTTAGGGAAGGCCCGAAGATGTGAAAATCATAACCCCCGGGGTTAGGGTGGGGCCACAATGGGGAGTCGAATTTTTACACAGAAATATATAGAGTAAATCTTTAAAAATGTTCTTCTCAAAAACCAATCAGTCAAGAAAGCTGAAACTTGTGTGAAAGCATCATCAGGTAGTGAAGATTCAAAGCTGTGAAAATCATGACCCCCAGAGTAGGTGGAGCCACAATGGGGGGTCAAATTTTTACATAGGAATATATATAGAATATTTAAAAATCTTCTTCCCAGAAACCAATCAGCCAGGAAAGCTGTAAATTGTGTGGAAGCATCCTCAGGTAGAGACTGGGTAGATTCAAGTTTGTTCAAATCACGATCCCCGGGAGTAGGATGGGGTCACAACGAGGGAGGGGGGAGGCAAGTTTTACATCAGAATATATAGAGAAAAATCTTTAAAAATCTTTAAAAAACCATTTGCCTAGAAAAGATGTAACTTAAGTGAAAGCAACCTTAAGTAGTGAAGTTTCAAATTCGTTAAAATCAAAATCTTGAGGAGTAGGGTGATGCCACATTTGGGTTCCAATTTTACAAAGGAAACATTTTAATTCACAAAATCTGAAACGTTATAATGTATGGTTTTACCTATATGTAAGCATTTTAACAAATTGCTGATTTTTAAAATTGTTTAGACTTTGGCCCCTGGAAGATTATTGGGCCTCCAAGGGTTTCAGAGTTTGATGTAGGTTTATATCCCATATATAAACATTTTTTTTTTTTTGGATCTTGTTGAGAACTCCAAACCTCAACATGTGATATGGCTATAAAATCATCCTGTTAGAAAAGGGACTTGATTATAAACATAAGAATCACTGGATGAAAAAGTGAAACTATATGGAAACCTTGCTGAAACTTGAAGTTGAAGTTTCATGTATAGTTTCCGCAATGCGGAAACCATTATATCGATTCAGCAAGTATCCGTTAGGTTGCAGTCAGTAGAAACTTTAGTCTAAGATTCCTGATAGTTTCCGCAATGCGGCAGCCAAATGAAAAGTGGTGTAAATTATTATGGAAATATCAATCAGTTTCAGCACATTTCCGCTAGGTTTCAGTATGCGGAAATATTTAAGTTAAGATTCCGATTGGTTTACGCATCGCTGAAACTATTAATAAAATTTATTTGAGTTTAATAGTGATATCAAGTATTTTCAACAGGTTTAAGTTTAATTCTAGCCTAATGATCATGAATCCGTACATGCTTATATGTACAGTAGGTTTCAGCGTGACTGAAACTATATGTATACATGTAACTATCTGTAAATGTGGAAAATAAGGCGATTAACAAATTTACTTGGTAATTAATTTGATATGAAAAGAAAAACTGATGTCTCTCTAGTTTGATGATCAAATCATTAATCTTAGGTACTGGGGCACGTGTATATGTGTATACATTCTGTGTCCAGGTGATCTCTTCTTTGTGATTTTCCTGTATATTATGTGTGGATTGCAGGGTTTTTCTGTCAGGAGTGAACAAAAGACTGTTACATAACATATACGCAGTACTAAGCATGAGTTTATACCTGTAGCCCGGCAGGAATTTGTGTTTCAGTTTTTGTGTATCTCAGTCAGTAAAATTAATTAGTAATTAATAATAAGTTAGTAAAAAAGAGACTCTAGTTGTATATCGCAAACATTGTATGATGAAGTATTTTACTTACACTCATTTCATTGTTAGCGCTAGCAATATACCTATTTTGTAAGACTCCTTCTTAAATCTTTTATCACTTTAATTAATAAATCAATGAACTTTGTTGTACTAATTAAGCAAACAAATTAAGGTAAAGTCGTTTTAAATGCTACATTATTACAAACCATACCAAACAATCGTACAACCTGAACTTTATAGTTATTCATTTTTTTTTTTAGATTCTACGCCAATAGATGTACAGAGAAAAAACCCAAACATATTATAAGTCTTCAGTTGATAATATTAAGTAAAAACCACTTTGGGTTTGAGTCTAATATAATAATTGTTTATTTACATGCATTTTAGATTTTACTATGTGTGACTGTATCATGATCCGTGCATTTCTATACTTTATATTAATTACTTTCTGTACTGTAAACATAAATATTGATACATGTTTAAAAACATGTACATGTTTCTGTAATAAGATATTATAAGCATTAATTTTACTGAAGTTATACGTTATATTACAAAATCAGTTTAAAATCCATCACTAGTCATGTGGTGCAGGTGATTTCAATCCCATTTTTTTTAATTTGATGATAAATTTGTATACATATGATGTAGAACGTATACCAAATAATAAGTAAGTATTAGCACAAAACAGCTTCTGTCAATACTTCTTAAAACTATAACATGTAAACTTATGTATTTAAAATACTCATTCTATTCATATGTAGGTGGGTTCCAATTAAATTGTCAAAATCCATTGACCTAATGGTTTGCAATATTTAGTTATTGACAAAATATTTGAAAGTTTATATCAGTCACAAATTGTGTGAAGTCACACATGTCTTACTTCCCGGCTTGTTTAATGTTTAATGCTTTTGTATTTATAAGTATTTTTAACGTACTGTTCATCGTATGACCAAGCAGTGCACATGTGTAACTGTAAAATAATTGTCATGAATTCATCGTAGTTGTAAATTGACCGTACGGGTGAACCCTGTTAACCAGTCCACCGTCTAGACCCCCGTTAATTGATCGGCATATAATTATACCTGTGAGTTCTGTGTGTTCAAGCGGAACCTGCTGTGTTGAACATAATATTCACCTCTATATTTTGAATAAGACAATAACTGTGCTTAGAATCGCGGTAAAAATTGGACAAGTCAAGATTACCTTGCCAGTAAACTATATGACTCTATCATATGTAAATAAAATATAGTTATCGACAAAATCTGAAACACATGTCACAGCACAATTAGTTTAATTAAAACGTTAAACCATTAAACATTTTTAAACAAACGGTCGGCCATTTTTTTTTTTTTTTTTTATCACGTTTTACAATTTTACCCCCAAAAACAATAATTTGTCGTAGTTAACCAGAAGATACCGACTCCAACAGTTAATATTTAAAATAAATATATGTAAAAAGTATTCTACTCAGCAAAAAATTATAATTTTGATTAAACTGTATTTATGTTACACTATCCCATGATGCACTTCGCCAAGATTCTTAGCGGGTTCTGATTGGTCAGTATTGGCGCACTTTACAATTCAGAGCCAAGGTTAAAATGGACAAGAAGGTGCTGTTGTAAAATGGAAAATTGAGAAACATTTTAAACCTCTACAACAAGGAGATAATACAGAAACGAAGAACTGATATCAAGGTAACTTAATTCACAATATACATGTAGATACTCCCGATAACATTTTCAAAGCTTTTACCTATCTCTCATTTGCAAACGAGATCTCGCGCCATCAAAATGGCCTCATTTTTCCAAATTTGGTTCGGCATTCCATTCCCATATCTCTTTAAAATATACGTTTTGAAAAAATTATTAACCAAGTCATATGCATGATACTCAAGATAGAGTTTGTTAGAATATCCAGGGACGTATATCTGGATGCTTGGTTGGTTAACAAGACGAACAATGAATCTTTTTCACACATTTCACAATTGACAAACTCTAAATGTAACGTAAGTATTTAAACAATTTTTTTTTATTATTAAATCCGGAAAATGAAATCTTTCGTTTTTCTTTTTTCAGCATTGACAGCATACCAAGTCAGTGTTTCCGGTGATTAGTTGCATCCTCTCTTCGGTTAATGTTTTGACCAGCTGGACGATGTGAACGCAAGGTATTGCTTTCAAATTGATTATTTTCACCCTTAACTTACACATTGTTAGATTTTTATAATTTTACTGTAGTAATATGGGGGAAATCCAGGTCGAAGTTCTGGGTAAGGAGGTTGGGAGGGGGGGGGGTGAAACACACTTATAGTTGATTAGTTCTTCCATTGTTCAACAATTATTGAATCAAAATGAAAATAACCTGGTTTTAAACATAAAATGAAACATTTTAGACCAGATACTACTGTAGTCAGTGTATGACATAATTTCATAAGCAACTGGCAACTGTAAAGTAGCTTCTTCTATAATCAGAATGGAATGTAATGCTTTTATTACATGTTAGACTGAATGTTTATTGTTTAATAATTTAAATAAAACTTTCTCATACTTGTTTAAGATACAAAGAACAGACATAAAGTACAGCCCAGTGAAAGGAACAAGTTCATAACAAAAAGAATTTTAATGCTACTGCTGTCCAGAACTACCAACCATGATGTGATCTTACGTGAGTGCTTCACAAGCCTGGAGAATGCTCGAAAATCCCCCCAAAAGGCCTATTTCCATAAACTACGACTCAGGTTACATCAACAGCCAGGGACACTCCTTATTCATTCAAATGGACACATCTCTACGACTGATTAAACCTCTGCAGAACAAAGACTTTGTAGCTGTAAAGTATTCCCATTTCAAAGAACCTATAAACTATGAAAGAACTTTTTATATGATCAAATACCAGTAAGTTGCAATGTCTATCTGTAAGCTAAAATCTAAGAAAATCACACGGTTTTGGCTTATCAAATGATTGATTAGACCTTGATATTATTTTTCATTTTCTGAAATAATTTGTTTTATTTGCATAAAATATTAGACTCCAGGTAACATATATCCACCCACCTCCCAGTTGATAATATGCATGCATTGTTAATGATGTTGATACCTAGTAGTTGATTTATAAACATGTTCACAATCCAAACACAACCCCGAATGTTAATTTTATTTTACCATATGATGTGTACTTTTTAAATAGAGAACTGAAAAGGCATATCTACTTAAACTAACTAACCGTTGTCTGAAAAATCTTAATATAAATCAATTCCTGAATCAGATAGATAGATAGATAGATAGATAGATAGATAGATAGATAGATAGATAGATAGATAGATAGATAGATAGATAGATGAATAGATAGATAGATAGATATTAAGTACATTTGGTGTGGGTTTTTTTTTTTTCATTTTCTGTGTTTAAACATTTATTGATAACTTAGTTCTTATTTGCAGCAATGTATGAAAAACAAGAGCCGAGCTCGTTGCAAGCAACGAGGAGGTCTTCCGTTACAGCTTCCAGTCAAGAAAGAATTGTCAATCAGTCTTAATAAAACCATCCCCTTTCTCCTTACACTTGTCAGGGTCTGACAGGTATTGATAGGAGGTCATCTTCACACGACCTTAACTTCTGACCAATCAGGGCTTTAGAAAATCAATTTGAACTCTTCAAAAGGAGACAAAAAATTAATTCATGCCTATTTCTATGTATTAATGCAACCTCCAGACTGCAGAGTATTGAAGAGTTACACCTCTCATAAAACAAATAAAGGCATGTCTGTGATAAGTTATGGCTATATTGAAATTGTATGCAAATGTAGAGGTCATGGTGAGATGACCTCTTATCGATACCTATCAGACCCGGTGAGTGTAAGAAGAAGGGGGTGGTTTTCATTAAACTGGATTGTCAATATGATAATAGTAAGTTCAGAAAATCGAAAACGAGGCTCACTTTCAAAGTATTATTTTCATACCAGCCATATTCTTCGTTTAACTTACTTCACGGTTATATCAATTTATGATAACTTAAAACACACATCTTATGTGTACATGTATTTAATTATTCCAACCAAAAAATCACGACGATAAATACGTTTGTGTACAACTGATGACAAGATACAAACTACCGTTATGTCAATACCATAGAGTAATAAACACAAAATTCACTGCACTGATACAGTGTTATGTTTCATAAACATTTTGATTCCCTGTACTCATACTTACACATCTACCGCTAACACATGGAATAGTTTATATAAAGTGCAGTGTTAAAATTAAACGATTGAAAAGAACACCAACTGTAAATAAACGATAACGCCTTCTCCCACCTGAGGGAGCGCTACTAGTATACGAGACTGAGGTGAGCAGTGGTAGGGATAACTATCCGTATAATGTTTGGCCATGCAGGCACTCAGCATTATTTTTGAAAGGATAAGCATATTTATCCGAAATCTTGACAAGCATATGAAAGAAATTCTCAAATCTTCAAAATCATAATCCGCGGTGGTGGTAGGGGTTGTGAGGCAGCTCTAACTTTTTTTTAAAATATGATTACGTTTTAAATATGCCAAAAATATGTTTTGCCTTGAGCGCTCATCTAAAAAGTGAGTGTGGGGTGGGGTGTGTCAATACCCCAAAATTTAATTTTCTAAATGTAAATTTAATGAAAAGTTTGGCTGAAAGCAGAACTCCCACTGAATCAAAAATCATTTTTGCCACTTTAGTGCGACACATAGAGATACCTCTGGTTTTACAATTATTTCATATCACATATCAATATCCATGTTTTAGTTATAATATCTTGGAATGTTTTAAGATACAATGTCATTTATTTAAAGGTATATGTGGCGTATGTTCAGTGAACAACAATAATAAGATCTGTATATTTGCTTCATTTCATTACTTAAATATAGGACTTTCACACAAATTACGCTTTAAAAGTCAATCGCATAACATAAAGATACAAGCACTTAATTTTTTTTTTCTACCGGCACAGTACAAATTACAAAAGATTTTAAAAACCCCGCCTTAAATGGGTAACGTGACATCCATCTCGGTCTATCAACAACAATGGCGACGACGAGAAAGATAGGTATACCGTTAAGTTTGACAGATTTGGCAGGGAAAGAGAAAAAGAGACAGACTGACAAGGATAGAAACAAAGGGAAGATTGTCATCGGAGACCATATAGATTGATGGAATACGAATTAAAGCCGAATTAAACTTAAGTCTCCATCATGAAGTTGTAGGGGTTTTGCTAGTCAGGTTCGTGCTCCCTCTGTTCCGTGTATTTACTTTATATATAAAGTTATAAACCACAAGTGGATTTTCGTTTAGAGGAATTTTTCAATAAAGAATTATAAATAAACACTCTCAGTACATGCATCCTTCAGGAAGAGGGGTATTTACTCCGTTTACCGTGTCTATGATGCTAAAATTGTGTCTAATCTTTATTACACAAGACTAACAATTTATATCGTTCTACATTAATGAATATCGAAATAATACTGCTTCTAGTGTCATCTGAAATAAGAATCATCTAATTTAAGACATAAAAAACGTGATTATAATTTGTAAACAAACTGTTCTTCCATCGAGTTTTTCATGCTAGGTTTTCCCGCACTCATGCGCAGTGGCGTTATAAATGGCGGATCACATTAATATTCATCAGACATGTAGCAAAGTTTGGAGACAAAAAACTAAAGACAGAATGTTTTATGGGCCTAGAGTTTGTGAAACGTCTAATTATAAGAAGCATGATGTATATTACTACTCAAACTCATGTCAAAATTTTACTCCAAATTCGCCACATATACCTTTAATAAAAATACATTTATTGATGCATACATGTACTATTAATTCTTCAGATTGACGTGTGAACCTAAAAATTATCAATTTTGTTCAGTCGTTTACTTGAGTAATAGAGAGGCATAAAACAGCGTTTTATCAAGAGCACTGTGTACATTGTATATGTAAACCAAACCGGAATAGATGGTGTGACGTCAAAATAATTAGGTTTTTTTAATACAAAAGAGATCTACATAATGTCAGCCTCCAGTAAATACGATTTCTCAAACTTTAACATATAACAATAAAGAAAACCACTTGAAGAACACAATCATATCTTTATCACTTAATTATAACTTTGAGAAGTACATATATTTTTGGGAGGCAACTGTGTCGCAACTCTGTCGCAAGTCAACTGAATTATGCTCCAAGGTCTTTCAAAGAAATAAGAAAACTGTCGACACTTGCAGTACTCTATGATTTCTATGGCGACCGACTGCATTGCATAACGTATTTCATAACTTCTAAACATGAGAACAAATAATAATTATTTAAGATCTTTGACTAAAAACTTTATACTTATATTTAACAATTGACGCCCCCTTCCAAGTGTATTTTATCACATAACAATTGATGATCTGCAATCAAAAATTAGCTATCTGTGTCCAGGGCTGTGTACACTAAAGCGACATATTTTCGGTCGCACGGGGTGTTTGAATTAACAAAGACTGGCCGAATAAACAAACAGATTGCAAAGTGAAACACATTAGAAGGAACTTTAACAGATAAGGAGTCATCAAAAATTGATTATCGACACATTTCAATTTTCGATTTCTGTTCGCCAAATTTGAAAAAGAAATATCAGCTCGAGCACTGGGGGGGGGGGGGGGGGGGGGGGGGGGGGGGGGGGGGGGGGGGGGGGGGGGGGGGTAGCACAGCGATGAGTTAGTTTTTCCAATGAAACAAACGACAATACAAAAGAACAAGTGACCGCTAGAATCAGAACAAAACTTGTTTAAAAATTCATGTGAATATTCTTAAAAACAATCACTGAATCTCTCAACTCCGTACAATTCTTTAATCGTGCCAGCACCTACCGCATACATGTTATATTGTAACAAGGAACTTTGATTTGATTTTTAAACTGCCTTGAACGCTTGGAGAATGTATGATTTTTACTATGTAAACCCTGCTACACTTTTGTACCGCTCTTAAGAAAATTCTTTCACTTTCTACACTATTTAATTTTTGTGTGAGTCGAATATTAATTCCCACACCAGTATATACATGCATACATGTACATATAGACTCGTTGGCCAGGTAAAGTTTGAATATTTTCTTAACAGTTTTGAACTCTATAAAAAGTCTACGCTTTATGTAACGGAAATAATCATGAGTAACTACAGTATATTCATCGTCGGAACCCATGGGTTTTCCATCCGTTACACTGCTTGAATATATTACCTGGATTAAAAAATATCAATGTAGGTAAAAAAGTGTACTGTAGAAAGGTAAACTGTGTGTAAAGAACAATATTCACTATCACTATCTTCACTATCTTGCAGTGTATGTTTTTCACAAAAGATGGACACTTTAGCCTTTTCAAAAATATTTTATGGTGTACATATTTATTTTAGTTCAAGACAAATTGAGATAAGTGTATCATGTTCATGTAACAGTGAAGTTGTTTTTGGTTAATTCATATACATGTAGTTATTTTGTAAATTGCATTCATATTTTTAAGAAAGTAAGATCTTTTGCATTTTTAAAGGGAGGTTTGATATGCATTTGATCGAGAAGAAAACAAGTATAAGTACAAATGTACACATTTTTATGTGAAATTTTTTTTCTTCAATTTTATCATTTTTTAAATAAAAGTCCCTGATAAGGGAATTGCCATATGAATGTTTCTCCAATATTGTACCTTGGTTGTATTTTATCTATTATTGGAAACAATTTAAGTTTTGTGAACAAAATAAATTTGGAACTGTTTGAAATTGTGTTGTTTTTACATATATTAGAAAACTTGCAGAGTTTTTGTGAAAGCAAAATAAAAAAATGTTTCAGTAAGTTTTAGTTGCAGAAACCCTTTGTTAACAATATGTATCCAAACAATTTATGGAGGTTAAAACTATACAGAAACTTCAAGTTTCAGTAAGTTTCAGTTGCGGAAACCCTTTGTTAACAATATGTATCCCAATCCCAATCGTATATGGAGGTTGAAACTATGCAGAAACTTCAAGTTTCAGTAAGTTTTCATTGCGGAAACCATTTGGATTCATATACAGCCTAAGTTTCCGCACTGCAGAAACTTAATGAAACTGGAAGTTTTCGTACTGAAACCTGTCGGAAACTTAAAGTAACCTAACGTTTCCGCAAAGTTTCCTAAGGTTGTCCGCAGCGCTGAAACCAGATATGTCATCCAGTGAATATCCAATAGGAATATGGATTTTTCTTTATACAGGATCCACATGTATTATATACATTGTCCAGATATTTTGATTATGACTCCATTCAGCTGATTTTATTATGCCTATTGTTGCTCAGGTGGTGAGAGATGTGGCCCAGGGCCCTCTTGTCATGCGAATATCTTGCTACCACATTTGCAAGGTATTTGAATGAGAAAATATTCGCACAATTTTAACACGATTTTCATATGAGAAAGAAATTGCATGATTTTCGCACAATTTTCATATGAAAAAAAAATCGCAAGAAGATCGTCACTTTCCTAGTGAATCAATACAGAAACCATGTGTTTTATATGTCAAAAAGCATTTTTTTTTTTATCAAAGAGGCACTTCATTTACTTTGATTTCAAATTTTTGACTACGTTTCTTATTAGTTTAAAGTATAAGTAATGAATAAAAACGATAATGCGTTGAATAGTTTCGAGAAGGACCGAGATGTAGTTATTTTCTCTTAACTTTTAAACACTTATCTTACCTAAAAAAAAAAAAAAACCTATTAAAATTGAAAAAAAAACCACGATTCCGTTACATTTCCTCTCTATAAGACACCTTTTTAAAAAGATTTTATCCATAGATTTAACAAATATAAACAAAAGAAGTTTTATTTTCTTTTACTTTGATAAATATATTTTTTATTATTAAGAAAAAATAAAACGTATTATTGACAGTACTGGACATAAAATATTAGATATCATTACACATATATTTACAACAAATATTGAATTCTACAGTGTGTTACCTCTGACCAAACCAGATTTTCTTCTTTCTCATAAAAAATGCAAAATAATTCGTATAAAATAATAAAGAGCATACAACCTTCGTTGAGCAACGAAATCATGTTTCAGGAATGATAATAAAACGATCAGAAAATATAACTTTGGCGTAACATTCAACATTATTTTTTTTTAAATGGACGTCCCCCAGTGTGGCACTACTTACACATTTCTTGTTTGGCCTAATTGGTTTTCATTGGATTATTTTAAAGAAAGGCCACCACTTTTTTGAATACTTGTTCGTTTTTTTACCAGGAGGTCACCAATTTTCATTTAAATATAATTAATTTTTATTCAACTAAAAATAATGTGCACCAGGAGAGGTAAAAATTGTTGATCTGGGGTAGAAGCTGGAAATCTCGACAGTTTATAGACATATGAGCGGGCAGAAGACAAAAAGTGTATTCGACAAAATGATTTATTTCAAACATGACACACCATACTAATGCAATATAAGTTTCCCGCAGAACTTCCTACTGTGTAGTATGGTGTAAAGGTGTAATCAGTTTTACACTTAAAAATGAATTGCAACATATGTTTTCTATGCATTAGGATTATCGCTGGCATATGCATATGGTATGTTACATTTTGTTTTAAAACTGAGGTTTATGTCACCTTATAAAAAAATTCATATCCTGCACGTCATCACAATTAGTCATAGTGATGTTATATGCAGAAGATTTTGTTGCAAAGTGAATAATTTCAGGTTTTCTTTTAAAATTCTTCTGAAATTACATTGATTATTAAAAAAAAAAATATTTGCATCTGTTACATTTATATTCGTGTTATAATCAAATGAATTATTTGAGAGAGAAAAATCATTATATGTCATTGAAAATGGGTACATAATTTATCAATATTCGAAGTTTCTGGACACAAGGGAGGCTTTTAGCGTAATATAGTATAACAGTCTACACTAATTAAAAAACACCTCTTGAATTTCAACTTTACCTATAGGTAGCATTATTAAATCAATTATTAATATTAAATTCATTGAGGTGTCTCACTCCTCAGGTTTTGATTTCATTGCGCACATGAACATTATATTTGAAATGAGTATGATTTTATTTATTTAATTAGCACAGGAAGATTATCATTCCATAATTAGTCAGCATTCATGAAGAAAACCCAATTAAATTCAATAAATAAACAAGGTTTGGGAGAAATCTTTTTTTTCCGTACAGAAGAATTTTTAAACAAATTGAACAATATTATGAAATTCCAATATACTATTATTTTTATTGTACTTTATTCATTACACAAATTTTAAACATTTTATATGTATGGAACATATTCTATAGGTTTTGTGAAACATGTACAAAATTAAATCTTGAGAGCGTGATCGACTTTTAGCATAAAATGATGCATATATATATATATATATATATATATATATATATATATATATATATAAAGTCTGAATTTTTTAAAGCAAAACTTTCCAAGAATTTTAACTTTGAAGCCACCTATCTTAAATTTAACATCACCGACCCCATAATTTATATCTAGATCCTTTATTGTAGGTCGACAGCAGGTTATAGAACAACATATAGAATGAATTAATTTAAATCTTAACCTTTTAAAAATAATTAATTAAAACGTGCATGGTTTTAATTAAAAAAAGAAGAAATAAATTACTTTAGTGGTTCACATTATACATTTGACTGGCAACCTAGCATGAATGTATTTAGTTTGGCTTGGTATTGATCTGTTTTGGATTTATAGATTATTTCTTATGTAACAAAGATACGCATTTTGCCGGGCTATAGTATGATTGTTATTTTTTTTTTTACAAAAATGTGCGATGCAAAAATAGTGGAAAATATTTAATTAGAAATTAAATTAAATTTAATGTACTTGAAATAATTTTAAAAAAGTAATTAAAATGACGCACACAAACATACACTTAATCGTAACAATTATTTACATTACAAATCTTGCAACATGGATTAAAATTCATAAAAGAAGCATTCAGATAACCATAACAAAAGTCATTAAATTTATGATTATTCGAAACATCTACTCAGTTATTGAATTCACTCAAAAGAACAAAAATAACCAACATCCCCTAAAACACTGAAAACACATAACTGAATCCTAAAGTAGTTTATATATGTCAAAAATACATTAGCTATATTGTAACACGAGGTTAAGATGAAATATGTATCAGTATTAAGTCAATCCTTTTTATCGGCCAAAGTTATGACTTAGGAATCAAAAGCGTGTCCCGAAGGTTTGAACATTTACAGTATAAATCTAGCAAATGAAAGAAGTAATTATAATGTTTTCCCAAAAGTGTGATTGAACAAAACCTGAACAATTTCTAAGCCACATTACTTCTTGCGTAACCAAATTTGCATTATCTCCTGCCCTATCTTCTGCAGGAAATTGCATTTTAGACCAAGCCTGGTCTCCAAATTAAAACATACTTCTCCCTAATTAATGCAAAACTTAAGCTGGCAGGTAAGATTTACCGTTTTTAAGTTTTGAAGCAAATACTTTCATTGGCTCTAGACCCCTAAATTTACTTAGCTACTTTTGAACAATGTCAATTAAAAAAAAAACAAACAAGAAACAAAACAAACAAAAGTAATTGATTATATGGAGAATTGCTTTTGTATACGTATTTAGAAATTCATTTTAAAAATGCGGAGCCAAAAATCATGAGCATAAGTAAGCATTTATTAAAACAATAATTTCGACTTAGATTGCCAAAGCGTCTTTATTAAAGATTCATAATTGTTTCAGACCTTTTTAGGACCTTTGTTTGAAATTGAGTACCCTATTAAATATATTTAGAAAAACAAAAATTATTCCGGAAGTATTTATCTCATTTTTTGCATGATGTTGACATGTTAATAAATATTTACAATAAACCATGAAAACTTGAATGGAATTAGACGTCAATGGAGCGAGATATTCAAGTATGAAAACAAATTTTACTAAAAAAATAATAAAATTGATAAAGAATTTAATTCAGAGTCAGTGTAAGGTAATTCGTTAGTATCATTGATAGGATATTCAAAATATCAGTCACCTATTTATGATATGTGTTCATCTTTAATATATTTTGTATAGATGATTTATCCTACAAGAAAACCGCTATCCAATCAAGTACATTTCCAGGCCAGGATATGTATAAGGCTTACAGTGCAGTTGATCGAGTCAGAGAAACGTGTACGAGAACATATGAAATAGGACCCGATTCTCCACACAAGACAGTGTGGTGGAAAGTGGATCTCGGTGGAGTTTTCAACATTTACAGCATTAACATCCAGTTCAAAAACTACGACGGTCACGGTTTGTATACCATGTTTTTACTGCAAATGTGTATAACACTGCTGCTTGAAAAAAATATCATACAATTTACCATTGATATGATAAAATTGAATTACTTGTATATTCTAATGTCTTAATCAATAGAAATGTGTATGCTTTGATTCAATATTTGTACGCATATATAAGCTTGGTTAAAAACCAAAATAATGTTTTAAGCAGGGTTTATATAAGAAAAAAACATGTTATTAGAATGGTAAAAATAGGCGGGCGGGCGGGCGGCGGTCAAAGAGCACCCCTATTGTACGGATAACTCCTCCTAATTTTTTCAAGATAGAACTTTTTTGTTTTGCTGATCAAATGTACATAGATTCAAGACGCATAGTACTTGAATGTTGATTTTTGATAACTTTGGTAAAAAATACCAGCTGTTGAACTTAGTCTTTTTTTTTTTCTTTTTTTTTTTTTTACATATTATCGCATATAGGACACTGCTATTGTACAGATCATTATCCATACAGCTTTTAAGATAGGAATTGTTTGTTTTGCAAATTAATGGTACATATATCAGAGAGGTGCATATTACTTGTATTTTGATTTCTGATATTTTTTACAAAAGATACTAGCTGTTGAAATTAGTCATTTTTGTCATAATATTGCATAAAGACTACGCCTAATATATGGATAACTCCTCCTATAGTTTTCAATATACGATAGGTTTTTTGTTTTTGATGGGGGTTTTTTGCAGGTCAATTGTACATATATTCGAGATGTGCATATTACTTGGGTTTTGATTGTTTTTGCAGAAAAGTACCAGCTGTTAAACTTTATGTATATATTAGGCTTCCATTACTGTACGGATAACTCCTCCTGATTTTCAAATCAATGTTACATATAATGAAGTGTATTGTTGCAACCACTATTGAAATAAATTACTTCAATAGTGGTTGAAAATGTATTTCATTATAAAATGCACTCTGCAACCACTATTGAAATACAACCACTATTAAAATAAATATTTAAATAGTAATTAGGGATGCATTTCATTATGAAAATCACTATTGAAATACAAACATGATTGAAATTATCATTTTAGTAGTAGTTGGGAATAAATTTCATCTTAAATATTACTCTGTAACGACTATAAACGCGTTCCAAAATCAAAACAGAAAATCTTTTTGTCTGTTTTGAACGTTTTACCCCATAAAAGCACAAATATAAGCAAATCAAGACAGTTTAATCTTTATTTTCCGCATATCACAGAGAGGACACCGTAACAAGAATCAAGAAACTTTTCAGAGTGGAAATTTACCCCAAAAAACTAACCAAGCATCTCTATATTA
>WFKH01011926.1:74780868-74791707 GCA_016163765.1 Magallana hongkongensis
TTATGCGGAAAATAAAGCTTAAACTGTCTTGATTTGCTTATATTTGTCCTTTTATGGGGTAAAACGTTCAAAACAGACAAAAAGATTTTCTGTTTTGATTTTGGAACGCATTTATATTAACTCATTTGGAAAGAATACATATGTTTATCTCTTTTTAGAATTAAGAATGAAATAGATACTTTATTTAACGAACTATCTTAATACACGATTTAGGTATAATAGACTCGCATTTTATGCTAAAGGAATTTTGATAGTGACACCAATGAAAGAATTTTCACTGCTGTGCAGATAATCTACCGGTATAACCTGTTCTCGGAGATTTACCTACGTACAATACGTGTTTTCGTATTTTTCTCTACCTTTCTTGTTCAATAGATATATCATATTTTACGAAAAATGTAAGTTGTACAGAAAGTTGGCTTTTGGGTATAAATAACTCATTTTTTTTTTCACAAAAAGCAAGAATGGAGAGAATATGTAAATGATAGTATCTTAAAATGAAAACAAAAGATAAGAAATTAAAAATAGTTCATGTTTTCCGTTTTTTGTAAGGAGTTGAAACAATGGAAAAATAAAACGCAATAAAATGACGTTGCCATGAGTTTGGGATTGCTCCGGGTCACTGGACGTAAGCAAGTTTGTCAGCCTCTCAGGAATGACCTAATAATGTCATTGACTACAAAATTTTCACATTAATAAATGGTATCCTGGTTATCTTTTTGGTAAAATTTTCCATGGGAGTAAGAGTAAATGTCTCAATAATTTCCGAACAGCCCTCGCAAGTTTAAAAAAATTGCAAAAAAAAAAAAATGTCGCGTTTTATCTTTTTAGTTTTCAACCTGATAATATTTTGTCATTAGATGTATTTCAAAAGTTGAGGGTCTTACCAAGACCTTTCATTCAGTATGAAGAAAAGGGGTTGGCTTCTATTATTAGGGAGTTAGAGGCTTCAAAAGTTTTGTTTTCGTCCATAATTTGTAAAGAAAGATATTTTTTTGATGCATTATTGAAGGAAAGTTGTTAAGAAATTAATTCTGATTCCATCCGTAGTATTGAATTTGATGTTTTTATAATATACAGTTAGTTTTTGCAGAAACAATTTTAACCAGATCGGCCTATTTTTCGTGGGATATGCACGTTTAAGAAGTTATGAAAGGAGTTCTTGTTATGCATTATTTAATACATGCAGCACGTAAAGATGATTTAAAATTATCATATTTTTTCATTGAAATGTATATTTTCATTTTATAAACATGAACCTCTCATGACTTTATTATCCCCTCGCGCAACTTGTTGCGAAGGGGATATAGCATCGCTACTGTGCGTGTGTGTGTTCGTATGTGTGTATGTGTGTGTGTGTGTGTGTGTGTACTCCATTTCAATTTTCTAGTAAATTCCAAGAAAACCCTCTCATGAATATCCATCAAACTTTGTACACTTCTTTGGCATGGTAAAAGGACAAACCCTGTTGATTTCAAAATCAATTGATTAAGTATTTTTTTTAAATTATCGTAAAAAATGAAGTTAAAAACATGAATTTTATGTGCGACTTGACAATAGACATTTCCGGTAATTTTATGTACGACTTGAAGTTAATCGCTACCGTATACAGTTCAAATCAACAACTTGACATTTTTGGGGATTTAAACCTAGTAAAGGTAAAAAAAAAAAACCCGTTTTGTAGCATTGGAGTGTTAGACGAGTGCCCATAGTTAAAAGTTGAAGCGGGCAAGAGATTTAAGTCTGCCGATTTACATCGAAACAAGCAGTCGAGTTTCGGACAAATTTTCCCGTATTACTTAAAATAGAACTAGTCCAAAATTCAGTAGAGACTTTGACAGATATTGCACATTTATCACGCGAAAATTGTTTTATATTAATAATAACTGCATATATATCTACTATACTATGGGTTAATTATAATACGACAACTAGCAACTAGAATTTCCATCAGAGCAGACTACAGAGCGCTTGATTTTCAGCTAAGTTTCATAATGTGTACGGATCGTTTATGTATGCTTATATAAAAATGAATGTTATGTAAACCCCCTCCCCCAATTTATACACCACAAAGCTTGGGGACTGGGATTAAATAGATATTACATGTATGTATTCAAAGTGGTTTAAAGAAATACTTTCTTTATTTTGATCTGATAAATTTACATGTACATTTGTATTTTCCTAAATAACGTATTCCCCCGTACAATAAGTCATGTCGCGAGGGGATGCTCCGCTTAGCGGTGCCCTTGTTTTAGTTGTTTTTTTTCAAAACTGTGCCCCTCTCTATATTAAGATGCATTTCGAGACTCAGGTAACCGATCGATAGCAGAGTCGCTAGCTGTATATATGCCGTCGCCCAGACGACAGTGCATGTGCTTATAGAGCTGGACGTAGACATGTTTAAACGCCCCACTGTTTTACAGTAAAAGAGACATCTTAAATTGTCCCATTACTGGAAGATGTGTTAATAAAATGTTTCCTATAAATGGTGAATAGACTCAATTGTTCTACAATACCCTTGTACTGAAACCAACTCAGGCCTTTGAGTTTGTAGATGATCAGTTTTATTCATTGAAGTATACATTTTCTATATGGGATGTAGTACGCATTTTGTTAAAAGCTGTAAAAATAAGAAAATAAATTTACAATATTGAAAATACTGACATTTGACAATACTGACGCTATGAATACACTGTCTGAAAAAATAGACTGACTTAATTCTTTCAAAGTAAATAAAGTAAAAAATAGAATTGATATACTTGTAAGAATGTTGAACACAATGTAATATGATATCAATAAGTATACACTTATTATATGTAGAATAATTTATAATAATTTACTTAATAAACATGATAACTATAATTTCACGCACGGATGATTTTGGTGCCAATGAGTGAACAGTTCTTTGTATACATTACAATATCATAATATATATCAATAAACACTGAACATTTGTTTATATCATATAAATAATAAACAACAAATACAAGTACTTACACCGTAGGGCTATTCATTTCTGGAATGTGTACACTTGTACAAATTGGGATTCCAGTGACTCTACCGACTCAAAATAAACTCTAGACTAAATGACAAGAGAGTAAAAGAAAGGAGAGTAACTCTTAAATGAAAAATTAATTCGTACACAGAATATTCATGAAAACAACACAACCCTGCCGTCCAATTAAGTATAATGTGTATTATGTACGCTGGTAATCAAAACGAAAACAGGATTGATTCGGATAGAAGGTTTTTAAAGCATTACAAAATACTGAATTACGATGAAGATAATATTATTGTGGAGATGATTTTTAAAAAGTGAATTTAATATTCATCAATACTACTACTTGAATCCAAAGCTATTAATTTTTAGTTACGGTTATTAGGGATATTTATTATGACTTGCCCCGCGTTTTATAACTATTTGCAAAATAAAAAAAAATATCGAACAGCCTTCATCAGTAATTTATAAATTATCTACATACAAAAGAGGCAGTCGAATAACTGTGTAATTATTAACGCACTCGTTATCCTTTATGGAGGTAATTTGCGTGGTAAAAACGCTCTTCAATGTTTATCCATTACGTTTTAGCCTTGCCAATCAAAAGAATTCAACAAGTTGTATATTGATAGATTGCCAAATTAATTGACTTCCGTATCTGCAATGTTTTTTTTTTTTTTACACATTCCTTAAACTGTACACTAAGTGAATACATTCTTAACCCCCCTCATTTTTGATTATTTTAAATCACGAGTGTACACTATGCATATTAATGTGTACATATAAATAGCCATAAAAATAAACACTTTAAGTGCTGAATTTTAAAAGATTTTGCGTACATGCAAGTCGAACAATGTGTATTGTGAGGGCCGGACTGATACTGGCGCTGCTTGTTCTACAAATAAAGGATGTAGGAAGTATAGGGATGTTATATTTTAAACGATAGCTTTCCTAAAAGCTTTAATGACTCTTCTCAATCATTTCATTGGAAGCTTGAATTAGTTACCTTCGCTGCATATATGTAGCTCTCGGTCTGAAAAAAAAAATCAGATTGACTACCATCCGAATTTCAACCCGAGGACTAGTGACTTGCAGCTATAATTACCTAAAAAATACATTTTAAAATTTGCCGCTGTTCATAAAATCATTAAGAGATGTGCAGATTCAAGTAGTAATAAGTCGTTTGACATAGAATTATAATATCTATTTGTATTATTTTCAATAAAATTATTTCATTTTTTCAAGCTTGTCAATGAAATGAAAACAGTCTTACATGTTATATGTCATAAAGATAGCAATATTCAAGGTCTTTTCGTCATTTTAAAGCAAGGGACTCTCTAAGTATTCACATTGTGTCTCTAAAAGTTCCTATTTTGAACTCATCCATCACAACGGTGCGTAAAAATTAATGTATGGGACATCGTGGCGCGAAGTCCTGTTTTACCTTTCATATTAATGAAATTTCGATTGGTTGAATGGATTCTTTCATGTTGTAGAGTGGGGGTATCAAATCAATTTAATCGTTCAAAGTTTTGAATTTGTTAACAACGAATTATATTAGATCGAATGTTTTAGAAACGATTTATAAATTTAACATAGTCATTGTTTTAATAGGCTGAAGTATAAGAGTGTACACGCTCTATTCTAGACAAATGAAATCGTCCAGTAGATCGATAAAATTTGGCTTCTGAAACAAAACTCTCTGGCATTTTGGTTCTTCCTGTTAACTATACAGACTGTGTGTCACTCTAAACTTATGATTTTGTTTACTTACAATAATTCAACATCAATTATTAATTATCAATGTACATTCAATCATAGTACACAATCTTGTTGCGATGACTCCACTCCCCGCAATAATATCTATTCTTAAATCAGGATTACACACGTGCTTGCGCATGGTAGAAGAAAGCTGGAACTCAATGTCAACTTTCAGTTACCGATATATTCTTTTGAAAATGTATTTCTCCTTTAATAAGTGGCAACCGATAATAGTGAAAAACAGAGGAATGCGTGATCCGCGCATACGAACTGCTGGACACAATACTTCTTTTTCAACCAGCTTTCGGCCAATGATAATAAGAGAATATCTTGGACTTCATATGGAAAATAACATATTTTCTTTTTCCCCCTTTTCAATAAACAAAACAAACCAACAAACAAAATTGATCCCGAAAAATATAATAAAAAAGAAACCTCTAAAACAAGCTAAAGATCATTCTACATCCGCAATATTGCCTTTTCGATCTTTGTAATCGTTGTAGATTCATTATTATAATTTAATTATGATCAGAATATCTTAACGGTATTTGGTACATTATCTCAATTAATGCCAGGGTTCGACACTAACTTTTTTATGCATTAGTCCAGCCGGACTAGTGCCTGTTTATTTTAACTAGTCCGCAGGCAATTTTATTTGCCCGTCAAAAATAAATTAAAATGAATTACCGTATTTGTCTTTTATAATATTCACTTTTTAAATAGAATTTGTAAGAAAGGGGTGCGTAATATACACCAATGTCCATAATGTTTTTCTTACAGGTGCTGCACTTGTTTAGTTGTATTGTGCTATGCAGTACATAGCAATGAGCTGCGTATTCACTATCTCCGTGTAGTTGGTGTATGCCGCCATTACAGATGTTATAAAAAGATCTGTACAATAGATCCAGGCTATGAGCTACCTTGTTCTTTTCATTATCTAAGTTCTTTAAAAATCTGTTTAAAATAATAGGTAATTTATGACAAATGATTTAAACACAATTCATTTTAATTAAACAACTTACAGAAGAATCGTTTCACCTTTATTATTTTAAAACACATAAGCGTCCCTATCGAAGCTTGTTGTGAACATGTGCGCTTGTCACCTATTTTCTTGGACATCCCCTTAGGGCAAAGAAATAATCAAGTCACCCATAACATCATGCATACCTCTGTTGTTTTTGCTCGGTAACTCTATAATCATGGCATTATGTATCATATGCTAGATAATAAAAATATATTCAGGGTTTTCCAGTAAAATGTCGACAATCGCACATCGTAAATTTATACATTTTTTTTAAGCAAAACTTTTGTTAGTCCGACCTGACTGACTAGACAGAAATTGTGTTAGTCCGAAGGAAAATCTATTAGTCTGTGACTAACGGACTAAGGCTAGTGTCGAACCCTGAATGCTGAAACTTCAATACATGTTTGTATACGCCAGACTTATGCACATTTAGTCTTGCCTGGTCAACTTGTCATATGTGTAGTTTGAACATAATGTATTCACGAGAGAGAGAGAAGGAGAGAGAGAGAGAGATTCTCCGTCCTTTTTACATTGATCATAGTATCGGTATCTCCGTTTGTTGTGTGCAACATTGAATACATTAGTAGTAGAGTAGCAGAGTATACTAAAAAGAAAAAAAAAATGGCAAAAAGGGAAAGAAAAAAAACAAGCTTTAAAACCAAACAAAAAAGTCCAAATACCCATGTAACATTGTATCAGGTAGGCACGATATAGAAGCCATTGCTGATCAATGTTTTCATTCACGCATCTGAAGAGGTCTTCCGTCCGCTTTTTAGAAGGTGATATGACATTGACAATGAAAATGATCTGGAAAAAAGAGCGGAGTACTGATGCTCCTCTGCATCGCTTTTCATAAAAGCTCTCCTTTTGGGGGAAAAAAGAATTAAACTTTTAATCTTCCAGCCTCTTAAAATCTCTAATTATGTAATAAATGAGAGGAGCAAAGACTGGTGGGTTAAAGAATTTAGACCACTCTTGGTCTGTAGTTTGAGGGGTCGATCCCTTATTTGACATTTAATGAAAGGGCTTATGATTTTAAACATATTTTGTTCAACACGTGTTTATATATTTGTTACCTTCATTGAGTTTCCTTGGGAAAAAACATTTTAGGGGCTAACCCCTTTCTATTTATTGGGACCATTTAACAAAATATTGGTGGTTCCATACTCTAAAGTACATTTTTATGAGCATCTTCTTTTCAACATTGATTTTTCAAATCCTTGCAATTGTATTTCTCCTATTTGAGATAAAAAGATCAAAGATGTTTTTTTTTCTGGTCCTAAAAAATCTATAATTACGTAACACATAAGAAAGTCATTATATTTTGTGGCTATATAATTGTAAGATAAGCTTTTGTGCTTATGTAACCTATTACAAAATATCCCTCAGTAAAGAGCTATAGATAAAAGACTCTAAACTCATCTGAATCCCTAATTTGAGGGGTCACTCCCTACTTTTTGATTGCAAAAAAACGGTGATTTATCTTAAAGACATTTTGTTCAACAAGTGTTTAGAAATTCCCTACCGTTCTTGAGATATCTGGGAAAGAACGTTTTAAGGGTAGATCCCTTATCTTCTTATCGGGCCCGTTAAACGAAATTGTGATGGTTGCATATTGTTAAGTACATCATTATAAGCATCTTTTCTTCTATACTGCATTTTAAAATATTTATTTACTTATGAGGTATAGGTGGTCAAAGTTTTGGACTTTTGAACCCTAAAATGCAATAAATGTAACACATGACAAAATCATTGTACTGTTTGGGTACATAAATGTAAAATAAACATGTTTGCTTCTATAACATGTTACAAAATATCCACCAGTAAAGGGCTATAGATTAAATACTTTAGACCCATCTGGGTCCCTAATTTGAAGGGACAGTCCTTTTTTCCTGATATCAAACGAAAGGACTTTTGAATATACTTTTTTCAACACTACTTGTCTTAACAAAATATTTGATTTAGGCGAGTTTCGGCGCCTTTTCGGCAAGAAAGAAATGAAAATACAATTACAAATCTACAATCTTTTATGTACCATTCATAGAAATTTGAACTCAATGTGTCCTTTCGTATAGCAGGAGTTACATGAACAACGCAACTTCTTAAAATCGCTAAAACGACGATTTCTCAATAACGGAAATGACGACATCAAAATAAAAAATATCAATATCTATCGGATCTAAAAGTTTTACAAAAATCGGCCGAACCGTTTTCGAGAACTAGCGTGGACAAAATTGGTAAGAAATGTAAGAAAAAAGTACAATAACTAGATGAGATCTGGTTGCAAGCAACGAGTGGGTCTGCTGTCCGATTTCTCATAAGATGCGATGAGTTGAGATTTTGACTAAATTTTGTCTGATTTCATTTTAACTCGATTTAAATGAGTTCAAAATTTCCGAATCCCTTAAAATTCATTCAATGATTTCGAGATGATGTCACTAGCCGCAGAAGTGCAAGAGCATTACATATATTAATTTTAAAAATCGGTCTGATGTAATTTTAACACGATTTAAATGAGTTTGAAATTTTAAATTTCATCCAATCTATTCGAAAAAGAAATCAGATGCAGAATTGAAAACGCAACTTAGATATAATGTTTTAAAATTGGACTGTGGTCATTTTAACATAATATAAATAAGTTTCATCAAATCAATTCAAATAAGATGTCATCAGACGTAGAATTGCAGGCGCATTTTTCATCTTTTGTTTTAAAATCCGTCTCTGGTCATTTAAACACGATTTAAATGAGTTTAACAAAATTTCATCCAATCAACTCGAATAAAATGTCATTAGACGCAGAATTGCAAATGCAATTTAGATATCATGTTTTAAAATTAGTCTGAGGTCATTTTAACACGATTTATATAATTTTACAGAACAAAATAAGGTATTGGCAGTATTTGGCCACAAAATGTACGATATTTTCAATGTCTTTGTTATGATATTTGATGCTGTAGAGTACTACGCATGATATTAGCTAAATCCTACAATACTGTCAATTTTTCATGATGACGTCACTCGTCTGCGCTAAACATAGAATGCTTATTCAAATGCCTTACTACATGTATATACTGTTATTTGAATAATTTTAGCTAAAATTCGACACTTTTAAATGCGACGACCACTTTCATTTTTTACATTCAGGCTCATCATTTAATTATTTCTCCACATGTAAAAAATGATGTTGGTTGTCACATGCGAACAACATATTTTTTTTTAGATATTTTACCGACTATTATTCAACAGTATCGACGTCAAAACGCTATAAACTCCCTATAAGTAGCTGATTAGCAGAATGTATACATTTATAAGTTACTTTTCTGTCCGCACCTAATATTGTCCCACTGATTCTTAAATTATTCAAACAGTACAGCTCACTAGTATCCCGAAAAAAACCAACCGGACATCGTGTTTAAGTCGCTGCCTTTGATCTATTGTTCTTTGTTACGGGCTCGAAAAAAGAAAAAAAACCACAATGCAGCACGGCGCAACGCAATGCATTATATGCAGTTAACAGTGTTACACGCGGTATATATCTGTGAAAATGGATGATTCATGCATTTTTTTAAAAATTTAATTATTTAAAACAAAATTAAATGTTTATTTATTTACGATAGAGATACCGAAAGAAAACAAACTGAAAACAACAACAAATAACATGACACGCAATGTTTAGACCTATGCGATTGGTCCGACGGATTTCTTATGAGACAAAGACCGAAAATAATTGCCGACATATTTAAAGGCTTGATCAAAACACGTATAATTTCCTTTTTTAGCTCACCTGAGCTGAAAGCTCAAGTGAGCTTTTCTGATCACATTTTGTCTGTCGTCCGTCTGTCTGTCTGTCTGTCCGTCTGTCCGTAAACTTTTCACATTTTCAACATCTTCTCCAGAACCACTGGGCCGATTTCAACCAAACTTGGCACAAAGCACCCTTAGGCAAAGGGGATTCAAAGTTGTGAAAATTAAGGACCACGCTCTTTTTAAAGGGGAGATAATTGGCAATTATTGGAAAATTTTAAGAAATTTTCAAAAATCTTCTTCTCAAGAACCATTTGGCCAGGAAAGCTGAAACTTATGTGGAAGCATCCTCAGCTAGTGAAGATTCAAAATTGTGAAAATCATGATCCCCGGGGGTAGGGTGGTGCCACAATGGGGGGTCAAATTTTTACATAGGAATATATAGAGTAAATCTTTAAAAATCTTCTTCTCAGAAACTAATCAGCCAGGAAAGCTGAAACTTATGTGGAAGCATCCTCAGCTAGTGTAGAATCAAAGTTGTGAAAATCATGACCCCCGGGGGTGGGATGGGGCCACAATGGGGGGTTGAATTTTTACATAGGAATATATGGAGTAAATCTTTAAAAATCTTCTTCTCAGAAACTAATCAGCCAGGAAAGCTGAAACTTATGTGGAAGCATCCTCAGCTAGTGTAGAATCAAAGTTGTGAAAATCATGACCCCCGGGGGTGGGATGGGGCCACAATGGGGGGTTGAATTTTTACATACTAGGAATATATAGAGTAAATCTTTAAAAATCTTCTTCTCAGAAACTAATCAGCCAGGAAAGCTGAAACTTATGTGGAAGCATCCTCAGTTAGTGAAGAATCAAAGTTGTGAAAATCATGACCCCAGGGAGTAGGGTGGTGCCACAATGAGGGCTCAAATTTTTACATAGGAATATATAGAGTAAATCTTTAAAAATCTTCTTCTCAGAAACTAATCAGCAAGGAAAGCTGAAACTTATGTGGAAGCATCCTCAGGTAGTGTAGAATCAAAGTTGTAAAAATCATGACCCCCGGGGGTTGGATGGGGCCACAATAAGGGTTGAATTTTTACATAGGAATATATATAGTAAATCTTTAAAAATCTTCTTCTCAGAAACTAATCAGCCAGGAAAGCTGAAACTTATGTGGAAGCATCCTCAGCTTGTGAAGAATCAAAGTTGTGAAAAGCATGACCCCAGGGAGTAGGGTGGTGCCACAATGAGGGCTCAAATTTTTACATAGGAATATATAGAGTAAATCTTAAGAAATCTTCTTCTCAGAAACTAA
>WFKH01011926.1:74791807-74813575 GCA_016163765.1 Magallana hongkongensis
GATGTGAAAATCATGACCCCTGGGGGTAGGGTGGGGTCACAATGGGATCGAATTTTTACATAGGAATATATAGAGTAAATCTTTAAAATCTCTAAAACTAAGTAGCTAGGAAAGGTGAAACTTATGTGGAAGTATCCTCAGGTAAGGACTAGGTAGATTTAAGTTTGTTCAAATCATGATCCCCGGGGGTAGGATGGGGTCACAACGGGGAGGGGGGAGGGAGACAAATTTTTGACATAGGAATATATGGAGAAAAATCTTCTACAAAACCATTTGTCTAGAAAATCTGTAACTTTTGTAAAAGCAACCTTGGGTAGTGTAGATTCAAATTCGTTAAAATAAAAATCTTGAGGAGTAGGGTGGGGCCACATTCAGGATCCAATTTTACAAAGGAAAACATTTTTAATTCACAAAAACTGAAATGTTATAATATATATGGTTTTACTTATATGCAAACATTTTGTCAATTTGTGATTCTTTAAAATTGTTAAGACTTTTGCCCCTGGACGATTCTTGGGCCTCACAAGGGGTTCAGAGTTTGATGTAGGTTTATATCCCATGTATAAACAATTGTCTAGGATCTTGTTGAGAACTGCGATGCTCAACATGTGATATGAATATAAAATCATCCTGTCAAAAAAGGGACTTGATTATAAACATAAGAATATCTACATGTATTACTACATTGTCCAGATATTTTGTATTATGTCGATCTCCATTAAGCTGATTTTATCATGCCTATTGTTGCTCAGGTGAGCGATGTGGCCCATGGGCCTCTTGTTTAAAATTATATTTGAGCCAGTTTGTAATATGTGATCGTATACGTAGTAGTTTAATCAATTTAAAGCTGAACATCGCTCGTAAATAGGCACTAGTCGCCATATTTCTCTTTCACCACCGTTATCCATACAACCCCTATATAAGCTGCAGACCTCTTAAAAGTTTATAGTATTTCGCTGTAGAGGTCTCACGTGTGTGGACGTACATCTTGCCTCGTCGTGCTACTCGGTCGCGATGAAATTATCAAGTTTTACGCACTTTTTTCATGCCAGGAGAATACGTACATTAAACAAACTGGTCGAAATATAATTTACAAACAGAATGTGCTCATAAAATAAGAATAAAATGCATAAAATCAAGAGACCACGAAAGAAATACTATACGTCGGCCACGAGTTTCAGGCGTGCAATCGGGTGTAACGAAATCGAAGGGTTTATATATCAGGTATCTGGGTGACGGTGCCTATTTACGAGCGATGTTCAGCTTTAAATAGAGTGTAGAATAATAACGGTTGATATATTATCTTGTCCGTGATCTTTTCTCACTCAATTGAACGATATCAATTCCAAACGGCTGATGAAATCCATTGTACGTTCTCGAAAAGAATAGTATACAATTTTATATTGTGTGTAATTTCAAATCTGATTCATTCATATCACATATAAATATACATGTATGGCTATACGCTAATTCTGAGTAGAGTTTTTGCCCATTTACAGTGATGCCATTTCAATACGAAAATCACGACGTTGTGTTTCACATACGCAACGTCAACAGTTTTCAATCATTACTGTGAATTAGTCGTTTAATAAAAGTAAAATACAGCACCTTGTTATCAGTATCTTATCACATTGTTACGTATAGTTGTATGCTTCCATCTATGCTATTCATTTATTTCAAAAACAAAGGTTTGTTGTTATTGTTTTTTTAAAATCATAAATAAAAATGTTTCTACTGACAGTGCAGTTGTCTTCCAGTGAAAAATGATTATTCAAAAAAAAAGAAAAAGAAATGGCGGTTGTTTAGTTTCGGTTTATTTTGGAATATCAACGAGTAACCAGTTAGTGGAGTATTCTATGTGAACTTATCCCAAGACCGACAACCTTTCCTTTGATCTTTATAAAGATGTATTTCGCATATCACCAAAAGTTTGGAGATATTTTAAATATCACATATTCGATATTTAGCATCAGATATCAAACTCTTTTAACTAAAATGTAGGAGGAGTTGTGCAAATGAACCAAGATCATGTTAATTTCAATTTTAATGCAAAACATATCAAATAACGGAAATTAAACATCCGAACTATCAATGGTCAAGTTTTTTCACAAAACTAGTAAATAATCATAACAGTTCGATTTGGCTGGTACCACGTTTTCACATTCCTTGTGCAGAAATAAAAAAATGCAAATAGCTTACATCATTTCATTTACAAAAATGACATTGATACTGAACAATTCTTTAAGCGAATAATTTTCTCACTCATAGGAATCTGCACATTTTCCTTTCCGGCCTTTTCGGACACGGGAATCGCATTGTTTCTCTCTTTGGCATCTTCCGGCTCCTGGGTTGTTACTGAACAATTCTTTGAGCGAATAATTTTCTCACTCATAGGAATTTTCACATTTTCCTTTCCGGCGTTTCGGACACTGTAATCGCGCTGTTTCTTTCTTTTGCATCTTCCGGCTCCTGGGTTGTTGAGTATTCCTTCCCCATATCGCCATGCTGCCTAAGGGATTTCTGAGGTGGCTTTAATGCACGACTCACCTCAACAAGTTGCTGCTCAGAAGCAGCTCGATGATGCATACAAAATATCGCTTCGTTTTGCAAACTTGGAGGCTCCGCCTCCTCGAGTGCAAAAACTCAGCGATTTTTCGTATGCATCATCTCGTGTCATCATGTAACTATTACATATTTCATTTACATAAACACTGTCTTTTCCATATAAACAATCAATAGATAAAACATTAGTAGCTTTTTTTCTTAAACAACATATGCAATTTTCGTGACATTATTAAATATGTCATATTTTAGTCTTGAACTTTGAAAACAATATCAGAAGTTATGTATTACACAATTTTGTTTAATCATGATGTAGTGTATTTCGGGGGTATTTTTTATGTAAATTGGGATCGGGTTCGGGATCCGGGTAATCTGAGTAGTGTTGTTTCCGTTCGCCAGGCCGAGGCCAGTTATACGTTGTCTGTCTTGTGTTCTTGTGGTTTGTTATCTTTTATCTTGTTTTCCTTATCATTTAATATACGTTTTTACTTAAGTGATTTGTGTTGTTGTTTCCATCAGTAGTAAAATCACTTTATTGGCGCTGCGAGCAGGGTATTTTAGCGGTCTTCTTAGACCGGCGTGGTGTTTAGGGGACACCACGTGGTTCGGCCATGTTTGAATTTTGGTAGGTTTTGGGTTTGTGTTATGTTATTGTTGTGATAGGGCAGTGCATTGTTGTTGGTTTTGTATATTGTGCAATGGAGGAAAAGCTAGGATTATTTTGTCAGGGTAGAGAGAGTTCCTGGTTCGTGAGTGGCATGGGTGTCCCGGGGGGCATGTTGGTTGAGCCGGGCGGCTTAGCAGGGGCCCAAGGGAGGGATACATTTGCCTGGGAGGGATTCACGACTGACAAGGGTGACCAGCTTTGCGGTTCTTCATCTCCATTTATTCCACCAGGGTGTGCTGGGGAGGTAGAGGTGTCTCTCCCCCAGGGGTGTAATGGTGGCAGTGCAGCTAGGGATATAGACTCAGCTGGCGATAAACATGCACAGGATGTGGGGACTGTACAGGGGGATCCTGTGTTAATGGCAAGGCTCGAGGCCTTGGAGTCCCAGTTGGCCCAGGTGACACAACTGCTGATTGGGCTGTCAAGCTCAATAGGAGGCAGTTGCTCTCGGGGACCTAGTCCCAGGGAGGACAACAATAGTACACATGGTACATGTAACCCAGTCAGGGGGGGTGCAGTTTTCCATTCTAGTAACACTGGGGTCACAGCAACAGTTACTAGGAGTGTAGCAAGTGTTCCTTGCTACACTAGTGTCACACCAGTTAGTATGGGGGTAGTTCTGTCCCAGGGAAATCTATCTAGGCAGAGTCAGGTAAACCATACTTCAGTCAGTCAGGCTGGGATACATTTAGACCAAAGTAAGGGGGCACTGTCCTATGGGGAACTTTTGTATAGTGATGGGGGCTTGTCCATACGTAAAGTATCAGAAGCTTCTCTGCCTCATATTGGGAACTCTCATGTGGGTAGGGATTCCCCTGGAACCCAAGGCCACTCAAGTTTTCTGGCAGGACAAGGGTATCATAGGAGTCATTCTGGCAGCGGGGTGGCACCTGATGGTAACTTCGCAGCCAGTATGGCACAAGGTGATAGTGAGGTTTTGTTAGTACCCCCATTGACTAGGGAAAATGTGTCGCATAGTCAGTCCAGGTCAGGGCGGAATGTCCCAGCAGAGGCTGAATGTCTTCAGTATACCGGTAGCTTAGAGTGGGGTCTGTTCTATGCTAAGTTCAGAACACTGGCCAGGTATTATGGGTGGAATGATGATGACTGTCTGTTAGCTCTAAGTGTTTCTGTGGAGGGGCCAGCACTCAAGTACTTCTATATTCTCTCATCGCGGGGTGAGGAATTGAGTTTCCCTGAAATAGCCTCGCGATTCGAGCAGAGATTTGGCAAGGGAACACTTCAGGCTGCGTCTCAGGTGGAGTTCTGTTCTATGACCCAAGGGGAAAAAGAGAGTCTAGAACAGTGGGGTGACCGTGTCATGGAGATTGCAGTGGGCTCTAGGGGCTAAAGTCCCAGGAGAGGTGCTCCAGGAGCAAGCCGTCACCCTCTGGATTTAGGGAGGACATTTGTACGCCAGGACCACCCTACGGATGTGAGAGGCCGGCGTGATCCAGTGCCATGGACCCCGCCCATTGCGTTTCCTGGTGTCCGGTGTGGCAGTGACTCTGTGTGTGAAGTTTCCTTTGTGATGTGACTGTTTAAATATGTTCTTTGTATATAAATCATATTATAGTCAAAATGGGGGGGAATGTAGTGTATTTCGGGGGTATTTTTTTATGTAAATTGGGATCGGGTTCGGGATCCGAGTAATCTGAGTAGTGTTGTTTCCGTTCGCCAGGCCGAGGCCAGTTATACGTTGTCTGTCTTGTGTTCTTGTGGTTTGTTATCTTTTATCTTGTTTTCCTTATCATTTAATATACGTTTTTACTTAAGTGATTTGTGTTGTTGTTTCCATCAGTAGTAAAATCACTTTAATGATCCATTATACAACTTATTGATACAATTATAGTAGCAGCACTGAACTATTCTTTTGAAGTTTTAAGAATAGTTACAGAAGTAACTAGACTTTAACCTGTGCACTCACAGATAAACACAATAAGAAAAAAGTAGTTAAATCTATCACTGCCGGGATCATGCCCTTTACACCGCCCTTTCTGTTTTTTCCATTCGACTTTATGCAGAATTTATGGAAAAGAGTGCCCCTTCCCTGGATCGAATGATATTCACCCCCTTCCAATATTGATAAATTTCTCATAATTTAAAATGGTATTATTTTTTTTAGTGTATGTGGGATATTTTTACTTTCCGATTGCTTGCAGACACATTTTTTTTCAAACTACTGTGATTGTTTTTATACAATTGTTAAGCCCCCCCCCCCCCCCCCCCACGCCGTTGCTTACACATTTCGGGCGTGCCCACACCTGAAAAACAGCATCCAGACACTTATCATCTGTGTGTGACTATTCCACAGCAAATATGCAGGTTTAGTATTATAAAAAAAACATGCAGTATACAGAGATTGATTCCGTTTTTTTAAATGTATATTTCACCATCAGTTTAAGATAACTATCAACCGTCCATTACCCATAATCCAAAGCTTATGCATGCATTTAAACACACCGCCAGTGCGCTGTCTTCTAGCTGTATAATAAGTCTCTATGTATCCTACATTCCAAAATCATTTGTAAATCTTACACACTTCATTAAAGCCTTAGATAATTTTATGAATCCGCTCCATCGACTAAAATAAATGCGAAAATAAAACTCAGGTTCGGACGGGATCGTGAAACTGTCTGAATTCTCAAGTTCTTCAGTAATGGTCACAAGAAAATGAACAAGTATTAAGATTGGTCCTGACGATTACAAAGTTATTGATTAATTAATGCTAATTGAATTAAAAAATAGTTCGGATATAAAACATGAGGTAGGTTCAACGTTTATAATATTAAAGTTTTTTTTCGATCATGATTTATCGGTATTAAAGCAGAAAATAGCGAGTCAATTATTTTATATATGGTAGTAAAAATATTTGCTGTAATTATGATGTCAAACATTTTTTAGCAATAAATTATCACTAGCTACTCATGTTTGGAAAAATATTCCGAACTCTTGTGTCACCGTAGGTACTGGCACGATAACAGTTCCTCACTTTTTAAGCATACTGCGTGCGACTTAAAGAATCTTGTATTCAAAAAAACAAAAACCTTGCAAGAACATAAAGTACAACTTTGTTTATCGTCTATTTTTTGTTTGTAACGTACATTTAGAAATCAGGTCGATGTATAATTAGGTTAAGTTAACCTGTAATAGGAATCACTTTTTCCTTTTATCTCTTTGGTACTCTTCCATGACATTTTGTTGTTCTGGCTTTTTGTTTAAATATATAACTTGAAATAGGAAGCTTTAATTTCATATGGAGAAATAAGTCCGATTTTTTCTCATTAATATTCATTAACCACACTACGTAAATCATGACGTCACAATGCATATAGTTCAAAGTGCGCCAAAGTCGTAATACTACATCTGACTTTAGAAAGTTGTCGGAGGGTAATTTTCAAACAGAAGAGGATAATAAAAGTAAAACATCCATGTGTTCTGTCTATGAAAACAAAAGCTAGTTAAAACACCCTTTGTTTGCCCCTGAAATGTCGCTTAAATCAAATATATATTATAGAGGTTTGCAGGTTTGTGCCCCTTTACCTACAAGCAACAACCCCCAAAAAGACAATTTTTAAAACTAATTGGCACATTCATTTTAATTAGAAAGAAATAAAAATGTACATTAATTTAAAGTATTAAATATCAAATACTAGGGAGCACCATGGCAACTCGCTTATATCAATTCAAAAAATTCGAACTTCTGTGTCGAAATTGGCAAGTATCAACCTTATTCACTATTTTACTATGTAAATGGTTCATTTCTCGCTTCAAATTTTCATATTCAAACGGCACAATAAAAAATAAATCAATTTTTAATCGAATAGCGTCATTTTTTTCTTCTAGTGTGTAGGTGAAATTCATACCATGGCAAACAGTTCCAGCGTAAGCGATTCCGAGTTATTCGAGAAATTTTAAATGTTCGTTATACATTACTTTGAAATAGTTCCAGCCTCAATTTCAAGATGGCGGCCGTATGCAAATTAGACAAATCGGACTTATTTCTCCATATGTTTAGAAAAGGATAAGAGTATGAATACACCATTTCTGAATCATTCCCAGGAATCAACATCCAGATAGTGACTTTCTGCATACCGGTATTTAACTTCACTCGTGTTCATTACAAGGAATCAGACCACTATAGTCTGTCCCAAGATATTTATGCTGCACATTTGGACGATTTTTAATAAAAATACACATACCTATGAAAGAAGTACAATTGAAATCGATGAAAGGGAAAATTTCCAAGATAACTTCTTTCACACATTATTTTTCCCTCATAAAAATTCACAGGAACGAAAACAGATTTCCTACGGAGATTTATAATGTGGAATGTTGACATCTTTTCTCCATTCGGAAGTCACTCGGAATACCTCGCACATTTTTTCAACGTTATCATCCGGGCTTAATTATGGCTGATGCAATGGAAAATCCCCGTAGACTTTCTATTTTTAGCCGTGTATTGAAACCTGACAAGCTAGAGGGGGCGTTTCAAAGAGAAATCTTGGGATTTTTTCATACTATTGAATGAACATCGTCTGAATCATGAGGTATTTATAAATATTAATAATTTAAGAAAATATGCGGCAAAAATATCTTGGGACAGACTATAATCAAGAATTTTACTGTTTAACACCTTTTAAACACATGCAACAATATTAAAAACAAAATCGACATAATAATGAAGGAATTAAAAACAAAATTTAAATATTAACATAGCAATTTTCAATACAAAATAGAAGAAAACGTCTGTTTAAAACGTCCTTTTTAACAAAAACACAGCCGATAGGAACATGAAATGGTGTTTTGATTAAGTTGTACATTAAGTTAACTTCTTTGTTTATACTTGCATTCACCAAGTATGATTCCCTCTATTTCTAAAGAAAATTTATTGTAATTTATAGCTCTGTAGAAACTGGCAGGACGCTCCGTTTATTGATTGGTCGAAACGTTAATCGACCTAGCTAAGAAAAATCCTGGACTGCACGAAAGAATCATGATGATGTCAGACTCAACCTCCCATTTAGGACGGCTTAGCTTTTCCGTTTATTTAATGTATTGATGTACATTAACAATGATTTAGTTAATTTTAATTACTCTTTACGACCCATCCATTAATTTGTTAAAAGAAGGATGTAAATATAAACAATAAAATACTTTCATTGATGATTCATGCGGTTTATGACGGTAGCGATCATCGCAGAAAAAAAATTACATGACCCGCTAGGGCGTGTTATGCTAATTTTCATTTATTTATTTATTTATTTTTTTGGCAATGTTGCCACCTTCATATCGTGCATGAATCGCCAGAGAAAGCATTTAATTGTTTGATTTGCGCTTATTATACACACCCATTTTTGCCCCATACAAAAAACAGGTGTTTCTATAGATCGGTCGAAAAGAAATAATGGGCAGAGATACAAAAAAATATGCGGAAAAGTGAGATTTAGCGCATTTTCAACAAATTCCCATAGGGCCTTCTAAAAAAAAAATGATAACATTCAAGACTACATAGGAAATCGGGGTCGCTAACATTTCTTTTTTATCTAAAAACAATTGATATAACAGTAAAACTTCATGCAGGAAATTTCATCAAAATATATAGAGTAGAAATAATTAGACTCGGCCTCGTTAAGAATAAAAAAAAAAGAATTGTTTTTTTTTAATGGCATATCATTTTCATTTTGTACATGTAAATGCAGCGTTTTACTTAACATTAAGATTGTGTGAGGAAACACAAGCACATGTTATCTTAACTTAGGACAAATTAAACAATACAAGTATTTACCGGATCAGTGAGATGTGTGCACAACTGCAGACTTTCATCCTGTGTTATTTTCAGCTTGTTCAACCAAAAATGTTTCTATTTACTGCATTTTTAGTAATCTATCAGAAAATGATTTAGGAAAATAAGTTTATAGAACATATACATGCAGCATACATTAAAAAGTCGTACATCGTTAAAACAATACTGGCAACGGTACTTGCTGAATAAAGACGATACATAAACATGTATTTGTTAGGTTCATTTTTTTTTTTTTTTTTGCTTTCTTAATCCACGCACTATTAGTGTAGATTCCTATTTAAAAGCGAGGAATTAATATCCGCGTAAAATCGGGAGAAGCGTATCTCGCGAATTTTAAAATCTCGCTTTTATTCTTGGACATATGTAACCTACATTAAACTATGATAAAAATTCGGCATTCGCGATTTTATGTTCTCGCGATTTGATGGAAAACTGCTGAATCGCGGAATTAAGTACTCGCGTAAAATAAGGAATCTACAGTATGTGGTCTCAATAATGATTTCCTATCTTTAAAATCAGATTATTTTTTTTATTTGTGATGTAAATATGTTAATATCAATGCGCTGTTTAAAAAAAAAGGTGAAGCAGACACCTAAAATTAATAGCAATGTATTTCTATAAAACTTCTCCAAATCATAGCCAATTTGGAGCAATTAGCTAATATCGGGAAAAATAGAAATACATGTAGTTAATCAAATTTGTGTGCAAATAAAGTATACTAAGAGATTATTTGAAAAAATGTGAAAATTAAATTAAAAAAGGTATAAAAACTATACGCGATGAAAATGACGCGCTATACATTTTACGCTTTTCAGACGACGTTCTGACGTAACGTCATATGTTTGTGACGTTATTTCTCTGTTTTGTCAAAAATACCATAAGCACCCTTTTCTCATGGGCGCATGTTATGTTTTAATTATAATGTTTTGAACTTTTTAAAGATACATGTATTGACTAATATGTTGTACATTTGCTCTTTTCTCATTGACATGTGTCCATTTGTATCACTAAATAATTTCAAAGTATGGTATGAAAGCTTTTGAAAAGTTAAGATACTGAATTTCTACAGTTCCAAATTAGAGAGAAAAAAAACTCATTTTTTACAATGAAACAACAATACCTTTTTGAAATCCTACACATAAATAAGAAGATGGAGTGAAAGCCAAAGAGACATTTGACTTTTTCAGAGTTGCTACAAGTTTACAATCTCCCATTTTGACAAGCCAAGCCAGATAAAATAAATATATTCTGCTTGGTTTTAAGTCGATTAAGTTGCATTTCAACCTCATACTACACAGCTTCAGTATTTTTTTTTTACATGTATCAATGTGCATATAACAAGAAATCCCTTGAAGAATCTATATCACTTAAGGATGACGTTTATTCAGAATGAAAAAAAAAAATCAACTGATGATAATGAAAAACCACCCATTGTATGTTATAGACCTTTGATTATAGTGTTATTTTTCACTTTAAAAAAGTAGGTCAATGACCTACTTTTTGAGTTAATGGCCATTTAATATTTTTTGATAAATGAAGAAAAATCACTTAAAATTTTACACTACGGTTGAGATTTTTTATATTGTGAAAATATTACAAATAATTAAACTATTTAAAAAAATGAAATGCAGTTTATGAATGGCAGTGGCATTAAAAAGATACAAAACATTAAGGTTTTAGCGACAATTTTAAAAAAATATTCCAGTCCGAATTTCATCTACCAGTTTTCAAATTCCTACCCATTTTTGATTCAATTTAACAAAAAATTTAAAGATGATAATACATAAACATTTATAGTATTGAACTATTTATATTGACCTTATTTTGCCGGCATAAAATTTATATGAGGTCAATGATCAAAATTTTGAGATACGGTGTTTTTTATCGTTTTTAAGCATTTTTCATTATTTTTGCATTGCGTGCCATATAATTATCTTAATGATTAAGTGAGATAAAACTAACAGAAAATATGCAAAATGATATTGACTAATATATAAATGCTTGACTTTAAATATTACAGTACTGGCAAATATTTTTAGCGGAAAACAAAATTTGCAAAATATAGTCCGAATTTCCTTTGTTTTGCTATAAGTTTATTTTTGTTTGAGCCCAATTCCATTATAAAATAAAAATATGGAAAGCTATGTCAGTAATAATTCATTTTATAAATACTTTTTGTGTTTAGAACAAATTTTACTCGTGATATTGAACTTTATAACAATCCGAATTTGACAACTCAAACCCTGAGTAAACAACGTCCTTAAGTGTTACTTTGAGAAGTGCATATTTTTGGGAGGTAAATACGTCGCTAGCCTGTAAGTCATGTAAATTATGTTCCAAGCTCTTTCAAAGAAATAAGAAAACTGCCTACACTTGCAATTCTCTGATGATTTCTATAACGACCGATTACTTTGCCTAACGTATTTCATAACTTCTAAACATGAGAACAAATAATCATTATTTAAGATCTTTGACTGAAGTCTTTGAACTTTTATTTTAACAATTGACCACTGCAGTGAAAACACCATTCCAAGTGTTTTTCAAATACATAACAATTGATGATCTGCAGCCATAAATTACCTGGAACCTATGTCCAGGGCTGTGTGCACTAAAGCGACATGAGAGATTTGGTCGCACGGGGTGATTGAATTAACACAGACTGACCGAATAAACAGATTGCAGAACGAATAAACATATTGCAAAGTGAAACACATAAGGAGTCACCAAAAATTGATTTTCGCCACATTTCGATCTCTGTTTGCCAATTTTGAAAAAAAAAATCAGCTCGGATACGGGAAAGGGGGGGGGATGGCATACACAGTTTACAATGAAACGAACGACTACATTTTTACAATGAAACAAACGACTACATTCTTAAAAATAATCACTGAATCCCTTAATTCAGCACAATTCTTTTATCGTGCCAGCACCTACCACATACATCCATATGCATACGTAACGACCTTAGATTTTAATCTGATTTGATTTTTAAATTGCCTTAAACACTTGGAGAATGGTAATTCACTTTTACTTTGTACACCCTACAAACTTTTTGTACAACTCTTAAGAAAACTTCTTTTACTTTGTACACTATTTTGTGTTGGTCGAATACTTAGAATTACTTCCCATATCAGTAAATATATACATATAAGACTGGTTGATCAGACATGGTGTGAAAATTGTCTCTAAAGTGTTGAAGTCTGTAAAAATTTTCAGCATTAGTGAACGGAAATAATCATGGGTAAATACATTAATATTTACATTTACCGGTCAAAATCTACGCGTTGTATTGTGTTTAATCTTTTAAATTTACAATTGACCTTGCATATTTAGATTAGGAATGATGACTTATAGTTGTAATACATTGTTGGTCAAGTTTCTATCTGATTTCATGCACTATTGTTTAAACCTGTACAGGAAAGATAAATTGTTTCATCTTAAACCAATATATTTGAATTGAAAACAAAATAAAGTTGTGTTCGTACAGATTATCAATAAACATACTCGTGTGATAAGGTATAAGCACAAAAAGCTACAATAACGTACCTTGTCCACTCGCGTGGGATCTCCTCGGCCATGTGCGAGGGATCATCAACATTTGAAGATTCAATCTTTGTGGGTTTTGTGTTGATCTTAAACATTAATTTGTACAGTTTTTAGAATATTTTAGAGTTACAAACCCACCATTGATCTATGTCTGACGATGCCTCTGATTTGGATTAATGCCGATTTTATTAATTTTCACCCGAAAAGATTTCTTTATTTACACTCTATCATTTAATTAAATCAAATAAGGATGAACAAACGTTTATTGCATAAAAAAACAGTTCTTGTGTTTGCTGCTAAATAAACTCATATATGTAAGACGCGATTTGTGTGTATTAGATAACCGCTGACCGCTAGGTAGTCCAGCCGCGACCAATCTCATCGGCCGCGCACGAGGGATGGATTACTATCAGAACCCAGGAAGATTTGGAATGCTTGCCTTGTGATGACTTAAGTGTATTATACTCTGTCCCAAGATATTCTCGATTCACATTTTTCCTAATTACTCGATATTTATAAATACCTCAGGGTTCAAACGATGTTTATTCAAAACTATGAAAAATTTCTAAGATTTCTCAGTTGAAACGCCCCCGTTAGATTATCAGGTTTTCATACACGGCTTAAAAATGTGATGTCTACGGAGATTTGGTATTGCAGCAAGCCCGGATGATAACGTAGAAAAAATTCGCGAGGTATTTCGAGTGACTTCCGAATGGAGAAAAGATGTAAACATTCGCCATTTTAGATCTCTGTTAGAAATCTGTTTTTTGTTCCTGTTATTTTTTTCGTGTGAACAATGATAATGTGTCAATAAAGATATCTTGAAAATTTCCCCTTTGATCGATTTCAATTGCACTTCTTTCACAGGTATGTATATTTTTATTAAAAATGTGCTGCATAAATATCTTGGGAAAGACTATAAATAGAAGCTATTTTTTTTACTTAAAAACCCATGCACATTTGATCTATGTCTGATTATGCCTCAGATTAGGAATGATGTTACTTTCATTAATTGACAGAACGATTTATCAATACATACTCTATCGTTTTATTCAATTTAAGAAGAATAAACTAGGGTGATTTCACCATGCATCGGACACCCTTGGATTTTTCTCTTTGATCACGAATCAATTATAGTCCAAATATAAATAAAACTTGTTTTAAAAGTTACAGGCTTTCCCCTTGCTTAATTATTGGAGAAAAAATAGTGAAATTGTTAAAAACGTAGAAAATAAAGCAAATTAATGAAGTGTTGAACTATTTCACCATGGATCGGACAATATTTACCAAGCATCGGACAGCTATACAGTAGAGATTAAAATTAACAAAATTTTCTGGTTTAATGCCAAAATACAGAAATTCGGAAAAATAAATTTATCAAATTGCTTTTCAGATTTCTTTTAATGTAAATCCTCGAATCTACAGTCAGGAATTTAGACTAATGCTTCTGTTTAAAGGAATATTTATCATGAAGGCTTCTTTATCGTGCCAGCACCTACAGGAACTTTGGATTAAAAACGCAGTATCCATAGAACTCGAATTATAAGTGGCCTTAGGAAATTGTTTGTGTTAATTATTGTCTTAAATTTTATTTTACTATACATTTAAAGTATTTCTCAAGGAATAGGCGCCTAACATGTTAATTATCAGAAAAAAACATGCATTGAAAACTGTCCGATGCATGGTTAATTTGTGTCCGATCCATGGTGAAATGAATATATGGAACGAAAATGACCTTGACATTAATTGTTCAAATTTGTAAGACTTATTTTAATCAAATTTTGTTTCAAAACTTACTTCTTTCTAATTATTTTGGGTAGAGGGTGCATTTTCACTAATTCACAATCTAATGCACAATATTCAAATAATGCTTTTGTGTAAAATCTTCGTAACTAAATTTTCAATGATGGCGTATTTGACGTCATTTTAAGATGCCTAAAATGCGATTTCTTTAACAATGTGAATGTCACATTCTTTATAATGATAACGTTCATTAGTTCTAATTCAGGGATATACGAAACAACACGAGCGCATGCACATTTATTTGTATATTTTTAACCAAAGTTGTCCGATCCAAGGTATGTGCCCTATAATATGTATTCAAAATTAAAAACAATACTATGTGTTTGCGGCTAACTAAATCCATATGTGTAAGACGCGAATCGTGTGTAGTAGATATATGTACCGCTGACCTCTAGGAAATCCAGCCGCGATCGATCTCCTCGGCCGCAGGCGGGGGATAGGTTACGTCATGGTACACACACGCAGCTCAGATCCCAGATAGATTTCAAATGCACGCAGTATAATAACTAAAATGTATTGCAAAGAAGTTATTTTTTTAAAAGTCTGTAATCGAGTTTTACTTGAAAACAAAAAGACTGTTTATATTTTCTGTTTTTGTTTTTAAAGGATTGCCCGCCATAAGAACTTCACAAAAATAACTTTAGTCCTCAGAAAAAAACCCATGTATACTTAAAAAACAACTGACTCTTTACATCCTTATAGGGTCTATACTATAGTAATATATGAAAAAGACATACAACAACTGTAATTTAGATTCAATCAAGTAATGCTGCTTCAGAAATAAACAAATAGTACCGATATATTTAAACATTCAATACGACGAACACGATAAATGATATTTTTTGAGCATGCATTACTTAAGATTTTACAAGATAGTTACTCGAACGAGAAATAATCGATACAGATATTATACTTGGCGTATATAAGGTTTAGACAATCTCCGAACAATTGATAAAAAAAAAACCCCACTAACTAAGGCCTAAGAGCTAAGAGCCCTAGGTCCACGACATTATTTTCATCCAATATAATTTTAAAAGTACATGTATCAGCTAATTAGGCTTTATGCAGTATTGTGAATGTAATAACACATTATATCGATAGTTAACAATTAACTTTAATGGATATGGCTCGAGAGCAATTTTATTTCACAAACAAATCATCATTAAACAAACTCTTATGCGTATCGAAAATATTTTTCTCGTTAACTAAGGGTCTTTAAATCTAACATTGTATTATGGCCAGGTTATCAGTTTTGTATTACGTTGCAAGTATAACGCAGCTGCGACGGAAGACCTAGTCGTTGTTTGCATCGAGCTTGTTTCTAGTGTAATATAACTAAAACCCCTTTCACAATTGGCGCACGAGCAGAAGCGACAAAATATTCGTGCGACCGAAAAAATTAGATATGGTTCGTAAATTGTTGCCAAAATAATCGCATATGAAAAAGTACTCGTACAAAACTCGAACGATTCAGAGCGACCGTTGTGCGATGTAAACGCATTGAATCTTCCGATATATCTTGCGTCTATAAGCGACTGTTGTACAGTGAAAGCGAGTGTTGTAAGATAATGCGATAGGATCGCACGAAAGACCAGATGATTGGACGATTGAACGGGTGCCAATGCGATAGGACAGGTGGCGCTAGTCCGATCATGCGTTTCATCGTACGAATGCTCGTACGAGTCAGAGGGGGTATATATACCGCCCGTTTCCGACGCTCTTCAGTAAATATAGTTGAATATGCAAGAGAAGATACCGCCCAAGAAGATGACAAAAGCAACAGCCAAAATCAAGGTCAATTGTGGCCTGAAACAGATATTATACACTGTATACTGAACAAGGAAACTATTCTCCCCCGTTTTTTTTTTCGTTCATTTCGCTCTTTTTTGTCAGTTAGCGGATTAAGACTTGGTGAATTCCAATGTCTCATATTATTTTTCTTTTACCACAACATTTTAGGGGCGAATTCAAGACGAGGTAAAACCGTAAGTAGAAGCGGAAATAACACCGGGGGGGGGGGGGGGGGGGGGGGGGAATAACCCTGTATGCAGTATATACTAGTGGCAAAGCATGGAAACTGAACCCGATAAATCTTTCAATGATAGTAGAACGTTGCAAGTTTACATGAGACACGTTGAGCAACAGTCTCATGGTCGTACAGCACACACATAAACAGCTGCGATTTATCTAACGACCTTTAAAAATCGTGAATCGCTCTTGTGAGTACACAAAACGTTCTAAAACGTTGGTACTAATGTTCGTGCGTTGCATTGCAATAATTTGGATCGCATTCGGTCGCGTCTGAATAGTGTGTATGTCAACTATTTTGAGGAGACTATATGCGACCACAAAAACGCATGCAACGAATGCGAGAGCTCGTGCAACGTATGCGATAGCTCGAGCGAAGCCCAAAAATTCCGATCGCAAAGTGTTGTAAAGTGCTCATGTGCCAATTGTGAAAAGGAGCTTTAAAGCTGCTCGATTCAATTTTATATCAAATCTTGTGTACGCTTTTAAACCATAGTTATGCTAAGTATGTGTATGATAATAGACATTGCAGTAGTTTTCCCGGTCAATTAAGCCATATTTCCATAAAAAATGATGTACAAAATTTGTTACCAAATCAAACGACACAAAAAGGGTTTCGCGTTATTTCGCCTCGTATTAAACCATGCCCCTGACGACGAGTAGGGGATGAATATATTACAACTTTAGCAATGTTATGAATAAAGGTCATAATGTTTTGGCAAATCAAAACGAAACCTGTATACATTCTGTTAACTATAATATCTGAAGTTTGTTATGTTTACAATCGATGCATAACATGCGGGTTGAACAAACCAAACATGTGAGAGGCGAAAACACACGATTCCCTTTTCTAAACATTCACATGATGCACTTGGTACGTTTTTTTGTATGCCAATAAAGAATTATCTTTATGTACTTCGAATGTTTCTTACTTTGAAAGGCGGTCGATTCTGCTAGTTTAAATAGGCAAAAGTCTGTAACTTTTTAAGATTGTTGGTTTGTTTGCACAATTACTTGATACCGTAATAGCAGAAAAAAATCGGACCATGCAGCTTTAATTTATACCGAGTATATACTAGATTTTATGTTACAGAAAAACGTCAAAGAGGGCGATTTGCAGGATTCTCGCTTTATGTATCAATCAACAATGTATCAAACGATGCTGATATAAAGGGTTCCACTATGTGTTATGAGGACGGACCCGAGTTACCGCCCCTGAACTTTACCACTACTTGTAAAGAGTACGGACGCTATGTCATCTTTTACAACGCACGACTGGACAATTTCATCTATCCTACAGGTTATGAATTTGACAATATGTACACAGAGATATGTGAAGCCATTGTTCAAGGTACAGCAATGTAGATAATGTTAATATGAAATCTTATTATTATAAAGAAAGAAAAAAGGGAAAGGTATAGGGGTAACTGTTTTGTTAGAAATGATACATCATACAAAATAATCGACGCTAAGTTGGCTAAAAAAGCGATTAAAATTTCCAAAAAAAAACAAAAAGAGAAGAATGTGAAAGGGTGTATTATTGGCTCAAACTACCACGTTCTTACTAGCACTAGCTAGTGGATTAACCTTTCATCTCATTCATTCGTCATTTTTAAGGTCTTCTGTTTCCAACGGAAGACCTTACTATTATTGTGCTTGTAAGATTATTCTTATTTTTCTTTTTTTTTTTTTTTCTTCCTAGACGCGAACTTTGAGGCTTCATATCTTGCTCATTTCTGAACGGTTTTTGCTCATATTTTCAGGGCTTATAGACATTACAAAACACTATCTAAAACATTTCATAAACTTTAAAATTCCTCTTCCGTTAACGAGTTATTCCCCTTTTAAAAATTTTTAGGGCCTTTGGTTTCCAGACAAAGGCTCCGAGACTATGATAGCAGGGAATAGGAATCCAGCGAATTTGAATAACAGAGACATTGAAGTTGTGCACATCGATTTTTGTTTTTCGATTACGTTTGTTATTTAGAAAGAGGTAGGGGGTCAAAAAATAGGATTCCAAAAAGTGCGAAAATTTAGAATATTTTGCTTTGTATCTTTTAAACGAAAAATATTTTGTTAAGACATGTAGAATAAAAGTTGTGCAGAATGTTAAGGGCTTTCATTTGACACCAATAAAAAAGGGCTGGCCCCTAAAATAAAGGGCCAATAGCGCTTGAAAGTTTTTGCTTAATAACTCAAAAACGGTTAGGATTTCGATATGGCTGTCGCTGGAAAAGTTGTTTGTTGGGTTCTCATAAAGGTCGTTACAATGTTATTTTGTTGGTGATTTGTGTTGTATGAGTGTAAAAAGCTGTACATGTTAACATGTACCTCGTTTAATTTGGCAAGTTAACGAAAGTCTATGTGCGTGCAACTGGCATAAAGTTACCATAGAAAGTATGCTGGCTTATACAGGAAATTTTTTTTTAGAATAAATTTTTTTTTTGGAGTTTATGTCAGTTTTGTTAAGTTCTTATAGTGCACAATCCCTAAAACGAGAATCGGAAAACAAAACATTCTTCTTCCTTTGTAGTAAAACACAAACTACGGATTTAAAATAAATCTATGTATTACAATTGAGTTTTCATACTGCATGCATTTAAAATCTACCTTGAATAAAAGCTGTGTGTGTACCGTTACGTAAGCTATCCCTCACCCGCGGCCTAGAAAATCGGTCACCATGGTCGCGACGGGGCTAACTAGCGGTCAGCGGTTATCTAATACACGAGAAATGCGTCTCTCATATATGAGTTTATTTAGCCGCGCACTCTAGAATTGTTTTAGTTTACATACCCGTAAATAAAATACAAGATCTGTTTTAATTTCTTCATGTTATAAGAGTTTGTCCATCTTGTTTTTATTTAATTAAACATTAGAGTGTAAGAAGATGTTCTGAAAATTTATAAAGGCGATATTACTACAAATCGGAAACTTCGTCAGTCTTAAATTAATGGTTGGTTTGTAGGTCTAAAATGTTTATAAATCTGTACAAATATTGTTTTAAATCAACAAACAACCCACAAATATTAAAACTTTAAAATGATGATCATCCCTCGCACATGGCCGAGGAGATCCCGCGCGAGTGCATGTTTCAGACTTTTGTACGAACACAACTATTTTCTTTTATTATGATTTCAACTATGATATTGGTTTAAGATGAAAAGATAAACTTATTTTACATGTACAGTTGATTTAGCAATGATTAATACGATTGCGCACAAGGTAGTTTATTATAATCAAAGTTCCATGTTTCATGTTTGCGGTAGGTGCTGGCACGATAAAAGGTGTCCTGAATTGAGGCATTCGGATTTTTTTTAATTGGCAAAAAAATAATCAGATTTGACGAAAATCAATTTTTGGCGACTTCTTCTTATGTGTAACATTTTCACTTTCCCACCCGTTTGTTTATTCGGTCAGTCTGTGTTAATTCAATCGCAGCGTGCGACCGAAAATCTTGTGTCGCTTCAGCGCACACAGCTGAAAACATCTATAGCCCAAGTCGGGTTATGTTTATATGGCTGCAGATCATCAATTGTTATGTAATTGAGTAACAATGTATCGAAGGTTATCGAATATTATTGAGTATCGAAGTGTGCTTTCACTACAGTGGTCAATTGTTAAACAATAAGGCTATTATTCGAAGTCAATCATCTTCACATTACACATGTAGGTGCGAAATCGTAATCGGATAATGTTGCTAATAAATCAACCTGTTGAACACGCTAAACTTCTACAGATATGAACGGAATAATATATTATACTTAAAAGTTTTAAGTCAAAGGAAAATTGTTCTCGGATTAAGAAGTCATCAAATACGACTACATTATGCAACGCAGTCGGTCGCCATAGAAATCATCAAAGTACTGCAAGTGTCGACAGATTTCTTGTTTCTTTGAAATACATATACCATGATAGTTCACTACCAGAGTAAAGCTAGCCAGCACTAACTCCAACGCACTAACAAAAAACAAGTATTCCTTTTAAAGGAATGATCGGCAATAATGATATATTGATAGCTAGAAGCAATCAACATGATCAGTTTGATGTAAAATAATAAAATAAGTCTGTATTTTTACAAAATATAGAATATTTTGAATCTGTACACCATAATTTCATTATTATAAACCGTCAACAAATTTAATTTTTAAATAAATTTGGGAAAAGCCGTTCGTTAACTCCTTGTCTAATTTTATATTTTTAACGTAATTATTAAATGTTAATGTATCTTCTTCTTCTTCAGAGTACTGAGTAAGGCTCTTCAAAGAGCATTAACACGTATACAAAGAAAGAGTTGTATTAAAATAATTTAATGCGACTGAAAAACATTGAATGCCATCATAACTTGCTATTGAGGTCGCATTATTATAAATCAAGCCGTCTTCCTAGCTACTATTATGCAACATCAATAGATCGAGGTCAGTTCATGGAGCATCTTCTTATGATTGAGGTCAGTTCATCGAGGTCAACTGCATTACTGATTGAATCTTTCGATCGAAATTCTTACGCGTGAGACAAAATGTGCATTCTTGAATTAACAGGTCACTATTTTTCAAGCGTTTTCCGATCCCGATGTTAAACAACTGAAATTATTAGGCCGCATTGCACCCACACTAGGACTTGTGCTCATAAGGTGAGCCCGGATTCCTCGAGAACGGGTGTACCCTCGAGGATTCCGGCGCCAAATTAGGCACTAGTGACAACGATTTCCGGCGCCAGGGCGCGGAGTAGACCTTAAGTGAACAAATTATTTCTGTAATGTAGCGTTCTAAACATGGCGCCCTGCGCCCAAACAAGGACTTGTGCTCATTAGATAAACCCGGATTCCTCGGGGGGACGGGTAATCCCTTGAGGATTCCGGTGTCAAATTAGGCACTAATGACACCGATTTCCGGCGCCATGGCGCAGAGAAGACCTTAAGTGAACAAATTATTTCTGAAATGTAGCGTTCTAAACAAGACGTCCTCCAAATATTGAAAGTTCTTACTTCAAACAATGATTGCTTATGACCTAAGTGTTGACTTGTGCTCATTAGGTGAGCCGGGATTTCTCGGGGGACGGGTAATCCCTTGAGGATTCCGGCGCCAAATTAAGCACTAGTGACACCGATTTCCGGCGGCAGGGCGCGGAGTAGACTTTAAGTGAACAAATTATTTCTGTAATGTAGCGTTCTAAACCAAGCTCCTTCCAAACATTGAAAGATCTTACTTTACACAAAGATTGCCTATGACCTAAGTGTGTGTTATGATTTTGTTTCAAGGTTATTTTGTGAAGTTCAAGGTCATTGGAGGAAATTTCATAAGTTGTGTCTGTAGATAAATACTTTAGTTATGATTTTGTTTTTCTTAGTGGGGAGGGG
>WFKH01011926.1:74820103-74832817 GCA_016163765.1 Magallana hongkongensis
ATATATATATATTTATTTTTTTTTTACACAATGTCACAAAGACACAAAAAAATCATAAACAATCTACAGGAAAAATCCCATTTCAGAGAAAAAACTGTTATTATAAAAGTGATCCTATAATTTCTCACTGAAGGTTAAAGGCTGATTAAGAAGTGGTGACAAAACATAACTGAAACAATAACGAAATTAAGGATCCTCGACACCCCGTGACTTCTACTTTTCATGGCAATACAAATCATGGCGATTTGAACGTAGTCTGAAACGGTTTAACTTGCCAATAATTGGTGTTTATCTCTGTGCCGCAATGGGTTTATCCTCAGTCTACCAACCAGTAGGTCCCGAGTGCGAATACAGGAGGGAATTTTATATCAATGAAGAGCGATGAAATTTAAAGTCCCCCCAAATGATTATTTGGGTTTGTGGAGGACCTTTAAGTAAAGCATCTTCATGTATTACCTTCACTGATAGTTCCTTCCAGACAATGCTGATGCTACTACCATTACAAGCTTTTATCTAATATTCTGAAATAAAAAAAATGGTTTGGTGATCAATTGGTACTCAGATGGTATCCTTTAATGAGGCTTGGTGGTTAACAAATTAAAAGTCTTGCTCACAAAGTAAGTTGCCTCGAACAACTCTACATATTACCCCCTGGCAAGACCCATACAATCCATAGCATTCTCAACTCCCTGGGGAGTATACAAGCAGAGCTGCCAAATTATGGCGCTAATGCTTTACATTCACATAACCAGCTCGTCTCATGTGCCAGATACCTATGTTTAACCCCTGGGTGGAGAGAGTGCACTAGTAAAGTAACTTGCTTAAGGTTACAAATGTTACCGCGATATCGACGGACCAGACTCGAACAGGGGGCTACCCAGCGCTATCAAATGCGCCAACACCTCTCAAACCATCAGATCTTTTTTAATTTTTTAAATATGATTTGTTTAGCTATAAACAATCATTTACTAAAGAAAAAATCTAAATATTTTAGCTTTAAATTTGATCATTTTTCTATATCAATATACACATGATACAGAGATCTTCTTAATACTAAGAAGATTAAAATCCTTCAAAAATGGTTGCGCCCATTGAGCCCTCTTAAAGAGAGCATTGCACTAAACTATGTGGTATATGCAAAACTGAATTCTTTTGCAATTAAAATCCCTAAGTCATATGTTGTAAAACATTTTGAATTGCAGAATGGAAATAATACCAAAATTACCTTAAGTCCATGAAATCTGTGGATCATGTTCATAAGCTGCAAAAGGAACTGCTTCCAAAATGCTCTCAATACTACAAAGAAGAATGTTATTATAGTAAAGTCCTGCTTTGACAAGAATTCCCTATCATTCAAAATACATGTATTTGTGTAACAATAATACCTATGCAAGGCTGTTGAACATCTTCTGCAACATGGTCCTTTATGACCTGTTGAGTCTGTAGAACAAGTATATATACGGTAGTTATGTGCTAATCCTCACTGTTCTGCAGAATCTGTGGAACATCTGGGTGTGCTTCAACAGGATTTGCCTTCAAATTCCTCCCTAGAGTACATGCAAAAAATAATTGTCAATGAAATTTTAGTTACTTGGTTACTACAGGTCTTGCACTGAAATATCTCCCTATATTTCAGAAAGAGTAACTAAAGGTAGTACCTGTAGTAAAATGCCTGAGCTGTTGAACATGTGAAGTTGCATGGTCCTGAGTAGACTGTAGAATCAGTTAAACATATGCAGAAAGCCCGTCTTAACTAGTTAGTGGATCATCTACACGAGTTACCATTGTGTCCCTCTCTAGAATGCTCTCTGTTACAAATTTGAAAAAAAGATTTCATTGTAATGAGATTAGCTTGTAAATCAGGTATTGAAAAAAGTAATGTAGTTAAGACAGGAAATGATGAAAAATACCTGTACATGTCTCATGAATCTGTGCAGTGGTCAGACGAATCTATGGAACATGCCCATGTGCTGCAACAGAATATCCATTCATATCTGATCTCCTCCCATCTATCAATATTTCTCCTAGCAAAGAGGCAAAGTTGCTCAACACTTCATAACAGCATTATTTTTGGGCTTGTCTGAGGCTGCATCATTAATGTGCTTTCCAAGATTTTGGAAGATTCATACTCATCAATGCTTTAAAAAAAATAATGAAAAAAATATAAAAAGTCTAATGTTACATATAAACATTAGCATTCATATAATGAAATATTATGGCTTAATGAACAATGCATGTGTTATGCAACAAAACATATCACAATATAGTGGTCACAATATATGAATCACAATGTATTTAAAAAAAAAAAAAATTGGGGCACAGCAAAGTGGAGAATCCCCTTGCGAGATGAAATATTGTGGGTGATGCATTATTTAGGATATACATGTAATTGAAGAGACCAACTATTTATCTTCTTAAAACCTCTTTGGATCAAAATATTTCATCATTCCTATCCCAATGCACGCACTGGGTGTTTCCATTGGGGAAGGGGGGGGGGGTACATTTATGTGATTGTACAATTCCTCCCATTACTAGCGAAAACACACCACAGATGTTTAAAACTTTAGTAATACATGTATATATATAGTTATATTCTCTTTATTCAATCAGTGACATACTTTATGCATTTAGATAATTAGTGTAGGCAAATTTAAGTTTCATAATGAATATATGAAACATTCTAAGCTAAAGTCACCTAGCCATTGGTAATCTGCCTTATGGGAAAATTCAAGTTAACATATGTTATAACATTTCAACCCAATTTTTTTTTATAGACTAAAATATCCACATCAATTAACATGAAATCAATTCTCTGTTAATAACGTTCACGATAAGACTCCTCTGAATTATGAACCTGTTCTTCTCTAAGTAATATGGGAAATATAGCCCAAAATTTGGCTCAGACTACGGCGGCTTGTTTTTATTGTATTGGGATAAACTTAATCTCCTGTTCGCTTCAAATTTTCGCCTTGGACATCCTTCTAACTCACCATTTCTAAAAAAAATGTTTGTTTCCTATTTTTACAAGGCCTAAATCCAACAAAATATCAAGTTGTTGATTTGAAATGTTTACGTTTGCGAACCGGAAATGTCTATTGTCAAGTAGTACATAAAATTTCTTATTCAAGTGTTGTAATTTTAACAATATTTCAATAAATATTTCACAAAATTACTTGAAAATAAATAGGGTAGATCCTTTAACCATGCCTATTAAGTATACGAAATTTGATAAACATGCATATCAGGCGCGTAGCCAGAATGGAAATGAAGTGAACGCAGAAAATGATAGGGGGTCTTGGGGCCGCCGCAAGGCCCCCGGTGGGTCCAGGGCAAAGTCCTGGTGGGGGTCCAGATTAATTTTTTACTATTACTTTGATTAAAGTCATTAAAATTGCCTTAAATCATAAATATAATATCACAATATGAAAACTTGCTTATCGTTTAGTAAAATGTACTTCATGCTAAAATTATCACTGGATGTTGTTAAGTTTATTTAGTATTGAAGTCAAAGAGGGCTATACATTGTACATTAAGCTTGTTTTAAAATAAAAACGCAACTAATAAATCATACAAATAAAGGTATTGTAATACACATCAGTGACGTAATGTAGTTATGGGGTAATTTAAAAAATTGAGTGATCTAAGTTGAAACAAAAGCTTTAAAAAGAATTGAAATCATTATTGAAATACTTTCATAAAGTTATGTCACATTATTTTAAAAAAATTGTTAATTAATCATATTATTGGAAACATATAACATTCATTTTCGTAAGTCAAATGTGACATCAAGTTATATACGGCTAGAAACTGCATATGATGACAACTTTTCTTTGCTTCAGTATCGACAATTTTCGATGCTATATCTGAGGTTTAAAAAAATTTAGTTTCAAATCTGTTAACTTAAAGGACATATCGCATGTTTTTCAATTTTCGGAATTTTTTAAATAAAATCATTCTATACTCATTAAAAATGAAGTTTATCATCGTTTACACAAAATAATCTGGCTAATTCGTTAGTTTGAAGGCGATGAAATTCAAATGTCGCGATATGCATATTTTCTATCTCGATCTACCCGCCATTATGTGTGACGTCACATGCGACCTCGAGCGAGAAGGTGCTGTTAGCCGTCTATGTAATTGGATTAGATTTAAACGACAATTAAACAAATTATCACCTATGAAATTTCCGATAACGGGACATGATGGTGTTTTGCGTCTCTTGCGGGTGTTCTAGCCGTCAAAAATGGGGATTTGGACTGTTGTTTTTTAAGTTTCCCTTACGAAAGTAAGCGGAAATCATGTACCAAACAGTGGCCTTTCTGTCGACGAGAGGATTTATAAATAAACATATAATAAATATATTACAAAATATATGGTATATTTTTGTGATATTAGTTTCATGAACAAATCGTATTTATTTTTCAAAGAGAAAAATAGAAGTTTATGAACAGAGGCCTGTGTACAAAACGCAAGTTCATCGGAGGAAAATAACAAGAGAGGACGCCATTTTGGATAACGCCTCGCTTCGTTAGCTGTTTTCTTATTGATATTGTTAAACTATACATACATGTATGCGTACGTTTTGTGTAAATGATTTCTTCATTATATCTCACCTCTGCAGAAATCATAAGTACGGTATGTGAGATTTCTGTGAGTTTTATTTCTTAATTGTGGGAGAAGTCAAGGAGTTGTTGATACTGAATGTTTACGCGAGAAATAGACAAAGTTTGTTGATATACATTTTTACGTAAATAGATAAAAACGGAGCAATGGGATCTTACAGAAAATACAATAATTAAGGAAAACGTTTTTTCCTGCTATATATATTTATATATACAGTGTAATATGAAGTAAAGAACCTTAGAAAGTTGTGACCAGTTACGGCCAAAGAAACAAACTTCTTGTGCACCACTGTTTTACAACAATGAACATTCCGAGTCGTAAAGAACGCCCAAAACAAAATTATTGTAGATTTTAATAAAATAAACACCTGTAACCGATTTTTTAAAAGCTAAATTCCTTACTAAGTTGTGTTTACCATGTTTACACGTCGATCAATTTGATCGTTATTGCCGAGTTCATCGTTACTTCTTCCAGTATAACATCGTTTTTTACCCGTACTGGTGGCTCAAGCATGTACGACTAAATAATAAGATTCTTTTGATTTAGTCAACATGTAAAAAACCATCGTACATGGTGAAAAAATGTCTCAGATTTAAAGAAGATAATGCTAATCCTACAATTTGTTTACAATCAGCTGTTCGAAGAAGGTCGCATGTGACGTCACCGTACCACGTGACACGCTATCTCATTAACGAGTTTTTATACGATCGGGGCTATGATTTAAATTGATATTATGTCTAATTACCGCTTTTATACACCTAACAAACTGTTAGAAGTAATTAATATATACACAAGGAAGGCAAAAAATGTAAAATGTCCCATAGTTTAGAAACATGCGATATGTCCTTTAAGAGACAGTCTTTAAAGGTGGTGCTTAGTGTTAGATTATCGGAAACCCATATGAGGCCATGACACCAGAATACCCATGAAATACTTGTCATCCGCTGGAAACAAAGTTCTTATAAAAAATATGTATTATTGTTCCTTTTGTAATGGACCATCAAACAGTATACAGTAAAAGTCGTTAAGTACGAACACGGATATAGCGAAATATCGGAAATAGCGACGTTTTTTGAGTCCCCGGCAAATTCTTAACAACTCTTTGAAAAATTTTACGGTTATAACGAATTCTGATATAACGAATTCATGGATATAGCGAACTGATTGTTAAGTCCCATAGAGGTGAATAAAGACGAAATTTAACACTTTTATAACGAATTTCAGTTTACAGTTTAAAAAGTTTGCACTACAGATGAACATAATAGTTTGAATAAATGAATTTTCAAATGATTTTATTAATTTACAAATCGATTATTGCTCTTTGTGAAAAACAGGATTAAATTTTATTAAAAAAATGTATTCAAACAATATTAAGCAACATAATACTTTCAATGCTGAGGAAATATATGCACTTAAGAAAATCATTCAGATTTTTTTTTTTTTTTGAAATCGCCATTGCAACGGCCTTTTTTTTTCTTTTTTTTGCTAAACTGCATTGATAATACATGAAAGTTAAGGACATGTTTGGTCTTTCTAGTCATATTTTTAAGTATCCCGTCACATATATTTATTTATATTCTCTAGAAGTTCCTTAAACATTCAGATTTTTGTGTTCTTTAGCCTTGTTATCATAGCAGTGGACTTCAATTTTACTATATATTGCATTTTTGGCTGAGCCAAGTTAAAAGATTTAAATGTTTTCAATTGAACTATTTATGTTTTATGAAACTGAAAAAAAGGTTATTTTTGAAGTGATACGTGTTTCCACTACGTGTTTAAACTATTCTTTTGCCCATAAAAACATTGCTTGAATTTAAAGTAACACAATATTTTGATTGTGTGTGTGTATGTGTGTGTGTGTGTGTGGTTTTTTGTGGTTTTTTTTTTTGTTTCTGTTTTTGTTTGGGTTTTTGTTGTTGTTTTTTTTAATAGCTAAAACTGCTACAATCCCTTCTAAGTTGTCTTTAAAAAGTCTTAAAATGTTTTTGTTTCAATTGTTTGTTTCTGGTACCATAGCAAACAGTTCCTCATAGCAACGGTACAATATAGGAAAACCGTTTATAATTACATTTAATAAGAAATCCACTGCGATGTATAATCATTAAAGTAATGTTCTCTAAATAAGACTAATTAAATAATATACAACATTTTGATGCCTGAGCAGTTAATAGACCTGAATATTTTTATCTTTGGTGCCGGGAACAGTGTAGTGTGCTCTATTGCCCGAGGTCAACGACTGAGGGCAAAAGAACACCCTGAGTTTTTCCCTGCAGCAAAGGGGAAAAAATTATGTTTTTTTAACTGCTCAGGCATTTAATAATGTTTTATTACCTAAATCCGTTTTTAGTATTTCGCGGGTAGGTTAAGGCAATTTCGAGTTTAATAATGAACGTAGAAATTATGGCCATTTTAAAAATTGTTTATTTTAAATGAAGCCTTCGTGTCACGGTATAATGTGATAATTAAAAATAGATCACGATTTTACCTTAACAAATAATCAGAAAGTGTAACACTACACCGAAGTTTATAAATACCTATGATATAATAATTCGATCGGCAATACGTTCATGTTTATTAGCATTGCTGCTATTGAATTCAATAATTAATCGCAAGAAAATGACATTGTCATTATTTACCGCAAACCCTCTCAAATTCTTCATTTTCATCGAAAATTCCATGTAATTTTCATTTACAACAACGACAAATATGATTCTAGCAGCACTTTTCAAGTATTCAAGATAAAATGCTTCTTATATTTGCCAAATTCAACTTTTAAAATGTTCGGGGTAGAGCTACACTTTTGCCGTTTTTGTACACACTAACAGAGGAAAGGCCGGTCGATACATATAAATGTTTATCTGCTTACCTTATAACACATGCTGGTGAAATAAAATAACCATGTCTGTATTATCCTGAGTATACCCTAACTCACACTCATCTAAATCTGGGGTATCTGTATTAAATAAGTATGATTTCGGTATCTATTGGTTACACTGCATTCGATGATTTGTCTCCGGACATTGATCATGCTAGTAACGCCATCAATGAATATAATACGTAATACAGAGAAATTGAAGATAGATTCATTTGGAAGAGTTTCAAGGGACATTTTACGCCTGTTGTTTTAGGAGCGAGCGAAGCGAGCTCTAACGGCGAAACGTGTGCGTATAGAAAATTCGGACCAGCTGCACATTCATTCAACGGGGTTTTTGGCGTCAATAACTCGGACCAGTAATGCACTGTTTTTATAGGACCAGCGGTTCCCTGAAAATATGGTTTCACATTCACGTTCTCATGAGTACAAGCAAAATAAAAATAATTAATAAATATGTACATTGTAATTATACTGCTGACGAAATGCAACATTCAACCCTTTAACCTCTGTTCACTTTCAAATACAATCGAGTGACGCCACAATGGTTGTCTTGCATATTGATCCGTCAGAATTTTTCGGCGTTAGTAAATTTCGACCAACATTGCAATTCCAAGCATTGCAAATGGCGTTCTCAGGTTCTCGCAAGAATCAAAGTAAAACTTTTGAAAACCACATAGAATGTGTAATTTCAAAAACGTCATGCTTTTTAGGTAAATAAAACAGTATACTACGCTTAGTTTTAATTGTCAGGGGAGTTTTAAAAGAGCCAGTCGACAATAAACCGACGTGAACTCTGACGTCACAATCACGTTTAATAAGGGAAAATAACTCTAACTGTGATTACTGTAAATTGAATAACCTTAATCTAAAATCCTATCAAAATTTTCCTAAAGCCAACGAATGAAACTTTTCTTCAGAGATATGAAACAATTGTAACCTGCACTCATTTAATACATTTTGAGAGGATTCCGGTGTTTCCATAAATTTCGGGTATTCAAGACCCTTGCTTCTCAGAGGAGTTTTTACAAATCAACTTACCAGACAACATTATAAAACCTTAAATGTCAAAGTGAACTGACGTTACAATCACTTTTAAAAATTAAGGAAAAAACTCTGCATTGAACATTATGTTAAAATCTTTATATTCAACAGCTTTGTATCCTAGATTAAAGTAGTTCAACGGTAATCATAAAATCATAAATCAATAAAAACTCGAAGTATTGCTTATATATTGTAGTGTAAAAATTATGAATAATGAAAAGGAGATATATTGTATTTGATTTGTATTCAAATTAATTTACCTTTTTTGCACCATTTGTAAAATCATACTATTTTTTAATTTATTAATTATTATGATACGTATATACATGCACATATTTAATAACAAGCTGCGCTCGCCCCAACTGTCGGACCGTAATATATATTACGCAGCACAGTTAAGGCTGGAATTTGAAGGCGGGGCTTAGTTTAAAAAACTTGGAACTCTTGAATATTCATTAGATATGTTATTTTAACCTAAATAACATTTATTAATGGTAATTGATTACTTTTTGGATTTGATTTCTCGTTAAAGAGAGTTAAATCAAATATCCAACCCCTCACTATGTAATAATGATTATTATTTACTTATTTTCAATGAAAACATTAATTGTCGTTTGGTTCTGATGCGCTCCCTTTCGACGCTTGTATCGATCCGTGACGCGGCGGCTATTTTTAGCAGCTAGCAAAATGACAGGCATGGATGTAAACATGTGCGCCGAGATGTTGTGGAGTGATACTGTGCGTGTGGATGTCAAAGTATGCAGGAGATATGGTAAGTATTGGACAAATCATTCCATAAGCTATCGCAAACAGTATGATAAGGAATGTAAACGCAGCAGCGTGTGCTGTAATCACAGTGATGTACGGATCGAGGGGTACTACTAAACAGAGAACTCTAGAAAACTTTAGAGAACTCTAGAGAACTCTAGTGTTTTTTTAAATAATTAATGAGCGTAAGTCATTTATTTGTGTGTATTTTATTAAGGATAGATGTTTTATTAATTTTTTATCAAAAGAATTAAAAAAAAAAATGGATATAAACGCATTATCAAGCATTTTTGCTATATTTAAAGATCGTTTCTATATTTTCAGAATATCGATCCCGATCATTTATCCAAACATATAGAGGTTTTGTTCATATTAAAGATAAATGTTTTAAAAAGGAAATATCAGAATTTAAGGAGAAAAAAAATTGTAGAACTCTTGGCCATTCAAACTGTGAATGTTTCCAGACCCCACGACGTGGACGTGGTTCTACTTCAGGGTCCATATTTTGTTTTTGATGTTTTAATTGATTTTTATTTTTATTTTGTTTTTTATTTCTATTTTGTTTTGATTTTTTTGTTTTTGATTTTGTTTTTGTTTTTTTTTGTTGTTGTATATTATTTGTTATACTTTAGGTTGATTTTTAAAATTATGTAAGTTAAGAAATATAAATTAGTTAAATTTAAATTGTAGAACTCTTGGCCATTCATAATGAATGTTTCCAGACCCCACAACGTGGACGTGGTTCTACTTCAGGGTCCATATTTTTTTTATTTTTTTTATTTTATTTTATTTTTTTTTTTTTTTTGGTTTTTTTTTTGTTTTTTTTTGTTTTTTTTGTCTTCTCAATTTCTATTTGTTTCTTCTCTTTTGTATTCTACTCTCATTTTCTTCGTTTATTCTACTCTCATTTTCTTCGTTACAGTTTTTGTCTTACATGACTTCACTCTTTTTGTTTGTCCTGGCTTTTTGGCAATATTAGACACTTTTGGAATTGTCAGACTCCCGTCGGATGAGGTGATAGATGCTGTAGGTAATAGAAAATTCAAAAGTCTGAAAAGACGTCTCTGTCTCTGCTCTTCGGTTAGATTTATCCATACTTCGTTGGGAACCTTTAAAATTTCAGCTTGAACCGAGATCTTAAAATCTCCCCTAGAATGCAACGCATCACGAATGTCCCGGGTCTGTAATACATCAAATTCTCGTAAGAGATCTATTAAAGTTTCATTATTTTTCAATATGTTTTCAATTTAATAATGTTGTTGTAGGACTCATTGTTGTTGTTTGTCCATAATTTTGGGATGGTAAAGTTAGACTGCTTCCTTTGATCATAAATTTCGCGCCTTATCTTTGCCAAAAAAGAGTTTAAATATGGAATATTGTTTTCTTTAATTAAGGTCTTCCGTTTCCAACGGAAGACCTTTATATTATTGTGCAGATTAAGATTAGTAGGGTCTTCCGTTTCCAACGGAAGACCCTCTTGTTATTCTACTGTTTCTTTCTCTTATTATAATTATTAAGGTCTTCCGTTTCAAACGGAAGACCTTATTGTTTTTGCTTTGTTTCTTTTTCCATATTATTTAGGGTCTTCCGTTTCCAACGGAAGACCCTTTTGTTATTCTTCGGTTTCTTTTTATTATTATTATACTTTTTCTTTTTTTTCTGACTCCTTTTCGGCTTCATAACTCAAAGAGTCTTCAACGAATTTCAATGAAACTTTCAGCGATTGTTGCAAGTTAGCGTCCCTCAAAGATGTTAAAGCTTCCATGACAACGTCACTTCCGTTTTGACGTTACGTCATTTTTAAAAATTTAAAAAAGTCATTTTGTCCGGGGCATTTCTCAAAAACGCTCAGAGAGAGGCTTGAAATTTTTCGTGGTTATGAATTTGTCAATTTACATGTGCAATAAGGCTGGAAATGGAAATCCGTAACTTCCGGTCGAAACCGGAAGTGAATCAAATTTTTCGAAAAAATGAATTTTTTGATCAAATCAAAAAAGTATACGAGTTTTGTAGAACACCATCAGTTGAATCTAACACTGAAATCCGTTTTAAAATCAGACCACGTTTATCAGAGATATTTGGGTTCAAAAATTGATTTTTCCGGAAATTTTTATTCCTCAGTCAAGATTAAGAAAATAGTGCAAGATTCACACTGAAAGTAACTTCTACTGAAAACAATTCGTACTGGTCATAAAACTATATATAAAAACATAGATTTATATGCATATTGTAGAGTTGCAAAGCTAAATTAAAAAATGAAATTCGTTTTAAAATCGGATGATGAATTGCTGAGATATCGGGGTTTAAATATTGATTTTTCCGGAAATTTTGATTCCGCAGTCCAGATTCAGAAAATAGTGCAAAATTCACATTGAAAGTAACTCCTGCTGAAAACAATTCGTACAGGTCATAAAACCGAACTCTGTTTTTTAAATAGTTAATCTGAGTGTTTATTGAAACGATTTCGTTTGATAATTACGTTGAATGTGTAAACTTCGTTTGGAAAAAGAGAAAATTTTGTCAACACGAATCATAACAAAAACAAAGCAGCTGGAATTGAAGACACAGATCCCATTTATAACAGCGAAAAGCGATCGAAAGACATTTCTAAAATTTGGTAAAAGTGTTATTTAAATCGCAATATTAAGCCTAGCCTAATCGTCGCAGATCTTTCAGTTGTTGAATAATAGAACAACACGTACAATGTAGATTGGATCACAGAATATAGAATTTGTAAAAATTTCAAATATGAATATATATTTATTGTAATTATTTATTTGAAAAATAAATGCATTAATGTAATGCATGCTAATCTGTGCTCTGCATATTAAACACAAACTTATTAGTTTTAATCGAAATATTTATCGTACGATTCACCATGTCAACTCGCCATGTTTTGACTGCGAACAACAGCTGATAGCGGTGTGTCAACATTTTTAAAAGAAGCATGGCCTGCAAGACGTCAATAGTGGGAAATTCAGCTCAACTATCGTATGAGAGATTATAAAGGTATGTTTTGATACAGGATATGTCGTGCTGACTTTTTCTTTTCAAAGTATTAGTACTTTTCAATCTAATCCGAGATTCCTCTGACCTTAACCTCCGCTTTTGACGTGCGTCCCAATATTAAAGCAGATGTTTCTAGAGTCAGAGGAATCTCGGAATAATTTCTGTCCCGTGTATTTTTACGTGTATGTTTTGCACATCACTCTTTCGAATTTCTATTTATTATTTTCCAGTGTATATGTATGTCTTATTGTGTATTGACCAAGACACAATATACTGTAAAACAGTGCAATTAAAAGGGGTGGGGGTCCCAAGGTACACAAGTGTAGAATGCTGTAATTAGAGTGCATGTTTGCATGATGATAACTTTACCTTAAATATTTGAATATAGCAGATCTTTA
>WFKH01011926.1:74853464-74881816 GCA_016163765.1 Magallana hongkongensis
CATATGGATATGATTGTGTTAACAACTGTAGTAAGCACTGTCTGGACGACATTCCATGTAACAAACAGACTGGTTATTGTGACAGGGGATGTAACCCAGGATATATGAATGCTACCTGTAGCAAAGGTAAATTACCACATCAATTCACACAGTCTGCTAAAATACATCTGAATTGGATTTGATAACTCTTGCGCAACATAAAATTACTCTTAAAGGAGAAGGGAACTAAAACTTTGTTGTACAATAAATCAATTAATTATCATCTTTTATAATTGAAAACCGTATTTATTTTCATTAAAAAAAAACCGGAACAATAAATAAATCAATAAAATTGATTGTTTAATTTTAATTTCCCGCCGCTATGGGAGCTGCCATTAAACTTTATTCTATGACGTCACACCATCTATTCCGGTTTGTTTTATCAACATAGCATCGATATAAGCAAATCATGTTCGCTCTAAATTCGCTCTAAATGACAAGTTATGGGAATTTTAAAACAAGAGCGATTTGAACCTGTTCGTTTACCTTTGACTTGTCACTAAATTACAAACCAACGTCAAACGTAGCATGTTTGTTGAAATCTCAAAGCAGAGGTTAGTGTCGGAGGAATCTTCGCGTAGTTGTGGATATTGTCAACAGATGCCAAGTATCATAGAAAATGTCTGCCGTCGTTATTTCGACATCGTAATTCCGTCTTTAGAGAATGTATTTTAAATATGCCGATTACAATTATAACATAGTTAGTTAGCGAAGAACTTGACTTGTAATAAAATGTACTCGAGATCATTTTCAACTTTGAATGATAGCAGATTAACAGCTGTCATGTATTTAATAAAAATACAAATATTTATGCACACATGTATTTATTCTATAGATTGACGGGTGAACCCAAACATTATTAATTTTGTTCAGTCGGATGCTTGAGTAACAGAAAGGCATAAACCAGCATTCTATTCATAGCATTATGTACAATGTATATGTAAACCAAAGATGACTAGATGGTGTAAAATTAAAATAATTTATTTTGGTTTTAAATACAAACGAGTTCTACATCATGTCAGCCTCAGTAAATACGATTGTTCTAACTTCAAACGTGCATTAAATCTTAATTATGTACTTTATTTTGAAAACAGCAAGACCTCGTGTGATAATTTAAACCACTTTATCAATATAATAAAATATGTTTTTGACTTTTCTTCCCCTTTAACAAGGGCGAGTCTAATTATTTCTACCCTAGATATTTTGATAAAATTCCTTACATGTAGTTTTACTTCTATATAAATTTTTTAGATCAAAAAAATATTTATTTACTACCCCGATTTACTAGGGGGTAGTTCCGAATTGTAAAAATGTCACCAAATAGATATTGTATGTAAAAAAAAATATGTTAACATCGTGGTTTGAATACGTCAATTATATAACTATTTGTAATGATCCAAATATATTATTCCTGAATAGAGTGTCATCTGATTTTGATTCGAAAACTCAGGCGCATCATAAACTAACACTTAAATGCACACGTTAAATGTATAAGTTGATTCTATCTGTGATGAACCTAATATATTCTTCCTGGAATAGAGTGTCCAAAAGGATACTTTGGAATGAACTGTATAGAGAAATGTAGTGGAAACTGTAATAACAATGAAACATGTGACCATGTTAGTGGAGCGTGTCCGAGTGGTTGCCAGGACGGGTTTTTGGGTGTACAGTGTAATAAATGTAAGAATTGTTTTCCATACTCTATGTTTGTATAAGTTAACAGATTCCTTTGACAAAAGTGGTCTTCAAATTACAATCTTTAAATATCATGGATTTTACAATTAATTTAGAAAAGTCATCAACTTGTTCAACAAATTAATAATTTATTGCAGAGATAATCTTACACTTTTAAGTTCCGCTTAATGTTTTCGTTCATGATCTTTCCAGATTGCAATGAAGGATATTTTGGTAGAAACTGTTCCCAGAAATGCCCCAATAACTGTAAACCTGGCACTTGTAGACACACGGACGGGACGTGTACTTCCTGTGCTGCAGGATGGACGGGTGATAATTGTACCACAGGTATTTTTTTCCAGAGTGATTACTTACACAATAAAATGTTTTCTTGGTGAAAAATGTGGGTACAAGTGTAGCATGCCCACATGAATCACAAATATAGCATTTTATTGTTTATATTTGCATCTCTCTTTAAAAAGTAATGTTGAAATAAAGTGGATTCTTGTCATCATTTTTCCCCAAAGTGGGTCTCCATACATGAAGATGTCGTAGAATTCAAATTGTTACAATTTACAGTAAAACTTAAAAAAATCCTAATCTAATTGGTTTATATCAATAAAAAAAGTATTTTATTAATGTGTAAAAGATGATGGAAAAGGTAAAATTATGCCATTTACGACATACCCTAATCGGCGCGAACGAGAACATAATGTACAGGGGAAGGAGAAAGTGTCGCTTCGTTTCAAGCGACGGGAACAGCCGGGGAACGGCAGTAAGAATCCTTTAAAAATGCCAACTGTCAGAGATGAGGAAAGATGGAAAAAACAATAAAACAAGAAAATAAAATTGCCAGCGCAACCAATTGGAAACTCTGCAACTAACAAGAGAAATAAATCGAAATTATAGTAGAGGAGATCGAAATAGTATACAGCAAAACTTGTAAGTTTTTCAGTGCTTTAAGACTTCGTATAATTGAGAAAAAGAGATGCTTTGCATTATATGTATAATCTTTCAACTCTGTAGAAGAATTCGCAAACGATTGGCCAAACATGAAAAAATAAGACCTTGACACGTAATCAGAATGGATTAAAAGTGTTGCATGTTTTAAGATCTATTCTATGTAAGAATCAAAGATTTATAAAAGGGTCTGGCCACGCATAGTCACCAATTTTCCTTATATTTCATACATAGACACACCTAGGTGTAAAACGCAAAAAACCACTAAAAGTTGGTTGCTGGAGGTAACCGTTGTCATGGTAACCGAGGCTAAAGATGGAAAAATAGCAAAACTTGTCTACATTGAAGCCATATTAGAAGGTTTTGCCCACTAATGTAAACTATCAAATACATAAAACAGCCTTTGTCCTATTTTCAATTCTTTAATTATATCAGAAAATTGATGGAGAAACCAATAATTTTAAAATGTTCCCATGGAAACCGTTACAAATTTTTGAAATCAGTTTTTTGCGGTTTTTTAAAAAGCGAAATGGGAAACCATTAAATGTTTTCATCCTAATCAATGTCCATGCAATGTTTATTTTGTTATGAAAATTGACATCCGTTGCTATGGCAACAAGGCCAAAAAATAGGTAAAACTGAGAAATTTAAGATGATTTTGATATGCTTTAATTACTGAGTTAAGAAATTTTTCGCAATTGTTTTAGTTTGAACTTATATAAAGAAACTTATGTAAAAATATATCTAAAATTTTATTATATACCACAAAAAGCTTTGTTATGCAACAGAGAAGTGTTGTTGCTATGGCAAATTAAGTTGCGTAAAAAATCACACAGAAATTCTTATTTTTTGAAAAGTTCATAGGAACGGCATTTAATTTTAGAAAATGTCAGATTTTTCTCGAATGTCATTTAAGGTTAGGCCATACTTGATTTTTTCTCACCAATTGATTTTATATATTTATTCATTTTTAGTGAATAATATCCATTAAAATATGCCATAAAATATTATAATTTACCTTATTTTTAAGCTTGTTACCATAGTAACGGTTCTTAATTTTCATATATAAATTCTTTATTGCACAATCATAATAGCGTTTACCAAAAAATCCAAGATTTGCTCTTTTTATTCAAATTAAATGAAGAAAACCTATTTTTAAATTTCTGTTTAGTAACCATGGAAACGCTTTAAAAATATGCGTTTCTCCATGAATGTTTTTCTTTCTTTTGAAAAATGACAACTATTTTTAATAATATATTCTACTCTGGAAACCCCAAGTTGTGCACATTACTCACAAAATGTTCTCAAATAAGCATTAAAATGCCATTTTTACATTTTTAACCTATGTTACCATGGCAACGAGACCACATAGCAACAAAAAAATGGTGTTAGGAATTTTTACTCATCAAAGTCTATCAAACTGTTAAGTATGAGGAAAATCCGTGACTAAAATATATAAAATTTTGATTCTTACATAGAATTGATCTTAAAATCTCGCATTAAGCGATTAAAGTGCAGCATGAAAACAATTTCTCCTTCTATATTTATTAATTTAGAAGTGAAAAGAGCTAGATATAATACGATCAGTATGTACTGGTCCCTGCTAACAAAGAATTAAACAACTTTGTCTTTGTTTGTAAGACTCATTATATAAATTGAATATTAGAAGAACTGATATTAAATTCTGCAAGTGGCAATCCAACTTATACTCATTGCTCACTTTCCATGGATGAAATTTTTCAAAATCATATGTCAGTTTTAAATATTATCAATATTCCCAAGAACCAAAATAAATTTGATTTACCTTACCTATATTTGATGCCTAAACTTTATAAAAATCCTTAAAAACAAATATACATAGTGGGTTCAAGTGGGTTTTGGAAATCAGGTCTTCCGACAATCTGTTGGAATTTTCTTGGGTACTAAATTGCGCTCCATTGTTAGGAGACCTATTTTATATTCATATGAAGCAAATTTATTCAAAAACTTGTACATGAAAAATCACTCGCTGTGGCCTTCAACTTGCCATTTAGGTACATCGGCGACGTATTATCAATTAAAGGGACTTGGACACGATTTGAGCTCAATTTTTTCAAAATTTATTTTTTCATTTTTAATGTCTAGAATGGTCAATATAGATTATTCTAATGCTCTGTCAAAATTTGAAAGTCAAATATCGAGTTACAAGCGAGTTACAGAGGTTAAAATTCTTTGTTTTGTAAACAAAGCTCGAGTCCTGTTATTGTTTACATATGTCTTGAATTGGTAAAAGTTTCAATCTAATGTTGCATTTTGTTGTTGATAAACTTATTTATGAACACATTTAATAAGTTTATCTTGTTTCCACAAGTTATTTTGTCAAAGAAATGGTAATTTCTTTACTTTACATTATTTGTAAACAAATATAAGACTCGAACTTTGTTTACATAACAACACCTTCTTTCCTCTGTATCTCGCTTGTAACACGACTTCTAACATTCAAATTTTGGTAAATCATTCAAAATACACAAGTAAACTATTTAATACATAAAAATCAAAAATAAGATTTTCATCTGAAATCGTGTCCAGGTCCCTTAAACAGTTGTTACTTCAATTCTTACGTCGACTCGATATATCCCAGTTATCTTAAAATAAAAGATTTCACAGAGTCTGAGTCATCTGTTTTATATTTAGATATATTACTAGAAAAAGACATTAATGGTAGCCTAACAACAAAACTTTATGATAAACGTGATGACTTCAATTTTTCTATCGTCAACTTTCATTACTTATGTAGCAATATACCTTCATCACCTGCATATGGCGTTTTGTCTCTCAGTTGATTCGATACGCAAGAGCATGCCCAATGTATGAACAATTTCTAAAACGAGGCAACCTACTGACAAACAAGTCGATAAAACAAGATAATCAACAATCTCGAATGAAGTCGTATTTCGTAAGTTCTATGGTCAATACAACAACCTTGTCAGCAGAAACAATTTTCCGCTAGGTCGAGTGCTGATTGACGTTTTTATACTTATTGTTAGGGCATTATTAATCACCGAATTGTCTACGGATTTTCTCGTTTTTCCGATTATCACAAAGATCACACGGCGAGTCTGACCGGTTAGCAGAGATTGCTCGCTCCTTCATGGCACCTGATCTTACCTCTAATTTTTGTAGAGGTCCGTGTTTGCTCTGCTCCTGTTTTATATGTGAATTATTTCTAAAGTAAGTGAAATCAAAATTGAAATTGTAAAATTTTGGCTCTACCACACCTGGACGCTATTGGCGTTCACAATGCCATCTACCAAAATTGTGAAATTCGTGGCCCCAGGGTCAGGGGTTCAGCACTAGGATGTGTCCAATACGGCCATACAGTAAACATGTAGTAGTTCTTTGAAAATCTTGTAGTCTACTACAATATATATTTGAGAAAAACTAAATGCATGGCTGTGATGTCCACGAAGCCCTCTATCTAAATTGTGAAATCCATGGCCCCTGAGACAGGGATTCGAGCCCTGGGGGGGATATAGCCATATACTGAAAATGTATTAATGTTAGAAAATTTTATTCTTTACTCCCATACATGTTTGTTAAAAAAAAAATAAAGCATGGTTATGATGTCTACGCAGCTATGTTAAGGCTGTCCGAAGCTGAATTTATATCGGAGAATTAAATGTTTTAATTATCGAAAAAAAAATTAATCCTGGCGAATTTCTTTAAATCTTTATTTCAAAAATTAACATCGATACCTTACACTATATTTAATGCATTTTTGTGACGTCATATGTACCTCCTATTCACGTGGATTTTTTTTCCAAAATGTTCGTGGACACGTGTAATTTCATTCTAAATAACGATGCAATTTTCAGGAAAGTATTATAATATGTTGAACTAGACTATAATAATATTCATGTATTAAAATCAGAACAATGTTTATTCTAAAAGTTACTATATATACATTGGCTATATAATCCGCACCGCCCAGTCTGACGTTGAGTTATAAAGGCGTTTCTATAACGTCGTAGTCCTTGTTTTACCTGAGAGTAATATGCCGCATTCACCTTTTGGTCAGAGGATGCGATTGCACACTGCATCAAAACACCACTTGCGTCACTGGTTGATAAGTGATATTAAAATATTTCGATGTATTTCTGGTTCGGTTCTTCGATAATTTGTTTTGTTTCTATCATTGTTTTACCCAAATCAACACATATCTTAATGATGGCGTGCTGTTCCGTGCGGTCAGCGGACGTCGCTTTTTCAAGCTTTTTTAAAGACATGCTCCTGTCGCAATATCTAAAAAAAAAAACCAAAAAACTTTGTTCGTTTAAGAACGACTTCAAATGACTTATGGAAATGAAATAATTTATATCAATTCCATCACAATGAAAGGTTGTGATGTTTTTACATTTTTTAACTGTAAATATTCATATCTAAAAACTCATCTACGAAGTGTGGGTAATTTTCACACTGGGTCGTGCATACCTTTCGCGAACCTTTAATACAGTAAAATTTATTTTGCTAGAAAACCAATATTTTGTTACACAATGTGATATCATATCAACATACAAATAAGTCATAATGCTATTGTATATGCAATATGTCGTTACATTGGAATACCCTGTCACGTGATACTGCTAAAAATAGATGAATCAGGCTTAATTTGAGATTGAGCTTGATATATTCAAGTAAAACAATTATTGAATTCAACGTAAACGGTGTATGAACAGAAAGTTTGGCGGGAGTTTCCATAAATAACGCATATTTATATAGAATGCGTAGAGATTTGATACAGCTTCAAGCACGTTTTGATAAAATGGGTATATAATGGTATCACGTGTAAAATTTCAGTTTATTTGATTATGTGTATGATCAGCTTTTTCTTGTATTTCTAATTAATATTCTTGTCATATATAAATGAAGCAAAAAATATCAATATTTATCAAGACTTAATTATAAAAATAACTTTGACAAATACTAGAGATTGTACTTCTGTGATAACTTGAATAAAATTATTCAACAAGACCAGTGTTTTTTTATTTCAATGTTTTTCAGCCATGATCTGGAATTTATGCAAATTAAGTATTCTTCTTGCACGCTACTTCTCTTCTGTCTTTTGTTTTTTAAAAGGCAGCGCAGTTGATAAGAAAACCAAAACCTGAAATGATAAACATTTATCAAATTTAATTGGGGTAGGTGTCAATGAAAAATATAATGATAGGTTAAATGAGTTATTAATATGATAAAAAAAAAAAACATCAAATATAATATAAATAAAATAAATATAATATGTATATAATAAATGAAAGAATGCTAAGTGTACTTTCTTCTTATCAACACCAAACCCCCCAAAAAAGGTTATGCAGTGTCTCCAATCCAGGTTTATGAAATTTTATAAATTTATTTCTGGTTATAGTTAAGATTAAATCCCTTTTAAATTAAGTTTCTTTTGTGAAAAATGAACGATATAATTTTCTGTAATTTCCATCCGTAAGTTCTCGTCAGCTCATTACATGGCAATTTGTGTTTGATAATGAGTAACAATTTTAAAATGATGCTGAATTTGTTTTTTGGTTTTTTTTTTTAATCTAAGTAGGTTTTCATATGCAAAAATTTTAAACTCACATGCGTAAATGTACTATTTTTAGAAATGACTTTTCAATTGACATTAACAAAGAATCAAGGCTGTTTACACCAATTTGTTATTGCTAAAATAAGTCTAAAATAAGTGACTATTTAGAAGATCAAAATTCTGGAGCAATTACAGAGAAACATTGCATTAAGTTTTTAAAAGAAGTTGTGCATCATATAAAATCTTCTGTTTTTATTGTATTTGTAACATTATGCATAACTGTTTGAATATGTGTATATTTTTTGTTGTTCTCTAATATATTGCTAATGTTTTTTTTTTATCTTTTCAAATAAGCTGTAAGCAAATTTGGATTTAGAAATATATATATATTTTTGATAAATTGTACATCTCACTTCTTGTTGCCTCTTTACTTCCTTATTTAACCAAAACAATAATAGGATGACAATACGTTGATGATATATATGAATATTTCATTGATTTTCTTTTTAACCTCGTCGAGTGTAGTTGTTTAAAAAGGTCTTAACGTTCTATCCATTGTAGCTATTGTAGCTATGATATATTATCAAATATATAGTCACAAGGTACAAAGCATCAGTTTGAAGTCTATGTAACCTAAATGAACTTATCGAAAACAACCGACCTTAACTTTTTGGGCCAGTATTAATGGAAACTGAACGCTTTTATGAACGGGTTTTATCATATTTTCTTACAGCATTTTTGGTAAATAACATTGTGAAAAGCGTATTGATTGTTTAATACACGTATTTTAAATTTTGCATTACGCTGCAGAAATGCGATTGTATTCTAAACAGTTTGATCCTTAATAGCAAATAAGTGTTTGGGAAATGGACATAGAGTTACTTACCATTTAATTATCAGTTGTAATTGATGGCAATTGTCATCCTTTTTTAAAGTGTTTATAAGAATTGAAATTTAGAAGAAAAAATAAATAACAGTTACACTGTACAGTTCACAAATATCTTTTTAATTTGTAGTTGTATTTGGACTGGACATGCAAAAATGTGAATCATGTATCGTTATCAACTGCAAAACATACCTAAATTGTATTTAATGACTGCAATAATATGAATCATATATGCATAACACACTTTAACTGTTTAATTTTTCTAAATTAAATGTTAAAACCTTATTTTAGAATTTAAAATAAAAACAGTTACTAAGCTGTACGTGTTCATATTTATTAAATAAAAACAAATCCAGCAAAATATCATAGAATGAATCTGTTTTATTCAGTCCCCTTTTCATTACCGTTCCGTAACACTTCAGTTTACTGTATGACAGGGATTAATCTCATGTATTATTTATTATGTACAATGTATGTTTAATGTTAAGGATTTGCTGGAATGTTTTTTTTTCAGATATATTTTTCATAATTTCATAATCACTTATATATAAATAGTTATTTTACCAAAAAAAAATATTTATGATTTAATGCGATTTTAAGCGAGTAATTGAGAGATAAAAGTTGAATACATAACCATTTTGTGTCTGAAAATCACAATAGTTGCCTGGTTGGAATTGCAAATGGAAAATTACCGCTAAATAAGAATTTTTGCGTGAACAAAAAAGTCACTGGTATTGTTTGCAAAAACAATCATCGACGTTTTAGATTAATTGTTAAAAAAGAAAGATAATGTGATGTTTACTTAAATGAAGTAACTGGTTATGAAAGTAAATCAATTGATTGTTTATTATTTTAGAATGTACGCTGAACTTTGGAGAGAATTGTCAGTATCCATGCAATGTGCACTGTATCAACCAGACTTGTGACAGAATCAACGGGAGTTGCTTGTATGGCTGTAAAGAAGGAAGACAATGCGATTGGGGTATAGTTTTCTGAATCGAAGTATTGTTGTATGTTTCTGTTAAACAGTGTATATACATGTAGTTTAATGAAATCTAAAGTCTCAATTATGGTTACTGAACATAACAATACAATGTAATATGCTTATATTTAGCTGTTTCTTCAGAAGATATTAGAATTCCTCATACTTCACCGGATAATTCACCTATTATTGTTGGAGGAACGGTTGGCGCATGCGTGGTTATAATAATTGGAGTTGTTTTTGCCATGTTCGTTATGCGGTATGTCTTCGTTGTAGTATAGACAATCAAACACAAACTAATCAGACAATTTTTTTTATAGAAATGTGCATTTAATTCATTCCACTTATCACTTTTACTGTTTTTGTCAAATTGTTCTGATAGTCGTCGACGGCATTTTCTTAAATAGTTAGTAACTATAAATTGCTTTAATAATTTCAGGCTTAAACGAAACTCTAAATCAATAGCCAAAAGAGAGTCATTTATCTTGGAAGCAAAACCTCTCAGTGAAAAAACACTTAAGACCAAACAGTCCAATTTTCCAAGTAAGCAATGCTTTTTTCATGTATAGTTCTTCAAAAATTATAAATATTATTAAAATGCATGCACAGCAATACATAATTTAATTGTAGATTGTAGATCGAATGCATTGCTGGCAAATGACGTCGTACAGTCCACATATGCTCTGCCAGAGAGAACAAAAAGGGGTCCTCCAACAAATAAGTATATTCCTGTTAGGAATATGAAAGCTCAAATTACTAACATGTCTTTAAATGGAAACGCCGGATTTAAGAGTGAATACCATGTAAGATATATTTTTAATCGTTCAGCAACTTTTTTGGGGGAAATTGTTAACTGTTTCAAGAGAGGTATATATATATATATATATATATATATATATATATATATATATATATTTATATATATAATAACACGTACAGGACATACCTCGAGGTGAGCTCCATCCATGTACAGAGGGAAGGAAACCGGAAAACAAAGTTAAAAATAGATACACCACCATATTCCCCTGTATGTATTAAATATTTTAGATAGCATAATGCATACGGTAACTGACATTACATCAATGTATTATCCATCAAATCTTAAAGAATAATTTCTTCTTTTTTTTTTTGTTCCTTGGTTTAGATGATCACTCTCGAGTAAATCTAAAGACCGTGCCCAGCAATGAAGAGGGGTACATCAATGCAAACTACATTGAAGCAAGTATTTCATAACTAATGCACGGTTTATTAAGTAAATGAATGATAAACTATCATTGATTGCGTTGCCACTTCTACATGTACAAAAATCTAGCTTTCTATATTGTGAATTTTAAAATACAAAATGAATGGTGTCATGAAAAGTAAAAATAAAGAACTTTTTTTTTTATTGATTTACATGTAACATAAAACTTGCTTTTCAAGTCGGTAAGCTTTTCAACTCTAATTGCCTGATTGAATTTATAAGTAGAAACTCAATGTTACATTATTCAAATATAACAAATTTATTTTTTTAATCAATAGGATACACGAGAGAGGCGGACTTATATTGCCACCCAGGGTACTGAATAACACAAATGACTCATTTCATTAATAATTCTAGTATTTTCATATTATACTTTATGACAGATAATACTGTTTCCATTTTGTCATTTATAAAGGCCCAAAGCCAAAAACAATAGCAGATTTTTGGTCAATGATTTGGCAAGAAGAAGTTTGTAACATTGTCTGTTTGACCAATTTAACGGAGGGCACAAAGGTTAACACATAATATTTACATCCATTTTGCATTTTCTTTTCTATTTCTTTAGGAAACCGATTGTGATCCATAGCTACATGCATGTAGAAACTGACAGGACTGAAATCTACATGATCCAGTTCTAACCAGTTTATTCATCGGTCGAAACATTCAGCAACCTAAAACAAATCACTGACAGCTAACGCGTGTTGTGCATTTTTTTTGGTCAATGCTCGTTATCTTTATACCCTCATGAGTCCCCATTATATTGTTTTAATAAATATGAGGTATATGTATATTATATTTACACAAAAGAAATACCTCAAAAGACCTTTTTTATAATCGCATCGAGAAAAAAAATCCATATTGGTTTATAAATGAATAACCAAATCTTCCCTTAATATAAAAAAAAAAACAAAAAACGACTTTGCCTCTTTTTTTTGTAAAAGTGGTTATTTAAGCTGGTAGTTAAGTATGCGTTTTCTATTGTCAAACAGTAAGCGTGGGTACTAAATACACGGATGCTTGATTTACTATAATAAAGTTTTGATTTTTTTTACAATACGCGCGGGGGTATTTTATGCGATTTAAGCGTACCGCGTAACTAGTGTAAATTTCCCCAACGCGTAAATAACCACTTTTTCAGTATTGGAAAATGAAATACATATGCATAAAACGATAAATTGGAATGTGGACTCATTTTTTTGTCTTTCTTCCAGTTAAAAAAAATATATTAGCTAATAAAACATTTCAAATATTGGTTTTCACTTTTCAGTGTTTTTAAAAAAAATGAAATGGATAAAGAAGTTTCCTATTTTTCTTTACCTTTTACTTTTATTGTTCCTTTTTTAATAGAATAAGTGCGCCCAGTACTGGCCAGATATAAACGACAAACTACAAGGCGGGACACTAACAGTCAGAAATCTAGAGGAGAAAACATACGCTGAGTACATCATTAGACGATTCAAGATACACAATAAATCGGTAAAATTTAACTTTTGAGAATATCATAAGAACAAACTGAGATATGTTAGAAGATTCATCATAACTTTGAACACTTTGTATGTTTACAGCATATTTTTTGTCAGTGAATTATGCTCACAATATAACTCTTTGTAGACATAAAGTTAACTACTAAATATCACGTCCGAAAATCATTTACCGGCCAATACTGTTCAAAAATCATGATTTCGATCAATTAACCTCCAATTTTCAATTAAGCAAACTTTATTTGAATAAAAGTTAATTCATTACTTTTGAAATAGGAAAGTATTCCTGACTCAAAAACAATATGAATATATAATGAGCAAGTAGTAAGTATAATTAACGGACCGAAATTGCAAAAGTTTCCTATTAAGATAGATATGATATTTTGTAATTTTGTGTTTCACAGAAAGAAATTATGCCATTCATCTGAAAGATGTATGCATAGCTCTGCCATTTTTGATACCTTTTTAGACCATTCAGTGAAAACTGATGGCAGATCTGTATCCCGTGTTTTCTTTTCATAAATAAGTATATCTGTTTAGATGACAATGTCATTTAGAGAATTGCAAAATATTATCATGTCTTCTGAATTTAAATAATCAACTAATTCCAAACAATTACACTCGTTTCTTTTTTGCGTTTTTTCCCCCTGATAATGACATATATCTTAAAGACATTACAACAAAATATTGTTTTAATATACCAATATGATGACGTATTTGTATGACATTATAAGTTCCGATTTAAATAATAACTGCAAGCTGGATGAAAAAAATGACAATAACAAACCGCCAACCATCTCAAAAATCCATAAAACGAAATACAAATTCAAAGCAGAGCAACACGGACCTCCAAGATAGAGGTAGGATCAGGTGCCATCGAGGAGTGAGCATCCTCTGCTGACCGGTCACACCCCCCGTGTGTTATTCGTTGACAACAAATATTTGTTTTTAATTTAGTTCAGTACTATTTTATGTAGAAAATGCAACTTTGTTAGTACCAATGAATAAAGCAAAGTCAGATTATTGCCATCCATTTCGGAAATTAGTTTATTTGTTATAAGAAGCATTAACTATTATAAAAGTTAGTTAATGCAGCATCACAAAAAATCCACGTGAGAAGATTTCAAAGCTTTAAAATCTTTACAATAAAAATTGAAGGAACATTAAACAATTTTAACTTACTGATTGCAACCATTAAATTCAGGTTTAAGTCCATTTTTTGTTCTTATTCCACATTTTGCATGTTGATAACATGCATATCAATATTATCAAATGGAAGCATATTTCGTAATATTTTGTAATATTTACACTTAAGTTGTCGAATGTACGCACATCAAGCAAATGGTGATGCCAATGTATCATGGTTGATACTAATTCAGATTTGATAACTTGTGACTTCATTTTTTTTGCGCACACCCCCAATTGAGATTGATAATATTAATTTTGTTAATATTTTGTTAACTGACATGAGAAAAGTCAGGCCCAATACGCCCCTTATATCTTAAAACACCAATCAGAACAGAGTTTGTACAAATAAAAAAAAATACACTGGCTGTCAGCTTTGAAGAGGAATGAGCCATTTTTACCTAAATTCATAAATCCAGCACTTAAATTATAACAAAAACATGAGAAATGCATATGTTTGTATGATCGAAACATAATTGGGTAGGGGGTTCTCTCGAAAGTATGCATGTTTGATTGATTTGAGTAATGTGAATATTTTGTAATGTTTACAAAATTGGAATATCTATATATCAAATCGAGTTTTGAATTGCATTTATTACTATTAAGAACAATATTGCATTTTTCTCAAAAACAAATAGAAGAAGCACGCCAATTAAAACCGCAAGGTAAATTTGTTCAAACATAAAATTGTAGGCAACGTTTAAAACAACGTTTTCAAAATTATAGAAAAAAATGAAAGACGATGAGGTGAAACTGGTATTGTGTTACAATATCTCTCTCTCTCTCTCTCTCTCTCTATCTCTCTCTATATATATATATATATATATATATATATATATATATATATATATATAATCCAAAAATATATAGTATAAATCCACACACGTAGTAATATATGAAAAAATCACAACACCGAAATAAACTCAACTAGTTTCATTTTAATTAAATCATCAGGAGTTTACCAGCATGTTGCTAAGTTACACAATTACACATACATACAAATTCATAGTTCTTATTGTGACGTCATAAAGCGCTAATTTTATGTAACTTTATGTAGCTAAATTGATTATGACGTCATGATATAAAGATATTCATAAAGTACGGGAAAATAAAATTCTCCATACAAATAATATAAATATATAAAATTATTGCCGGAAACAGTTTTTTTCTTACACATAATATAATCATTAGGCATTTAAAACAGGTCTATATTTGTTAATAAACAGTTTTTCTTTCGCCTTACGTTCTTTTTCTGTGGTATCCCTCAGAAACTTGTAAAAAGGAAAAACGGTAAAATTGGGACTTTTATTCCTTGCACAGTTCCTTATATGTTCATTGACGGCCGTACATTGGTATTTAGGTTCCCTGATTTGCTGTCGGTGTACGGTCATCCTGTGTCTCAAGGTGTCTCTTGTCTGACCAATATAATTTTCACCAGCGCAACGTATGACATAGATAAGGTTTGAACTAGTGCATGACATGGAGGTTTTGATTGAAAAATCGCTTTTTTCATTTTTTCAAAAAAAGTCCCAATTTTACCGTTTTTCCTTTTTACAATCAATGCAATTTTGTTTTGGTCATATCACATATGGACTGCCATATTCATATTCGAACACTCTTTCATGTACTATAAAGGCAGCAAATTGATAAGATATATTATGTTTGACTAATCAATATAATACTTTTTTTCTATAGTAGTCTTATACCTTTTGCTGGTTTCTATAAAAACAACGTTGAAACATCGGAATTCGGAGAACAACTGGGGGGGGGGGGGGGGGGGTGGTTATGTGCTTTCAAGAATTACCGTCAACATTGATAAATACTCTTTCCGGTCATCTTCGTTATTGAAACTTATTTTAATATCAATGCAAGCCATGGCCGAACAAATCTAAGATGATACTAAATAAAGGAAAACGATCGGTTTCTGCGTTTTCATTAACGTATGTCATAACTAGAGATAACTTTGATTGATTTTAGTTCTTACATGATTTTGGCAAACTATATCATTTATGATTAATCGTATGCAGTTTTATTTAGTGCATTTTTTCCGATATTTTTTTTTCTTTCAGTTTACATGATTAAGACAAGACCGACCGGACCGTTATGCTATTTTTCCCCTTAGATGATGCAACGTTTTTTTTAACTACATTTCATACTTTTACGTTCCAAAAATGCTTACTAGGCTAAAATATTCATAATCACGTGATAAGTTTTTAATTTAAAATTAGATAACAATATTTCTGGTATTCCATTTTATATGATTTTACTAAAGTCATAAGTGCAATAATTTTTTTGATACTTTTAGATAAATCTGTAGACAAAATTTTTCCATGAATGTATATAATTTTATAGATCTTCATTAACATCACAATAGTTGAAGAAGACTTAATTGTTTAGCATCAAAATTTGGTTTTTGTATAAAACTTAAACCAAAGCTAAAACCAACAAGTATTTAATTTACTACCAAATTGCAAGTTACAAGTTAACATACATATAAGAAAATAGTGTTTTTCTGTCACGTGATACGTTTAATATAATTTTCTTGAATAATATTATTATATTTGTCTAATTCAATACATGGTAACAAAACAATTCCTGAAATGGTATAAGTACACGATATTTATTAGAATGCACAAAAGTAACTATCGTCGGCCAATATATATATATATATATATATATATATATATATATAAGACCAGAACAGACCGTCACGTGACGATGTTCCACTACACCACGTGGTCAGACCACGGAGTGGCCGATCCCCTCAGTCTGGTTGTGTTCCACCGTCACGTGATCAGAGCCACCGCTAGCTATGCTGGAAAGTACACAGTGGTACACTGCAGGTACATGTGTGACAAATTCAAATGAATACATGATCCTTTTTTAAATTGATGACATTTAACAGTAGACAAATATTCATTGTACATAACACTAAAACAGTTTAGGATCTTTGGATTTAAAGGGTCTTGGACACGATTTGAGCTCAAAATTTTCAAATTTTCTTTTTCATTTTTAAAGTCTAGAGTGGTTAAGATGAATGTTTTTAATGCTTTGTCAAAATTTGAAAGTCAAATATCGAGTAACAATGGGGAGTTACAGTGGTTAGAATTCTTTGTTTTGTAAGCACAGCTCGAGTCTTGCTATTGTTTTCATATTTGTTGTATTGGTTTAAATTTCAATCTAATGTTGCTTTTTGTTGTTGATAAAATTATTTATGAACACAATGAATCAGTTTTTATTTTGTTTCCGCAAGTTATTATGTCATAAAAAGGTAATTTCTTTTCTTCACATTACTTGTTAACAAATATTAGACTCGAGCTTTGTTTACGTAAAAACGACTTCTTTCCTCTGTATCTCGCTTGTAACAAGACTTCTAACATTCAAATTTCGGTTAATCATTCAAAATACACAAGTACACTATTTTATATATACAAATCAAAAATAAAAGTTTCATCTGAAATCGTGTATGGGTCCCTCTAATGCAATTAATAAAATCCATTTACGTAAGTTATACTTACAATGTGAGAAAATAAACAATACTTTTAAAATGAAAACAATGTAGATCACTATATCTGATTAAATTTATAATATGTCACAGAAAATTCTCTAATTTGAGATATACGACTTGTTCAATACAAATTTAAATGAAGATTACAAATTATAAAAGATTATTTTTTTGTTAATTAATTTTTAGTGCTGGAGTAGGTAGAACTGGGACATACATTGCCTTGGACGCCCTTTACCGAGAAGGGGAGAAAACTGGTAAAATCAACGTACCCATGTACGTCAGGACGATGAGAAAGGACCGGATGAACATGATTCAAGGCGATGTATGTTTTTTTTTAGCTTAAATTATTTCTACAATAAATTGAAAATACTTATGAGAGTCTCGGATGCATTTTGGATGGGAACATATTTCAATATCATTTTTAAGATATAAATTATGTATTTTTGGTCAGTGCTAAAACGTCCAGGTTGTGAATAGTCCGTGCACGTGAGAAAAAGCTAATTAACAAAACTTTGGTTTTAAATGTAGTCAACACCTTTATATTTCCCTGTAAAAATCAATAATGATATATGTGGTGTGTGGGTTTTTTTTTCCTTAAAGTTTTGACCAATTTCACATTTTTCGAGTAACACCGTAGTCAAACATTGCTAATTTACAATTAAATATATGTTCATAGAAAATATGATTGCAATATGAAAACCACACCACAATTTCCCGCATTTAAAAGTATGTATTTGACGATCAAAAAACCATGATGCAAGACAATAGTATAAAGCTCGGAGTAATTTCTTCCTTTTTGTCTTCTGTTCAATGGCTTTAATCAAAATAAGATTAGGGCGCGTTTAATGTGTTTAATTTGGGCTACTAGCGGAAGAAATTACTATTTTGTTACATAAAATTTCCTTGTAGATTACGTCCTCATGACAGACTATTGGGTAATCGTTTTTGAATTGTATGAAATATTTCCTACCGTTAACAATGCAAATGAACATTATGTAAGAGGCATGTTGGACCAGTCATTTTCATTGGATGATAAATTGAATTATAAAACAGATATAATTCATCTTATTTGAAATTAAGGAAGTGACCATTGACTTTAAGAAAAAAAAACAAATCTTAATCATTAAGGCTTTATTTTGTCTTGTTTATATACGCGTTGTTATTAAACTTCCTCTAGTGCCTCCCAGGGACTTCCTTGCTTAATAAGCATTTTTTTTCTCACGACAAAGGAGACACGTTAAGCGCATGACAAAATTCTTGTCGGCATTTCGGAATCATAAATCGTATTAATAAACAATAAATGAAATTAGAAATTTTGCAGACCCAATACAATGTCCCGTTATACAAATCAGATTGGCATTACTTACTTTAATTATTATTGTCATTTATCTTTATAGCTGAACTCATCAATTATATCATTTTTTAACAGTTATATTTTGCTTAGTTGAACCATAAACACTTCTTTTAGGACCAGTACAGATTGCTTTACCTTGCACTGAAGGATGCATTTTACGGCCAAAAGAAATGTTTTAAAACGGAGAAGTTTTTAGGCGACTACCAATCACAGAACTGTTATGCAAACAGTGGAGATATAACATCAACGGACTCCTTCTCTTCTGACATGGAGGTTAATTCAAATTTTGATCGATATTTATGACAAATGAGCTGATGCTAAATGTAACTTCGTTACTTAAAAATATGGTATTTTTAATTGTGAATTTATCAGTTGAAGTGATTATTATTAATTACATTACTTATCATTAGATTTTGTGAGTTCTTTTTTCTAATTTTAACTCTGTATGCCACATATTATTGTAGGAGTTACTGTCCCTGAGAAAGGAGTATACACAACAAGATTACATTTCTGGCCGTGCTCAGATATCAGCTAACTACACAGAAACTGTACTTCCTGGTAACAATCTATATGTTTGAGAACTAGGGCAAACATGAAATTTCTTTCAGCAGAAATTTTACACCGAATTATTTATACTTTTTTAATACACTTATACCTTTTTGACATTAAAAAAAAAGAAATTCACTGTTATAAAACTATTAGATAGAGAAAGGTGTATTAAATAATGATTTCTTTTCATTTCAGTTGAGGAGTTTATGTGCCATCTGTACTATATGAAGGGCTATAACACCTACTACAATGCAGTCCTGATTCAGGTTTAATAAAGCACATGCATATAATAACTGATAAATTGTCTGCAGTGTACCGTATATCCATAATTTTCGCGATGATCTAATTTTCGCTTTCTTCGCGATCTCTTTTAAATTGCAAATTATTCAATACGCAGAAATAATATTCTGTATCATTTTCTATAAGAAACTTTTTAATCGCAAAAAATGACTGCCGCAAATTAAAAATGCTATACATTTCCCCATTTTCGCAAATGTTGTGACATGCGAAAAAAACCCGGATATACGGTATTTACATTGTTAGAAGCGTTTAAGTATTAGAAAAATCAACTAGAAACGAGCTCGTTGCAAAGCAACGAAGAGGTCTTCCGTTGCAGCTTCCTGTCGGAAAAGGATTGTCAATCAGTCTGATTAAAAGCACCCTCTTCTCCTTACACCTGGGTCTGACAGGTATTGATAGGGGGTCATCTTCACCCGACCTAAAATTCTGACCAATCAGGGCTTAAGAAAATGTATTGGAATTTTTTAAATGGAGACAGGCAAATTATTTTAATCCTGCTTTCTATGTAACCCCCAGACTGAGTATTGAAGAGTTGCACCTCTCATTTACAGATAAAGTCATGTATTTGGTAAATGAGATATATATTTAGGTTGTGTGCAAATATAGAGGTCATGTGAAGATGAATTGTTATCGATACCTATCAGACCCTGATGGGTGTAGGCAGAAGGGTGGTGATTTTAATCAGACAGGATTGTCAATATGATAAAAGTAAGTTCAGAAAATCAAAAATAAATGATGACGGCTTCTCCAACCTGAAAGTGCGCTGTACGAGAGGTGATCAGTGGGAGGGACAACTCTCCGTATAACGTTTGGCCATGCAAGCACTCAGCATCGTTTTTGCTTCGGGGAACAAATTTATCCGAAATGTATTAACAAGCCAATAAAAGAAAAAAATTAATCTTCAAAATCTAATCCGTGGTAGTGGTAGAGGAGGGGGGGGGGAGGAGGAGTTGTGAGGCAGCTATAACTTATTTTGTTTAATATAATTTGTTTTCAATTTGCCATAAAAATTGATATTGCCTTCTACTAAAATGTGTGTTGGGGGAGGGGGGAACAATGCCCCAAAATTCAATTTCTTTTAAGTTAATTTAAAGTGAATTTTGGTTGCGAGAAAGGGGGAGAGTGCTCTCAGTGGACTAACTGGCGGTTCTGTGAGCAACCTCACAAATAATTCCACCCCTCCCCACTAAAAAAACATAATCATAACTAAAGTAATTATCCATTAGAAAATAATGGATGCTTCTTTTTCTTATAGTGACACTGAGCTTGCACAGATGATCAAAGTTCAAGTCGGGACATATTTAAGTACATGTCAGAAGCAATCTTTGGGTCAAATTTTAGCTTCTAATCATTTCCATGTATATTACATGTACATATGACAGACAAGAAAGGAGCATTTATTTTTCAAACGACCTTGAACTTGCACAACTGACCCTAGGTCAAGTTCATGACACACCATCAAGTCATCAGCAATATTTAAATGAAAAAGCAATATCCTATGTTTTTCCTTAAAAACAGTATAAAGCAGACACAACTTATGAAATTTCTTTCAATGACCTTGTACTTCACAAAATAACCTTGAAACAAAATCATAACACACACTTAGGTCATAGGCAATCTTTGTGTAAAGTAAGAACTTTCAATGTTTGGAGGACGTCTTGTTTAGAACGCTACATTACAGAAATAATTTGTTCACTTAAGGTCTACTCCGCGCCCTGGCGCCGGAAATCGGTGTCACTAGTGCTTAATTTGGCGCCGGAATCCTCAAGGGATTACCCGTCCCCCGAGGAATCCGGGCTCACCTAATGAGCACAAGTCTTAGTTTGGGCGCAGGGCGCCTTGTTTAGAACGCTACATTACAGAAATATTTTGTTCACTTAAGGTCTACTCCGCGCCCTGGCGCCGGAAATCGTTGTCATTAGTGCCTAATTTGGCGCCGGAATCCTCGAGGGTACACCCGTCCCCGAGGAATCCGGGCTCACCTTATGAGCACATGTCCTAGTTTGGGTGCAAGGCGGCCTAATAATTTCAGTTGTTTAACATCGGGATCGGAAAACGCTTGAAAAATATTCGATAATTTTAACTAATTTTTTGTTAGTGCGTTGGAGTTAGTGCTGGCTAGCTTGACTCTGGTAGTGAACTATCATGGTACATGTATTTCAAAGAAACAAAGAAATCTGTCGACACTTGGCAGTACTTTGATGATTTCTATGGCGACCGACTGCGTTGCATAATGTAGTCGTATTTCATAACTTCTTAATCCGAGAACAATTTTCCTTTGACCAAAAACTTTTAAGTATAATATATTATTCCGTTCATATCTGTAGAAGTTTAGCGTGTTCAACAGGTTGATTTATTAGCAACATTATCCGATTACGATTTCGCACCTACATGTATAATGTGAAGATGATTGACTTCGAATAATAGCCTTATTGTTTAACAATTGACCACTGTACTGAAAGCACACTTCGATACTCAATAATATTCGATAACCTTCGATACATTGTTACTCAATTACATAACAATTGATGATCTGCAGCCATAAACATAACGTACCCGACTGTGGCTATAGATGTTCTCAGCTGTGTGCGCTGAAGCGACACAATATTTTCGGTCGCACGCTGCGATTGAATTAACACAGACTGGCCGAATAAACAAACGGGTGGGAAAGTGAAAATGTTACACATAAGAAGAAGTCACCAAAAAATGATTTTCGTCAAATCTGATTATGTTTTTGCCAATTAAAAAAAAATCCGAATGCCTCAATTCAGGACATCCTTTTATCGTGCCAGCACCTACCGCAAACATGAAACATGGAACTTTGATTATAATAAACTACGTTGTGCGCAATCGTATTAATCATTGCTAAATCAACTGTACATGTAAAATAAATTTATCTTTTCATCTTAAACCAATATCATAGTTGAAATCATCATAAAAGAAAATAGTTGTGTTCGTACAAAAGTCTGAAACATGCACGCGTGATAGAACACAAACCTGTCCACTCGCGCGGGATCTCCTCGGCAATGTGCGAGGGATGATCATCATTTAAAAGTTTTAATATTTGTGGGTTGTTTGTCGATTTAAAACAATATTTGTACAGATTTAAAAACATTGTAGACCTACAAACCAACCATTAATTTAAGACTGACGAAGTTTCCGATTTGTAGTAATATCGCTTTTATAAATTTCAGAACGTCTTCTTACACTCTTATGTTTAAGTATATAAAAACAAGATAGACAAACTCTTATAACATGAAGAAATTAAAACAGATCTTGTATTTTATTTACGGGTATAGAAACTAAAACAATTCTAGAGTTCGCGGCTAAATAAACTCATATATGAGAGACGCAACTCTCGTGTATTAGATAACCGCTGACCGCTAGTTAGCCCCGTCGCGACCATGGTGACCGATTTTCTAGGCCGCGGGTGAGGGATAGCTTACGTAACGGTACACACACAGCTCTGATTCAAGGTAGATTTTAAATGCATGCAGTATGAAAACTCAAATGTAATACATAGATTTATTTTAAATCCGTACTTTGTGTTTTACTACAAAGGAAGAAGAATGTTTTGTTTTCCGATTCTCGTTTTAGTGATTGTGCACTATAAGAACTAAACAAAACTGACATAAACTCCTAAAAAAAAAAAATATTCTAAAAATTTCCTGTATAAACCAGCATACTTTCTGTTGTAACTTTATGCCAAATGCACGCACATAGACTTTCGTTAACTTGCCAAATTAAACGAGGTACATGTTAACATGAACAGCTTTTTACACTCATACAACACAAATCACCAACAAAATAACATTGTAACGACCTTTATGAGATCCCAACAAACAACTTTTCCAAGGACAGCCATATCGAAATCCTAACCGTTTTTGAGTTATTAAGCAAAAACTTTGAAGCGCTATTGGCCCTTAATTTTAGGGGCCAGTCCTTTTTTATTGGTGTCCAATGAAAGCCCTTAACATTCTGCACAACTTTTATTCTACATGTCTTAACAAAATATTTTTCGTTTAAAAGATACAAAGAAAAAAATGTCTAAATTTTCGCACTTTTTGGAATCCTATTTTTGACCCCCTACCTTTTTCTAAATAAAAAACGTAATCCAAAAACAAAAATCGATGTGCACAACTTCAATGTCTCTGTTATTCAAATTCGCTGGATTCCCATTCCCTGCTATCATAGTCTCGGAGCCTTTGTCTGGAAACCAAAGGCCCTAAAAAATTTTAAAAGGGGAATAACTCGTTAACGGAAGAGGAATTTTAAAGTTTATGAAATGTTTTAGATAGTGTTTTGAAATGTCTATAACCCTGAAAATTTGAGCAAAAACCGTTCAGAAATGAGCAAGATATGAAGCCTCAAAGTTCGCGTCTAGGAAGAAAAAAAAAATAAGAATAATCTTACAAGCACAATAATAGTAAGGTCTTCCGTTGGAAACGGAAGACCTTAATTAAAAATACATTTCCAGTAATTTTTTTTTTATATAAGCAAAACAAATATACATTGCTTGTAAGATTGATCTTTTAGAAAAACAAATAAAAGTCATTTAACGTCAAAATGCGTTTCTATTTGTGATAGAAACGCATGCACTTGTGTTACGTTAGAGTATTATATATCAAATCCCATCCACAATCCTTTTCTTATATGTTATCAAAAACAAAATCATACATGATACGTTTATTGGTTGTATCACATTATAAAAAGCTTTATTTTTTTTAAAATTGCTTTTGATATTTTCCTTAATTGGTGATTTTCTTAACAAAATCCAAAGAAAAACCAAAATAATGGACATATTTTTGTTTCTACAGTCCTTTCTGGAGAAGGACTCTCCGATCAGTTCCCAATACCCTCTACTAGACTTCTTTGTTAGTTTTACTTTATATTTCAATATCTTTTTTTGTTATGCACAGTCGTACCTTAAGAAGGACTCCATGATCAGCGCCCAGTACCCTCTACCAGACAACTCCGAGGACTTCCTCAGACTGATCAAGGACTTTGACGCCCGTGTTGTCGTCTTCCTGTGTCCTCTTAAAGACATCGAATCTGTATGAACGTTATTATATCACAATAAAACCCATATATCTATTTGTATGCCTGTCTGTCTGTCTTTCTGTGTATTTTCTGTCTTTATGTTTGTTTGCCTTCATTTATCTAAGCATGTTTCTGAATATAGTCATTTTTATCAATTGATTAACAGACATCCAAATGGCTTCCATCGGAAAATCAACACAAATTCAATGGGATTTTCTACGTCAAAAATATGTCTTCAACCAGCAGCCAAAACTTCATAATGACCAGACTCAATATTCAACCAATGGTTTTCATTTTCTTTATAATTTATATTTAAAGCGGTTATAAGCTATTACACGTAGAGAAATCAGTTAAGCAAAATACAAAACACCACAATAAGTGAGATATACCTTTATAGTATTTGTATTTACTTTTATTTAATAAACACAGTGGTGGATATGGAATATTTGTGGTGATAACTCGTTGCATTTTCTTCCCCAATATAATTCTGTCTTTTAAACGACAGCGGAACTTTACATTAAACATAGTACCTATTTTTATTACAGGATATAATATATCTTGTCGAAATTTACCGCCATGGCACACCCACCGCAATATTAATCTCTCAGACATATTAATAACTTCATGTGGAATTGTCATTCAGGGGCTACCTGAAAATACGACTAGATTAACATATATTATTTTACGGAAATCGCAGGGATAGTTATGGGAAAATATATATTCGAATTTTAAGTAGAAATACAAAATGTTTATTACTAATTCTTTCTTATTTCAATTTTACATTCCATTTGTAATATCTAGGGCTTTAACGAAATGGACATAACACTTCTGGAATGTCCGACTTGGGGAGAAAGAAAGAAAAAAGGGGACAAAAGAGTACTCTTGGATGTAATTAAGGCAGTAAAAACTGAGAAGTCTGACAATAAGGGCCGAGTCCTCGTTCTGTCAAGGTAACCCTCACAATATCACATACAGCTTTATTCCCTCATTCTGTATTTACATGTATTCAATGAATGCCAATCATTTCCGAGAGAAAAAAATAAGAAGAACACCTTTGTATCATGAAAAATCTTTTTTAAAAAACATTCCTTCAGTAAATCATGTTTCTAAATGAGAACGAAATGTGATTGAAATGGTATGTACAATCAAGCAATATCACGTGAAATTCATTACACTATATTTCTAAAGAAAACAATGCATTGGATATAAACATGAATTAGTATTTGTATAACTTAAAAAGTGTACATGATAATGCAAATTTTTCAATCGAGAAGTATGTCAAACTTAATAAATTTGTTTATACTCATTAGAGACGGAGCTTCACGCTGTGGGCCATTCTTTGTTGTATACAACGTGTTGGAACAGATCTCCTCGGACAGGGAGGTGGACATCTTTACAGCTGTACGTCAGATCCAAATACGTAGACCAGAGTGTGTGTCCACTGTGGTAGGTATTACAGTTATATTGTTATTCAAAATATATTTTAATTTCGTTGATATATTTTTAAAATCAACGGACTTGATATTTTACTATAAGCATTTAAACAATGTGATTAATAACACATTTTTAGCAATTCTCGCTGCTACTATTAAAATATGTTGAAAATGTATAGGAGTTAACTTTTATTTAAATGGATGTCTTTTTTTTTTATCATAAGATAATATCTTTTTTTTAAATTTAGGATGAGTACAAGCTTTGCCATGATGCAATAGCGGAATATCTCCTTAATGACTGTGTTTATGGAAATTGTTGAGGAGACATCGTAAAAAACCCTAAAACAAAAGTTCTTTGAACACTTGACATTCAGAATGAGTATGCCTTTTACTATAATGAATTAGTTCGAATTCGTTTTATGTGGTTTAGTGTTGGTGTGAATATTTCTTTTTTTTGGAATTCGAATTTGTTTGAATTGAACTGTTATTAGACTTTAACCCTTTTGAATTCTAATAGCTGTGTTGATATATGAATCACTGATTGTTTTATCGGCAACATTTAATTAGACTATGCTTTTGTTATTTTACAACCCGTTTTATAAAATAACCTCTTTAGTAAGAATAGATATACCAGGGTTGTTCGGAAATTATTGAGACAACACAAATATTTTCTTTCCAAGTGACGAATTTTGGTGAAAATTTGCATAAACATCGATGAAACCCCAGCAAAAACTTAAGCAAAGTAAAATTATAAATATTCAATATTTTGTTTACGACGATACATAAACAAGTCGATGGTCGGGGTACCCGGTGCAGGCATAAACACAGAGTTTAACCTACAATTAATGTTAAAAGAAATCAAATTATATATGTTCATTTTGCTATTTATTGTGACTAAACTTTGTACAAGTTTAACTAGTGTTCAAGTTGAAACACGGATATGGTACAAAAATAATTACCAAGAAATATAAATCGGACTAAGACGGTTTATTAAATTTTGACGTCAAGGCGCCGCAGCGAACATACATCAAATTGGTATGAATCTCGGGAGAAGACCTTTTCAGGCCAAGTAATTGCTTAAACAAGAACTATACGATATAAAGGGGTCAACAGCTTCAGTTTATCGGTTTTTTATACTGATTGTTTAACTAAAATTAAAACAAAGGGACTAAATATCAGTACTTTTTTAATAAACACAAACTGATTTCAACAGTTCTAAGATATGTACAGAAAGACTGTAAGAGATGTTTCACAGTAAATGTTACCATCATTAAAATGAAATCAATAGATGAGAAATGAAGAATAACTCGTTTTCCGTTCGTATGTGAGCTGCTAAAATCATAGGATGAAGAGACGCATTAAAATGACGTTGCGATGGGTTTGTGGTTGCTGCGGGTCACTGGATGTAGGAAAGTTTGTCAGCTTACCAGGGATGATTTGATGATGACATTGAAATTTAACGAACTAAAATATTGTTTGTAGTTGTATGTTTTTTTTCGTTTGTTATAAGTATCAATTGTTTACAGATTACATATAACAATGTTTAGCATACTGACTTTAATATGACTAATTTTATTGTTCTATTTACGGTGTTTTTGATCTGTTATATTTTTCTTTTCAATACTTCAGTGTTTGATTTGTCCTAAATACATTTGATTATTCGACTTTTTAAGATTGTTTTTGTGGTAAACATAATTAATTTCAGAAGTGTTATATTTCACCCAATTTACTATTTCAATAATAATGTTGATTGCATGGTGTCTATTGAATTAATCTAACGTTGCTGAAATTAACCATATTAAGCTGGCAATATCGTGATCACACTAATATGTAAACTTTCTTTTAAATGCTATTATTACAATAAATTATGATAATTTTGTTGTTTATCTTTGGTTTTGTTTATCTTTTGATATCTGCACTCAAATGTTCATTTATCTACCAGATAATTTTTTAGGTATTAATAATTTTCGTCATTGAAATGGTACAATACAAAGTTTTGTTGAACATCCCTTTTATTGGATAATTGTTCTGTGACATGTACCTGTTTCTGGAATATACTACGGCTACTGTAAAAATGCAAAATGAGAAACATACATTTTACTACGCATTTGTCTCGGTAAATAAAGTATTATGTCCACTAAATATTCAACTTTAAACTCAT
>WFKH01011926.1:74881826-74901622 GCA_016163765.1 Magallana hongkongensis
CGGTAAATAAAGTATTATGTCCACTAAATATTCAACTTTAAACTCATTTTCTTGACAAAATCCCAACTGAGCTTAAACTACAAGCTGAGTTCCAAATATCCTTATTAAATTCTATATGAGATTCATGTGATCATCTATGTATAAATGAACATATGTGTTTTCTGTTTCGTTCTGTAATCAAATTAAAAAGCGTAAGATTAAAGAGGATATACAGTGTGTTCTTGATACAAAAATTCTGTCTGCGATAAGTTTGCCTCTAAAATGTCCTTTGTAAATATATTCTAAATTGCTTCGTGACTTTAACGGAAGTAGTAAAATTTGCAAAGCTTTCAAAAAATATAAAATAAAATACCCCCCCCCCCCCCAAAAAAAAAAAAAAACCCTCAACTATCAAAAATGCCCCCCCCCCCCTTTATTGTTTCATAACGATATATTTAATCGTAATAAATAGTGTGTTGTCTTGCCAAAATTAGTGTTGAATTAATTTATTCTGTTCATTGAATACCTGCAACTGATATATAGTTTACTAAAACAGCCAATATGTTTGTTTACCAAGAAAGGATCTACGTATTAAATTGATATATTTTGATAAGCATTATTTGATTCATACACATATATTTAACATATATATATATATAACAAAATGGCCACCCAATAACACACCTGGGTAGGCAAGGTTTACAACCCTGGTAACGCAGTTGATGGAAACATGGCAACGTGCATGAGGTCAAAGGAAAAAGGTTTAGGATCAAGTTATCCTTGAAATACCGTGTGGTGGAAAGTTGATATTGGTGGGTTGTACAACATTTAGAACATTTCCATTTTGTTTAAAAACTATGACCGTCTTGGTTTGTGCAATGCTCTCGTTTACCCATATTTACCCTACACTGTATTGTACTTTTTTTTTTTTTTACTTTCTGTCTGGAATAACATGTGCCTCTTGATTTAAGCATCTAATAATCATACAATGCACATGTATATTACAGTATATATTTTGTTTTTCCTGTTTCCCAATGTTCTGGATCAAATGAAATGGACAACAATAACATGAACTATTAAATAATAAACGTTTTCCTTCCTTCTTTCTTGCTTTAAAGGCAGTTTCCTTTTAATTTGAAAAAAAAAAACTGCTTAGGTAAATTTCACTGAGATAGTCATTAACAGTTATATAAACTTTCATATTCAATGCACTCTGGAAATCGTTCAACAGAAAAAAATAATGTAAAACAGAATGGACGCACAACTTTATTTCATCAACTTTTATTTAAATTCAATATCTCAAACATACTGGAAAACGGTCCAAATTGATATGAGTCACTATGATCTTAAAATGACATTTTTGTGTTAAATGAAGAAATTCAAGGGAGACCTGCAGACCTTAAATGGTCTTTTTAAAATATAACATTCAGTTAAATTATAATGCGCATAACATGTATATAGTTTATTTCTACAAGCATACAATGCACAAGAAATTAAGAAAAGAAGAAGAGTTTTTTAAAAAGATATAATACAAATTTACTATATTGCCAAATTGGCCCCGCCCTTGGGCCTGAACCCCTGACATCGGAGCCATGAATTTCATTGTATTTGTAGAGGGTTTCATGGACATCATAGCCATGCATTTAATTTTTCTCAAATAAGGAGAGAGTAATTTGTTTTCCATATTTGCCCAACCCTAGTGTCTGAATCCCGGTCCCAAGGGCCATGAATTTCACAATTGTGGTCGAGGGCTTCATGGACATCATAACAATGCATATATGTTTCCAACCTGTGTGGGAGAAGAACAGAAGATGTTTGAAAAATTGGCCTTTTTTTTAGTTTATTTTGTCCTGCCCAAGAGGCACTGTAGTGGTATGGTCATAATTTTCACGATTTATATTCCTCTTGTCCTAGAGATGCTTTAAACTAAAAATGGTAACAATTGGCCTTGTAGTTTTCAAGAAAAAAGTTAAAAATGTAAAATTGTTAAATCACGATGCACGTCGCACGACGGACGACACACGACGACGGACGAAAGCCAATTGCAATAGGTCAATTGGGTGACTCAGGTGACTTTAAAAGCTTAGCCTAGGATATTAAATTTAAACCTTATACTGTACATGCAATCTTAACGTTACAACTGTATGAAGTTATATAATGAGATTATTTATGGAGCACTCTGCATGGCGTATACTTATTAAACAATACATGTACTTCATAAGGAAGCATTTTTAAAGCATTAATGTCCCTCCATAAAACACAAGTACAGAAAAATTCAGAAATTTCCTTGTTGTTTTTGCTTTAGACTGAAAGTGTGAACAGTACAGTGTTATATATATATATCAGCAATATGAACTGTGATCAATGTATTTTCTATGTAACTGGATTACTTGTAACAGTTGCATATGGTATGTCAGTCTTATAAAAAATAATTTCTCTTCAATGCAAAACTCATTTAAAGGATAACATTTGATTGCATATTTTATCCAAAAAAAAATCAATAATGCTAACGCAATTTAAAATGATCCTTTTTGTTTTCCCTTATATTGGTTTTTCAAAAATAAATGTAAAAAATCTATTGGAGAATGTTTCTATATTTAATTATTTTTATTCAATACCTTTTAGAAGAAATAAAACACTCAAAATGGAAGCCTCCGGTAACCTATTGTGTTGCTGTAAGAGGTCCGTCTACCAAGACATAGTCGTGAAAACTGAAGAAACTTCAACTTATCAAGAACTGGATCTATCTGATACCGCCTATCAGAATACTACACTACGATAATAAACACATAGTTTCCCTCTCCTGCATTTACTTATACAAGACATAAAGTAATGCAGACGTTAAAGGGGACAGCTGCGGAGAATACATGTTTCAGACTCAAGCTATATATATATATATATATATCTGGATTTGCGAATTACTGAGGAATTAAAACACAAAATATCTGTAGCATAATTCCTAAGGGCGGCGGAATATTACCAGAGAACGTTTAAAGCCGTATGAAATATATGTTTACATTCAGATGGACAAAGTAATATCAACGGACATAAATTCGTCAGTGTCAGTGTAGAGTGTAAGATAATAAAAAAAATATTAAAGATATTTCTTTACAAAAAGTGGTTGACACATACATACAGCCAAAAACTGTAATCGTATTTTTTTAACCGATTGTGAATTTATGACAATATGTGTCTTCGATTATTATCCTATATTCTTTAAGGATTGTAAAAACAGCAATACGAATAAAACACGTTAAACAATTGTGTTCTGGTTGATAAATTGAGTATGACATTCTAGGCTGAGTGGTCAACTGGGTTATACGCATGCATCATGAAAAGTGTATGAATCGTGTTCTGTGAATGACAATTCTTTATAACAAATACATTTGAAATAACGGATAAAAAATGTATTTAATTCATATCAATTTTCTTTTTTAGATGTTCTTAATATTACAGAATGTAATGCAATTTCCAGATCACAGTTTTAATATGATTACATACATGTAGTACACCATAAATAACGTTCGCCTTTTAGAGCGTTTTAGAAAAGTTCACTGAAAAATTTGTTAAAAAAGTAAACTTTGTACACTGGATTAAAACAACGTTTTTCCCCTAATTTTAATTTCAATGGCATAATATAACAGTATGCAAAGAGTATCCAAATTGCCGTATCACATCTTGTGTCAAGGTGCGGATCATTAGATCAAACTCGAGGTGATTTTCCCCTGTGGATCAAGGTACTGTTATGATCATTTGTTTTCCCTCGGGTTGAAATGTCACATTTTCATTGGTTTAAACATAGCACGTGACTGCCTCATATATCTCTATGTCCTTTCGGTAAGAATTAATATTCGGCAATATGGCCGTCACTGGTCGACGCTTCGCCTGCTCATTTCGTTATTTCATATTATTTAATACAGAAACCACATGCCGTAATTTCGTAAAATCTCGCCATCTATGAGATTGATTAACCTGATATATTTCTTTAGTCAGTCAGTAACAAACCTAATCAATAGTAATACATTTAATGCATTGGACTGGTTTTTTCGACTTTACAGAAATGAGTAATTTGTTATTTCAATTATTTTCATTTATAATATTCTATATTATGGATGCCCTTGTCATCAGAAAAGATCAGCAATAAACTATAGTTTTCTATGGTATATATATATATTTGCTACGTATATAAAAAAATACTGCGCTTATTATAGTCAGTAGTATACTCTCACTATATAACTCTATAAATTTATATGCACTTTTTTCTACATCTTGGCCTTTATGGAATCCCCTAATTTTAGCACTTTAGCTTAGGACACTTTTTACATAGGTATCAAAAACATTTAATTGAGTTTCAACATTAAAATTCAAATCTTTAATTTTACTAGATATGCCGAACATTGCTTTGTTTCCCTGTGGTGCACAGTGCTTTTGTGTAGATAAAAATTTACCTTTTTAATTATACAACATACCAAGATAGTTAAATTGACTCACTACTTCTACGTATTTGCTATTGTATTCCAATTTTTCATCATCTTTAATACGTTTTCCGTTTCTAAAAATTGCAATTTTGGTTTTTTGTACATTAACAGATAAATTCCATTCATCAGTATATTTGTGCAATGTGTTCAGCATATTTTGTAGACCTTCGGGCGAGTCCACCAAAAGTACAGTATCATCAGTATACATAATTAAAAACAAATTAATCATTTGTAATTCAATTGATGTACAGTTACTATTTATAAAATATCTTTCAAAATCATTAAGGTACATTGAGAATAATAATGGAGACAATATTTCACCTTGTAGAACTCCAGAGGAGATTCTAAATGTTTTTATGAATATACCTTTATGCTTGACACTTGCTCTTACATTCTTATAAAGAGACTGAATAATACGTAACAATATTCCTCCAAGACTCTTTATTTCATTTGCAATTTATACCATAGTTTTGTTCTATCAATTAAATCAAAGGCTTTTGTATAATCCACAAAACAACAATACAATCTTTTTTTTTTTTTTTTAAGTTCTACACATTAGATTCTGAAGTACAAATATGGCATCAATTGTAATTACACTTGGTTTAAAACCAAACAGAGCATCAGTAATGATATTATATCTGTGGTCCCATTCTAACAATCTAGTATTTATAATACTTGTAAATAATTTTGCTAAGCAACTAACTAGTGTGATACCTTTATAATTGTTTAAATCTTGCATCTCACCTTTTTCAAAAATTTGTACAATACAACGTTTTGACCAATTGTCTGGGTAAAAACCAGAGTCAAATATATTATTAAACAATCTACACAAAATAGGTACCATAACCTCTTTACATTTTGAAAAAAAAATCATTAATAACACCATCTTCAGCATTACTCTTGTTACTTTTCAGTTTCAAAATAGCTTCCTCAACTTCTAATTCTGAAATGCACACATCTAACTCTTCATAACATGGTAATATATCATAATCATCACTAGTGTTGTCATAATTAGTAATATTTACATTTTCAAAAAGAGTCTTAAGATGATTAAAAAACTCTTGTGCACTAACATCACATCTGATTTTTTTATTATTCTTAAATAAACGAAAAAACTGCCTGGGGTTACATTTTCTTAGATATTCCATTTTGTTTCCCTGATATCGCTCGTAGTTGTGCTTAAACTTCTGGACTGTTTTTTTTATAAACCTTTTTTACAAAGGACAATTTTATTTTCGTCCGACTTACAAACATTAAAATTATGCAATGCATCTATATTGTCATGGTATTTAGAATTACAAATATCATTAAACCAGGGTTTATCAATACAACGTTTTGTATCTATACCTGTATTTGCCAGTCCACCAGTGATAACACAAAAAAGTTTCATTATTTTACAGAGTGTCAGATTAAATTGTTAAATTGAAAGTACACATAATATGTTTTACGGTGCGACTGTGAGGGCATTTCGTCAGTAGTGTTCGTAGAAGTGTGTCGGATAAATTCGGGGTAGGAAATGACGTCAATGTCAGCAAAAGTTATGATTGGTGCTTTCTTTACGTAAGCATATGTGTTCCTTAGTGCTTTTAAGATTGTTTATTGTTAAATGAAAAAGATGCACGCAATTTTCAAGTAAAATTTCCTTAAAAATGCTTCCTTTTCCACCATGTTGCCATGCACCGCAAATGATTATTGAAAAAGAATTTTTCATATTCATATGTTTACGCATTAAAAATGTTATCATTAAATTTGGTTTATGTTATAATAAAACAAAAGTTCTGAAAAATGCAACTCATGTTTATCATCCAACTATTGTGTGTATTATATTTTGTAGCAAATGGATGTACTATATAGGTTACTAAGATTTGTTTGAATGTAGCCTGAAGACATTTTGATGAATGATCTAGGATCCATAAATTCTTATCAGATTCAAAGATAGCTGCATTGTGGTTGCTATATTAGTGACAGGTTTAGGTAGTTCAATTTTGTTAAGTTTCTGACTATTATGACATTTAAAAAAATAAAACGTTATTAATTATTAAAATTATTATCAAAATATTAATAAGTGTTAAACTATTTTTGTTTCGTTTCATAAGCTACAAAAGCACAGAAGAACGACAACACTATCTAAATGTAATCATTTGCAAGCATTAAATTCATTTATAATTAGGACAGTGGTTTTTTGTCCTCTAAAACTCTAACTTTAGGAATTTGCAAACACAAAAACTCTAATGAAATTCTTCATTTTCATTTAAAGAAAGTCATCAATATAGAGCATATGATCCGCCCAATATCAGAGGGTCAGTTGGGGTAATAGAAGTATTATCTTATCCCACGTCAATTTGAACATTGCGTATCGAAAGAAAAATACAGTTTTCATTTATTGGGTCAGGCTATTTCCATCCTAATCATGAAATATTTATCACGCCATGAACCATACACTTTACTCTGCATAATATATCGACACACTAGTTATGTTAGATAATAAATTGAAAAACTTCCTGTCTATTTACATTGATGAACTTTCAGTCGGAGAATATCGCACGAGCCATAGTTATGAAAGAATCAACACCAGTTTTTGAATTTGAGCCCAATAGTCAAAAACTACTTTGTTTTTAAAAAGCAAGTAAATATTATGTAGGGTTTTTTGAAAAGATAGATTAATATTCGGGAACTACTTACCTGAGATAAAAGCAATAGTTTATCTAAATAAAAGGGAAGAAATAAATAAGGACACTCTGTACTTCAGATAACGCTAAAATGATAGGGGTCAATTAGTGTGTACGGTTTGTAAGCCCTCGTGTCAGTAGTAAACAGTGTCCTGTTTACCAGTCAACTGTTAATAATACAGAAAAAAGGGCCAAATTCGTCGTCTGGCAAGTTGGATCGTTGCCTTAAACATCATGTTACAAAGTTCCAAAGTAACATTTTTTTTAGGCAACATTATGGTTGGTCCTTTCCGAAGGATGAATACCATAACTTTACCAGTATAAGAAAAGTGCAGGAACCAAGGTTCATGTCCATAACGTCATACAGAACAGATGTTTTTCCTTTAAACTTGCCAAAGGATTCACACAAAATTTATACAAAATATGTTTTTTTTTAAACGATATCACCGAATCTCGATGATACCAATTAACACAAAGAAGAGAGTTGTCATAACTAAGTATTGGAACATTTCTCTCACTAATTATTCTAATATTATCAAGCGAGGTGTTATTTAGACAAAAGTACCGTTAACTTAAAAAAAACGAAAGTTCCAAGTTAAGGAGTTTCATCTTTTAACCTAAAAACACTGGTAATGAAACATTTGTTTTTGTAAAAGATCTATAGAGTTTAAGATAAAAAAAAAATAATGTAATCCATCTATTATTCGCGACGACTTTTTCCGTCGATTTGCAGGAGATAATGTGGTTTGTGACAACGCATTTTCGAGACCAAGCCATATCCAAACCAGTTTTGGTTATGACAACCATATGACAAGAATTTGTTCGCAGCGAGAAAAAATTCGCGACGAAGAGGCTATCGCGAATCTTGAATAAAAGTTGGTTTACAGTGTAGAGATAGAGAACGTTTGTTAATAAACAGTATAGTGGATATTTGGCTGCGTTGTTGCGAGTTCTCAAAAGTGAAATTATATACTGCCGAGTTTTCCCCAAGGGAGAATTGGGCCCAGGTTGATTTGTTGTTGTGTTTTTTTGTTGTTTTTTTTTTTGGGGGGGGGGGGGTGGGTTTTTGTTTTTTGTTGTTTTTTTGGTGTGGGGGTGGGGGGGGGGGGGGGGTGGGATTTTTGTTTTTTGTTGTTTTTTTGGTGGGGGGATGAGGCTGTGCGGGGGAGCATAAACAATGATTTGTAGAGCTTTTTAAAGTACTTCCTGGTGAACTATAAGCTCAGCTTGTGTACGTTATCAGGTACATTCCAGGATGCACTGTACCGACATACTTCTCCTACTCCAAGGAGTATCGCTAATTACCACGTATGGTATGTGCATCATTCGATTTTTTTTCAATTTATCTTATTGCCTTTTTTAAAGATTTGCAGATTAGCTTTCATATTTTTTAAATTGTTTGGTTTATTGATAAATTATTATTATTATTATTATTATTATTATTATTATTATTATTACTTTACCAAATAATGATATATTGAGAGTAAAAATTATGCAATTAGATATTGTATTATATCCTTTTTTCAATTAAAGCTATTGTGTCACTATTTATATATTTTCTTATATCTTTTCTAATTGCGTTGTGCAATTCCGTACAATGTTAACTTGTATTTTATGTAAGGGTAATTGTCTCATTTAGGAAAAAAAATCAGGAATACTTAGCCAAAATAAGCTCATTGAAAGAAAGCTGCAGTTTAAAAAAAATATAAATGATCTTCCTTGATACAAAATCATTGGTTTTACAGATGATCTATCATACAATAAAGTCGCCACTCAGTCACGCACTTACCCAGCCCCGTCCTCGGGCGCTAGTAATGCCGTTGATGGAAACACATCAACATGCATTAAGCAACACGAAATTGGGTTAAGTTCTCCGTACAAGATGGTGTGGTAGAAAGTTGATCTCGGTGGTGTTTACAATATTTACAGCATATCCATCTTGTTTAAAACGTATGATGAGTTCGGTATGTAGCTTATCAGTGTAGGTAAAAGTGATATGTATTAGGATAAGCTCTTTAATCGTCGCCAAAATGTTTTGTTTATCTATGTACTATAAATTAAACTTTTTGTTACCCTGCTTCAACCAAACAACTATGGTTTGCACATTTGCAAGAAGATGAACTTAAAATTTGTTATTCGACAAAATTCGAAAAACAAAAATACAAAATCAATATCATTTGTCGAATTACTTCATAAAATACATTTTTGAAAAACATGGTTCCTGTCAACATCATGTTAAGATGTTGAGATCATGATAATGAAATTGAGGTTGAAACAATTCGATCTATTTTGCAGAGGACCGACAACGTGGCCGGTTTGCTGGATTCTCGCTTTTCGTGTCAACCACTGGTGGTATAAAGGGTTCCACTCTTTGTTACACGGACGGACCTCAGTTACCGCCCCTGAACTTTACAACGACTTGTATAGAACATGGACGTTACGTCATCTTTTACAACGAACGAATAGATGGAGTCACCTATCCTAATGACTATCAGCTAACAAATGTTTTTAATGAGTTATGTGAAGTTGTGGTTCTAGGTACATGTATTATATTTTTTTGTTTATTTGCCCTCATTCTTTTATTTATTTGCAAAGTATTTTCCGACTTTACTTTTTGATATCTATCTATCTATCTATCTATCTATCTATCTATCTATCTATCTATCTATCTATCTATCTATCTATCTATCTATCTATCTATCTATCTATCTATCTATCTATTTATCTATCTATCATCTCAAAAGAGTTAAACAAAAGTAACATCAATATTTCTTTTTAATTTAGCTTGTAACAAACCTGGTGTTTACAGCATTAATTGTAATATATCCTGTTCAATCAACTGTAAAGACAATTCTTGTAACATTGAAAATGGAATGTGTTTTGGCTGTAAACCAGGATGGAGGGATTCATTCTGTGATAAAGGCGTGTATTATTTATAATATAATCTAAACGTTCGATTTTTTATAAATTCTACGACATTTTTTTTTCTGTAAACGCACGTGAAATATGATTAACCCTTGTACATTTTATGTTTATTATATCGTTAGAATGCAGAGAAGGATGGCACGGTTTAAACTGTAGTCAGTGGTGTGTAGGTCACTGTAGAGACGGTATTACATGTAACCACGTGACTGGTCAGTGTGATAGAGGATGTAATGCTGGATGGAAAGGATTGATGTGCAATCATGGTATATGTTTTTAATTAATAAGTACTAATTACTTTACTTAAATTTTTAGTTTCTGATTTTTTTTTAATACATCCCTCAACTTGAACTGCCACAAATAGGCACGCAATGTCGTTTACACACTATTTATATAATATAATAAATAATCTTGAAAATCTAATTTTAACAATGTATGTTTTTAAATTTTTAGTTTCTGATTTTTTTTTAATACACCCCTCAACTCGAGCTGCTACAACTTGGCACGCATTGTGGTTTACAAACTATTTATAAACAGTTGAACTTCGATATCTCTAACACTGATATCTCGAATACAAGGGATGTGTCAAAGTGATTTGTAAGTCACAACCACTTATTTTTAAGTAATTTACCCTCGATATCTCGAATACTCGGATATCTCGAAGTTTTTAAACAGCCCCATCTAGTTGGAGATAACGAAATTTGACTGTTATATAATAAATATTCTTGAAAATTTAATTTTAACAATGCTTATTTGTGGGTACTTTTATAACTGAATTGATAGATTTACCTCCCCTGTCTATGAAGGCTAATAACAAATAAACCAAGTAATGACCATATACCAATTTTTGGCTTTTCTTGATTAGAAACGACTAAAAACCGACATATTTTTCAAAATTTATGAGGTAAGGCTTTTTTGTTAAAATAGATAAATAAAAAAATAATAACTGTGTTCAATGTACAACAAAGGTGTCAATTAATTTAACACAAAACTTAGTTATTTTTAAAACGTATTAGAGTACATCTGCGTAGACATAATTATCATATGTCCTCAAACTGATTTATATGCATTTGCAACCAGACTTCGCAGATATTATTCAAACGGTAAAATAACTAAAAACTTAAAACACGTCTAAAAACTATTTTTGCTGGTTAAAAATAGTCACTTGTTAAAGAAAAGCAGCAAAGAGTATTCAGGGTTTTTTTCCAATTATTAAAGGCTTATTGAATAAATAAGAAAAAAATAAAACACATTTATATACATTTTAAATTTTACATCAGAAAATGATGTGAAAGTAATCAAATGTAATGACATTTTGGTTTCTTTTTACATCTTGACTCAACAGTATTAGTAAAGGGTCTATGTTTCAGATAAGTATATGTAAGAATGATAGTTTAATTCGAAATTTAAATGAACTTTTGTAAATTCAAGATTAGGAAATGCGATTCGCGATAAGTTTACTTTCAAAGAAGTTTTATCAATCAATAAATATGTTTGTTTTCGGATAACTTCTTTGGCTGATTTTAAAAATTATGTTTAACAATAATATATGGGGTGCGTCTGACATTATATTTATTTATAGATTCATATATCACACAAGATAAACCCCTGCCATTCAGTCAACTGAATGTTAACTGAATTGAAAGGTGACTGAATGGAATAGTTATGTCATTCAGTCAGATTTTAGTGACCTTTCAGTTGACTTCCGGACATATGTGTTCATTTATGGTACGTTGTTAGGCACTGCTGTAAAGATCGTTTATGTATTCAAGCTTATTCATGAACACATGGGTACTCTTAACGATATGGCGTGTTCCTAATTACATTTACTCATATATTATTATATGTATTGAATTTGCCTTAAATGCTTACTAATAATAAAATATATAATATTAATCTAAGGTTTGTTTTTAATCCGTTATTTGGAAATTTCTGGGGGAGGGGGAATGGCGTGTACAGATGTTCTTTTTAAAAGATATGAACTATATTATAAAAGTTTCATTTTGCTACAAAAAACGAAATTATAATCGTGATAAGTCTGCATGGATTTGAAAATTTCCAACTACCAATACTTCAATAATTGTCCAAAGCTTTGTAAGGAGGACTGTTTAGTTATCAATGTCATATATATTGTCCTCCCCTGGAGAATTCTACAGTGGCATGTGTTATAAACGTTAAATTATAAAACGTTTTAACTGTCTGCATCTCTAATGCATGTCCGGATCTTCACGCTTGTAATATGTCCTAACAAAACAAATGCCCGGTTTAATCTTAAACAAATGTTGCTTACATGTATATATTTAATCTAAAACAAATGCTGTTTATATATTTAATATAAAACAAATGTTTATATATTTCCTGAACCGTAGGTAACGATAGTTATTTCAAATGCTTAAATTGTAAATTTACTTTAAGTCTACTACTTTAAATTTACTACTAGCGTTGATTTCTTAACTTCGTATATTACGATCGGACTGGATATGATCCAGTCAAATCAATTTCTTGAAACTTTTATTATGTTACTGCCTTTAAAAGATTGTTTTTTCTTCATTATATGATTTGAATCGTGGTTAATGCATGCAACCGGTTCAAGGGTCAACGTAGAAAGACATGGATACTAAGTAGGACTACTGGTTGCAAATATAGCGAAAACAAAAAGATCAGCATTCAACTAGATATTTATAAAATGGGATATCTGTTAATCTTGATCAAACTTTCCTAAATTAAACCTAGACTACTTATATTATTTACATACTCTCTCTCTCTTTCTCTCTCTCTCTCTATCATTCTCTCTCTCTCTCTCTCTCTCTCTCTCTCTCTCTCTCTCTCTCTCTGCGTTTGTGTTTAAAAGTGGTATTCATTTGAAGAAAGTCCAAATATAAAAACAAATCAAGTGTTAGAAAGAACATGGATTGTTTTTGGTTTTCGACATGTGCACTTTTTTTTAATGCACGTGAATGTTTCTACTGTATGTGTTGTTTTGGCGGTGGCATGCCTTTGATGCTGGGAAAACGACTGGTTGACTGAGTCTAGCCAGCGACTGAGGTGCACATTGAGGCTCACCAAGTGCGAACCTCTACGATACCTACGATACCTTGAAACAAACTCTAGCAACTATTAGACTCCACAAAATTTGCTTTTTAAAAAAGCTAACCGTCTTTAGAGCAAAATTAAAAAGCAATAAGTTATCAAATAAAATTTAATTCTTTTTTTTAATATAAATGTCGCCTTCCTCTACATGTGGAACTCTTTTATATGTGCCGTAAACGTGCGTGCCTAAACTTGAGAAATGCGTACCAAGTGCTTGCTAGTTGAGATGGATTATAGTAGGGAAAAAGAGATATTAGGAAGAGTCGTATTATTTTTAAAAAATCAAAGTTAATACCACAGCATTCAGCATCGTGTTTTACTGATATTAGTTTTACCGTATCTAATATGCAAACTTGTTTACTGATAATAGCCATACCGTATCAAAGTTTCACATTTTTTTTATTTGCATAAACAATACAAAAGGAAAGAACAAAAAAATTTAATAGATATTATAGAATATTGCTTTCAACTAGTTGTTCTGAAAAATTAAAGCCTGAATTTCATTCATAGCAATTTTTATTGTTTTTTTTTTTTTTTTTTTGTTTTTTTCGTTTTCACACTTTTTAAGAAGTGAAATCTACGAAAATTGTAAGTCGTACGTAAAAGAGATCATCAGAAAATTATCTCCCTTGCGCCGAACAGTTTTTCAATCAATGAAATAAATGTAAATGTTCACATCATGCATTTTCTACCAATCACAAAGGAGAGGAAGTGCACAACCCGGAGACTGTAAATTATTTCAACTCTTTATACCGTCTTTCAAGGAAGATGGTGATTAGTATAAAGGCTGCCTTAATGAATTTTGCAGTTCATTGTCAGTGGTTCCTTATGGCGATATCAATCACACTAACCAATAGATTTTCCATCGATTGATTTAATATCTTGTTATCGAGATAACACTTAATATAGGCTATCACTGTTTGATGATATAATAATTATTCGATAATATGCAAACTCTTTTTTTGCATGTGTCACGATAAAATTACTAATACATATCGTGTATTTGCTAAATGATATTATATAGGGTTTTTCCATTTGAACATTGGATCATATTTGACGCTTATACCAGATATTCAGATAATCGTGAACTCCAATTTGACAAGGCTTAAAACGCAGAACGGTAAAGAACAGAACAGACAATATTTTGCTTTCAATAGGCAGTAAAAATAATGATTTTTTATTGAAGTCAACACAAAAGGTCAATTGAAAATCTTCATTTACATTCAAAGTTATAGCCTTTGATCCGCTTTATTTCGGAGGGTAAGTACAATGTAAAGAAGTAACGCTATATACCCGCCAATTAAAGACTACGTATCGACAGAAAAATGCAAATGAATAATTTATTTGGTCAAGGTTATAACCATCCAACAATTGAATTTGTAATCCCGCCATCAACCATAAACTTCACCCTACATAATAGATCGATACATTATAATGTTATACGACAAAGATATCTTCCTGTTCATTAATTATTTGTGAATTTTTAGTCGACAAATTTCGTTCTAGTCATGTTATTAACGAATCAACACCAGTTTGTGAATTCGAGACCAATAGTTAAATATGTCCTTGTTTGTAAAGAGCAGGTTCATATTGTGTAGTATCTTTCTTTTAAAAGAGGTGTAAATATTCGGGAAATATAAATGACTTACCATTGACACAAAAAATAGATTATCTAAAAAAGGAAAGAAATAAATAAAGACAAACTGTACTTCATATTACGCTTAAATGACATGGGAGGTCAAATACGTGTTCAGTATCACTGGTAAAAACTATCCAGTATAACAATAAGTTATTATTGATACAGAAAAAAAATGACAAAAAATGTCGTCTCTCAAATTACATTTGTTGTTTTAAAAACATTATTATTCCAAAGTTATAGGTCTAGGCAACACTGTGATTGATCCTTTACGAAGAATGATTACCATGGTTTTACATGTAAAAAAAAAAGAAACTTATGGAACAAAATTTATGTCCAATGCATCAAATGGGAACATATGGTGTTCCTTTACATCTGAAAGCGATGATTCATGCAGAAAAAATGCAAAAGGTTTTATCTAATTATGATATGACCGAATCTCAATAATACTTGATTATATTGGAAGATAGTTGTCAACACAAAGTATTTATAATTTAACTTGCTGTATACTCTAATGTGATTAGGCAAGGTTTGAGTAGCGCTGAGACTGAATATGAACAAGTTTAAAGTTGAGTAGATGAGAGCCTAAGAATGATGCTAATGGGTCATTTTTCCTTGTAAAAAGATCCAAAATGAATATAAAGATATAGAAGATATAGAAATATTTAGATATAGTACTTAAAAAAAAAACTATAACAGATGTTTGGCCAATGTGTGTTGCATGTTATTTAAAAAGGTGATATTTTATACTGACGTGTATTTCATTAAAGGTGGATTGGGCCCAAGTTGAGCCTTCCGGACATATTTGTTTTTTAGAAAGCCTCTGCAGGGGAACATCAACAAAGATGTGTAAAGCTTGTTGTAGAACTTCCCGGTGTACTAGAAGTTCGTGTAAGTTATCAGGCTTATATCAGTATAAGGATGTACTGTACTCATATGCATTTTTTTTTCGCAGGATTATCGTTTATGTCCACTACTTCATCCTCAAAGAATATTTGTAAGCCCCGCGTCAGACTTGAAAACGAGGCTAAGGTCAGTAGGTAGCGTAAATATGGCGGCTAATTAAGAAAATGCGAAGGGACAAGGCAACGATAAACACTGTTGTGTGCCGCATTGCAATGGAAATGGGATACAAAACCCCAACCTTTTTTTTTTATAGGATACCAGCGAATCCAGAGCTCAGAAAAAAAAGGATTTTAGCCATCATAAGAGCCATCATAAGAGATCCGAGACCCTTTATTAATGTAAGCCACCTTGACCTCCATATAACGTTGTCGTTTTCCTGCGTTTCATACAAGCTCATTATGAGTGCGTGTATATAATGATGACATGTAGTATATTCACAGTACTTTTTTTCAGAAATACATAAATGATCACAAATTACCAATTAATTATAAAATATCTAATTTGGTTTTTTTTTACTAAAGACGCTTGTATGTCAGAACCAAAAAAAATGTTTGAATTGATTTGCTTTTAATACAATTTTTGAATTATAATTACTTCAGGTAGTTACTTAGGTAGAGAGAGAGAGAGTCAGTGTTAGTCTCTATAAACAGATAAAGGTATATATAATTATAATTCTTCTTATTTGTGTAATTTGTTTAATTTTTTTTTTTGCCTTTTTTTTTAAAGCTATCACACTGTCGTGAAGTTAAGATGTTCAAATCTTGAATCATTTTCAGAAAAGATTTTCTTTTGTCAAACTGATTGCTGAAAAATTCAGTTTGCAACAGTTATTAAGTGTTTTGAATGATTTACCTTACAACATGATCAACTACTGCTGGACAGTAGAATACTGGACATGCTGATTAAATTAAGGTATTGAATGATAGTAAGTATGATCTCAGCATTTTTTCATATAAATTTTAGAGGTGCTGATGATATACAAGAAAAGACTTCAAGAATTCAAGAACTGGAAAGTCTATTGGAGGGGCAATATTAGGAAATAGAGATACTTAAGCAGAGGATTGAACTTGAGCTATTTGGGATACAGTGTATTTCAAATGACAATTCCATGATAACATTTTACACTGGGTTCACATCAATGGCTATGTTTAAAGCTATACTTGAAAATGTGAAACCTGCTGCCAACTTTATGACGAACTATTATTACAAGGCAATTGATAAGCAAACCCAGCAAGTTAGTGTAGGCAGACAAAGACACATGCAATTGATTGATGAACTGTTCATGTTTTTATGCAGACTGAAATGTGGTCTTATAAATCAAGATTTAGCTGTCAGATTCAACTGTCATTTTCCAACAGTTAGTTGCAAGATAATTACATGGACTATTTGTTTTGTATTTTGTTTTAGGTATTATTGATTTTTTGCCTAGTAAACAGCAAATTAAGGAAAAAATGTTACAACCATTTATGTCTTTATACCCTTCTAAAAGAGTTATAATTGACTGTACTGAGATTAGAACAGAGCGACCTACATTACTTACACTTGGATCAAAATCCTATTCATCTTACAATACTTCATACACCTGGAAAGGAGTAGTTGAGATAGCACCCAAGGGGCCCTCACTTATGTCTCCATTTTTGTTTACAGTATATATGTGTCACAATTGCACTCAAATTATGTAGGGTTTTTCAAACGGTTTACCAATCTGGTCCTTGTCAGACAAAACAAGAAAATATTTACAAAAACAAGAACAATTTATTTACAAATATACAATAGAATTTGATACTGTTGACATTTGTTACTTAAAGATTTGCTGGCAATCGGTAAGACGTCTGTCCTATGGTAAGTTTAGTCGGATTGGGAAAGCATAAAAGTCTATTTCATGTTCCACCAGGTGCCCACTCCGTGGTCACCTATTTAAATATTGAACAACGTTGCATTATAATTTTTCTTAGACAAATATTTGATTTTAGATATTGACACATTAAACACACAATAAATTAAAATCCTGGGCTACCGTAATATAAGACCTATTTAAATTACAATTCACATACCCGTAGTCTAACTCTACCCACAATGCAGAATTTATGTAAACCAAAAAATAAACAAAACATAAGCCCACGCAGGAATGCCGTTCCCAAGAACACCCAGCATGTGCAACGCCCAAGATATTTTACATTTTGTTGACAAGTAGTCGGGGATATAGTAGAAACTTACTTAATTCTTTAAATAATATTTTCCTAGTGTCTCTCGAATTCTTCAAATTCACATTTTTAAGTAAATATTTCTCCACAAAAAGTCTGGTTTCAATTTTTCCTTTTTAGTTCCAACATATTTAAAGTTGGTAATGTTTTAAATCTAAAAGTAAAAACATACTGCTTTACAGTATAGCTTAACAGGTTCTGTACTATATACATATTCTAGTTTTTATAATTACCAAAAAGTATAATTTGCTGATCAAACATTATAGACACCCTGTAGTTTCTTAAAAATAATTCTTCAATGTCACTCCATAGTTCTTTGACAAATGGGCATTCTACAAAAAGATGACTGATTGTTTCAGAATCTTTTTACAAAAAGAGCATTTAGGGAGAGTCAATAAGTTTAAGTTTAAGTAAGTAAGTGTGTGTTGGTTGTATCTTGTGTAAAATTTGGAGTTGTAACCAATGGAATTTTGATTCTTTTGTTGTCTTAAAAGGAAGTTCAAATATTTTATACCAATCATTCCTATCAAATAAAATATCATTCTCTTCCCATTTAAGTGTGGCTTTGTTTTAAACCCTCATTTCCCTTATCAAACTGTTATACATACATGTATTCTTACATCCTTTTAAATTTTTGTAGAAAATGGTTAGTGTGTTTGGAATATATGTTCCAACTGTTGGTTTAATTTCTGTTAAGCTGTATTCACTTATTTGTTTAAATATATTCTTTTTTAGATCATTATATTCAACAAAACATGTCTTGATATCAAGTTCAATTAAAGATTCAAAACTTCTAAAATCACCATCCATGTCAAAAAGGTCAATGTTGCAAACAATAACAGCATTAAAAAAAGCATTTTAAAAATACACTTTTATTGTTTCTCTTCAATATACAAATAACGCAGTGTCACGCATATGCATGATCTTAAAACAAGGTTTCGGGTTTTACATTAGAAAAATATTACGCATGTATTCAAATTCGATGTAAAAAAAAATAAAAAATATAAGAGAATACAATTTTTTTCATATTACTGTTTCAAATGATGTTCCGAATTTAAAGCTCTTCCTTTTTATGTATGACATTGATAGAATTGACAAATAAAAATGTTCAATATCTGTTTTCCTTACTTGAGAGACTAGAAAAAAAAGTCCTAAGCGGGTGGTTAAACAACATATTGTATAATTGTTAGCATTACCGACCATTCAGATCTTAATAATTGTGAATGTGTGTGTGTGTGTGTGTGTGTGTGAGAGAGTGTGTGTGAGCCCGTCACCTCATTGTTCCCCACCTCACTTCCGTACACAGTAGCTATTATATAATCACTGACCGACCATTCAGATCCTAAGAAGTGTGTGTATAAACATGTACACGTGTGGCTGTCACCTCATTGTTCAAGAAGGGTTATGTACAGTATTTTAAAAATTATTTAAAGGTATATATGCCGTTTGAAATGAAAATTTAAAAAGAAAGAAATGTTTGCGTTTTTCAATTAAGCTACAAAAGTTATAACGTTCTGCAAATTATACAGTTTAAATCAAACGTATTAAAGATAAATTATAAATAACTTACTTACTGACCGGGTCAGTCAGTAAACGCCCAACTTTGAAATATTCATAAGCACGTGATGTGACAAGCAAATTTTTGAACGTACACGAAATGTCAACGCGAAAACGTGGTCGGTCCGTTGGCAGTGGAATAACGCGTTCGGAGAAAAAAGTAAGAAAAAACAGTTAAACAAAGAACGTTGTAAAATGATAATCGATATTAGATACCCCTTTGAGCAGTGGACACGTATTAGAAACTTCACGTTTAACCATGCGCTTGCCGGCATCTTGCTATAGACAAATGAGTCACACAGCGGTGTGGTTTTTTTTTTGGGGGGGGGGTTTGTTGTTGTTTTTTTTTTTTTTT
>WFKH01011926.1:74923874-74936454 GCA_016163765.1 Magallana hongkongensis
CGTGCATCTCCTCCCTAATTTCTTTTTTTATATTAAAATTTAAAAAAAAACATTTGCCCCGCCGCCCCCCCCCCCCCCCCGATGCTACGTCCCTGACTTTAGAAACATTTTCGTAGAGACGTCGGACCACTCGGGATGGAAGCGCCTACATTGGCCAATCAAAATTACGGAAATGTTACATATCATTACCAGAAAAAATACTAAATCTTGTTAATAGAAATTAACTTCAAGTGACAGAGGGAAAAAAAATCATCAAATAAATCAAACCAAATTAGTTTAAAGCATAAAAAATATAGGGAAAAAACTTTTAATTGTTCAGGAACAATTTGCATTTGTGTTCGATATGGGTTTTGTTCCCCAAAACAAGTGTATGGCACTTAAAAATAGGAATTTAATGAACATCTTATAGCTGAGTAAAACAATTTTATTAACAATACGCCTGTGTCTTGAAGCACATTTAAGGTGGGGGTGTAACGGCAGTTGTCTGGTCAGTTTACAAAATTTTAAAAGCAGCTCGGTAATAGCAAACTATCTGAAGAAATACTAGTACATGTAGTTAATCATGAATATTCTTTTCTTTAAAGAAAAGATGATGTGTTTTGTACTTGAAATGAAGATTAAAGTGTTTCTAAATTTAATCAGAGTGTATGTTGTCCTATGGAGAAAAGTGCCAGTATCCATGCAGTGCTTACTGTATCAACCAGACATGTGACAGAATCAATGGCAGTTGTCTGTATGGTTGTATAGAGGGAGAACGATGTGATAAAGGTTTATTTGACTTTTCGTTAAGCATTTTTAAATGATTTTCATTTTAAATAAAACACATAATTTAATAAAATATAGAGTTATCATTCTATTGCCTGTACTTAACAATACACATAATTTTATATCATTAATAACTTATTTCGGTTTTTTTAAATTTGTAAAAGCTAACAATTATCCTCTAACAGCTTCTTCATCCTTGTAGCCTTAACCGAAAATCAACAACAATGTTCAAACGCCAGTCATTTTTCTTGGAAAAAAAGTATTTTCGTATACATAAATCTATAATAGAACAACCCGGAGACAGCAGTAATACCGTTTATCAAGTAGTAAAAAGCTGAAAAAGTACAAATTGAAATTACATCAAAATGTTACATACCACAAAGCAAATATACCATACACAATTGACACAAACTGCGCTCCCTACTATTTTTAGAACAAACAAAGAGTTACTTTAAATAATCAACTTTCCTATAAATTTCTTATTCAAATTACTAAAGCCTTTATCAAAGAATTTCTTATATAAAATATAATACGATAACATACAAAAGAGTTCGTACTATCGCAATTAAAAGAAGAGTTCAAAAGGCGACCACGTGGTCTACATGCATATGTTTTCAGCGTAATTCGTTATATCCGTCAGGTTTACAACATGTAATACAGTCAGGGGACTGAAATTACATTCGCTGTAAGCGTCAATTCATTATAAGCGTATATATATATATATATATAAAGAAAGAAAGCACAGAATAAAATCAACAACACTTGGCATCTTTAGAGTGTCGGATCTGATATATAGATACTAAGCCAGTAAACTGAATATATAGAGCATTAAAAATGGCTAACGACACGAACAATTAAACTTGTCAAATTTTCAGGACAACCAGTCCCTTCTTCAGGACAAAAGAAATAAATTACATGGGTAAACACAAAGAAAATAAAATCTAGCACTACAGGTTACACTACTTAAGAAACTATATACAGAACAACAACTTTATTTTAAACAGTTTAGATCACAGTCTTAGAAAAGGTGTTGGCAATACTACCGATCGCTCTAAAGTAATCAATCGACTGCCTACTTCACGCCTGATTGAGTTAATTAACTAATTAAAATTGGCGTCCGAGATCATAAAGAAAATTTAAACCCCCGTTGTTAACTCGTACGGCGCTTATGATTTTGATCCGAATTATTTAATTAAGTTTGTAATGGGTAAGAGTGTGATTAAAAATAGAAAAAAAATAATTAATAAATTCAAATCAAGAAAATATAAAGATAATTTTTAAGAATAAAAGATAGTAAAGGAAATTAATAACTGAAAGAGGCGCAGTTGACAGATTTGATAGAATTACTATATGGGTATCAGGTGTTGTTAGGCTATGAGACGTTCATTTTAATGAAGTCCATTTGCTTGTTCATGCCATCAGGTCTGAATGATTTGAGTCTATGCATCCAGAACTTTTCCTTGCTTTTCCCCTCCGCGTCTGTCCAATGAGGATTATGGTCAATAACCACTACTGTCATGTCTTCCCATTTGTGTCCACTCATTAAAATGTTCCCCGACGGGCTCCTTGACTTTTTGGTCCTTATGGTAGAGCGATGGTTGTTGATCCTTCTGCGGAGGACACCTGTTTCACCAACGTATTGCTTTGAGCAAACTTTGCAACTGATGAGATAGATGCAGCTGTCTGTGCGGTAAGACGTGTTGCCAAATATATTGTAGGTGCGTCCGTCAACCGAATCTGTACTCAAGCTCCTTGAACATGTTCTCAAACGGAACAATTTCATGTTTAGTGGCGAACATTACATACAATAAGTGGAACAGCTATAAGCACCACAATGGCCCCCTCTTACGCCTATATATTTATGGGAAGATTGGAACGCAACCTGCTCCTTAGAGCCCCTTTCAAACCTTTGAGCCGGTCGCGGTTCATAGACGATATTGAGATGCAACTAGGGTCAGAAATTACTGCAAATGGCCTACCAATTTCCTGGAAAATAAACTATCGTTTTCTTCTAAGTTTTGTGTATTTTCTGAATAAACATTACTTGATCAATACACGTGTGGGCTATTTTGGCCGAACAGGATGTGGACTTGTTAATGCTAACTGCCGAAACCTATACTGGTTTTGAGTTTTTCCGGAATTTTCTCTGCTTTTGAACATTTGGCTCCATATTTGAAGTGGGGCGCATTCGACTCGGAAAAAAAATCAAACAAAAAATAAAATATTGGTACCAAATGTACATTTTTGAACAAGTTTTATTTTCCGACACGAATGCGCCCCATGTTAAAAATTGATATTAGTGAAAAATAAACTGTCGTCTGGTTGCCTGGCGCACGCAAAATCTGTAGAAGACGGCGGTGTTTACATATTTCGCGATAATTTGACCTGCAATAAAAACAACATTCCGACTGCAAGAATTCGTTTTAAGGTAAGCAAATTTATTGTTATTTATGTTTAAAGAAATATTTGATTTTTCAGTGTTAAGCATTGCTCGCCATTAAAAAAAGAACGGAACAGCAAAACGGTGAAATTCGTACATGTATATGTATGTATCCTGGCGTCATGGGTTTCCGGTAGTCTAACACTAAACGATGTATCTAAATGATTGTCTCTTTAGTCAACAATTTTAAAACTATATCATGTTTAACCTCAGACATAGCATCGAAAATTACCGATACTAAATCAATGAAAAATCGTCAGTATATGCAGTTCTTAGATACAAATAAACTCGATGCCGCATTTGACCATTATCGATAAAAATCAGCGTCATGTGTTTCCGATAGTATGATTCATTAACAAATTTCTCATTTAATAATTGAAATAAAAATTAAATAATCTTATGAATATATCTAATAATTTGTTCAATTGTTTTTAAAGTTTTTATTTTAACTTAAATCGTTCAAGTATTTAATTTACCCCATAACTACATTTCATCGCTTAAACGTTCTACAATACTATTATTTGTATAGTTATACGTTACGTTTTAATTCAAGACGAAGCTTAATTTACAGCGCTCTTCGGCTTCGATTCTAAGAAAAACTTTACAAAGTCACGTAGGCCTAATAATTTTAACCTGAAAATACGGCATCAGAAGTATATATTTACCAAACGTTAAGCAAGTTTAAATATTGTTATCTTCTAATTAAGATTTTTTAAAGCATTTTTAATGACTTGCATTAAAGTAATAGTAAAAGATAGTATTTTATTATATTCTCTTCAGTAATTGTGTGATTTAAATCTTTGCAAGCAGCTAACTAGGGTAGTGCATATTCATAAAATCGAAAGAAGACTCCGTACGTCCAGTGTCGTAAGTAATTAAAAAAATGACGTCATTTTGGAGAAAACTCACGCGACCAAAATAAACTATCGGAAACACATGACGGCACTATATTTATGTATTGTACATATTTTAAATACATTTACTTAAGTTATTTATATACAAAAACAAAACCAAAAAAAATTTTTTTTGATACGAAATCTCCAAAACAACTAAACACATCATTATAAAAGATGTAAGGACGAAAATTATATAAAAGCTAGTTTTCACGTTATGCCTATACATACATTGTCTTTATATGCCCAGCTATTTTACTCATCAATATTTTATTGTAGGCATTTGCTTGTACAATTCACCGCATTTTGAAATAAGTATTGTGTACTTTTTTAAATATTTTGATAACAAAGATTGAAAAAACTAATAAATATATATTTATCTGTACAATTCAAAACATGCAAACTATTTATGGAACATAAATTAAGCTGAAGCTGACACGAAAAAGGAGGCTACTCAATATTGATTAATCTCTTCAAAATAATAAATAAATCCTCAATATAAGTTATCGGTACTATATAAATTTTATCTCAGTTATCATACCTTTGGTTTCTTGCATTTATTTCAAACAGATATGTCTCATGGAGTATAGGGATATCATGGTAAATATGTCGTCTATTTTTGGCGGTTGAACAAGCATATAAAGGCGTAAAGTAAAGCGTAGCCAAATAATTCAACAAAATCCCGATATTCAAGATGTATGCCACAAATACTAAGATATGTAGGTTCCATGTGGAACAGACGACATTATATTAGGACTAATCGAATGCCTCAAACAAAACATAATATTGGGCACACATGTACGTATTAATTAATTACATGTGAGAACTTAGGTATCGGTTTATTAGAAACAGGGTGTATATATGTGTACAGATAGCGAAACTAAAAGTATAAACCATTCTGACGACTTTTGTAACGGTGACGCAAAATTTAATGATTTCTCTATTCGCTGACGACAGAACTATAAGCAGGTTCTACCCCCGCCTATCGCGGTTTCATCATATCTTTTTCTCGCTAATAAATTCTGTTTAAATGAACCCAGAGAAAAAATATGCATTTTAAAATTTACTATGTACATTGTACAGAATTAAAATATTAATAAAAATGCATAAAAACAGAAAATGATTTTTTCATTTTTAATAATTTGTGTTATTAATAGTATTTTTAAATTGATGATATAATTACACTTTTTGCAGGTACATGTATTTAAAACTCCTGTCCAGATGGAGCAAAAATGCTGTTTCTGTCAATCAGCTAAAGTGGCAGGTGAAGGAATATCATTTAAATGTAAGCCACCGCTTCTTCTTTTAGAAAGTAGTCTGTGAGGTGGTATACTTCCCCGAGTCAGATAAGGAAAGGCTTCAGGAACTGACCTCTGGACATTACCAAATGTGCCTCTAGACCTCCTCCAGTTTTGCCAAAGAGCATATAAAAGGTGACTGTGACATCCATACACATAAAGATGAAGGCCTTTTGAGCATATCTTTTCCAAGACACACCAACTCTGAATTATTGCAAGGTTCGAGCTCCTGCGCAGGTTGTTGGCATAATTATGCACTCATGCATCATCCAAAGTGTGGCATCAGTTCTGCACCACACATGCATAATGTAAATAAATCTGAGTACTTGACTGGAAATCCAATGCCACAGCAAAGATGGATCTGAAAGTGACAAAAGCAGTTAAAGTGACAAAAGTACAGTGAAAAAACTCCCCCTTCTTTCTCCAGTGTTAATCTTCCAATGAAAATTATATTGTGATACCAATCAAATTAATGATATTCAAACCATTTACCATCATACATGTATCTTAATTTTAATGAAAATGTAAAGCTTTTCAGAAAATAAAGTTTTAAAGATCAAATTTTAAATATGTACTAAAGATTTCTTTGTAAAGTATGTATATATTAAACCTTAAATTGCATTTTAAATGCATTAATTTAAGCCTGTTAGGTTATTTTGGCAATAATGAGATATTTCTCAGCTAAAGCACATATGTGTGTACTTCATGTTGTGAATGTGAAAAAACATGAACTGCAATTTTGTACTCTTTGAACAATACATCAGTGCTTTGGTTATAGACAGTACTAAGTTATTGTTATACATATCTATAGCATCAGCTTGATAAATGCTTTAAATAATTAGTAAATTAATTTTAGAGTTAAAATTAAATCCACATGAAGCAAATAATATTGATTTCCAAGTACTACTAGTACTTTGTGCAAAATAAATTAAATGCATCTATAATTTCAGTAAGTGAAGAATCAAAAATCATTTGGATTAATTGTGTTTGAAACTTTGAATTTTTCTGACATATGTTATCCTTCACTGCTGTCTATAAACATGATAGACGTAGAAACATTATTTGTTATATTGTGTGTCATCTTCATTTACTATTATTTTAATTTCTAAATACTTTTTTTTAATATACATGATATATCCGGATCAAGAAATATGTAATGATAAAAATTGGCATTATTAAATATATTGTTTGAATAATGAGTAAATAATGCATAAACATACAAAAGCAGTTTATGTATGTATCTGGAATGTGTTTGAATATACTTTTTGTCGTATAATAATTCTATTAAAACACAATCCAGATAAATATAGCTAACTGCTTTTGTATGTTAATGCATTATTTACTCATGAAATCTATTTTAAACATGGAATATTTTGTTACATGTAATTATGTTTATATATATTATCAAAATTCAATCCCAGCAATTATTTGTATTCTAAAGTAAGCCCAGAGCTAATGAAAATGGGATACCCAGTATATGTGAAAACCGGGTTAAGAAGGCTATATAGGTTTCTTGATCAACACATTCATAAAGTACATACATGTACCAATTTTTTGTCAATTTCACTTTTGCTCAGTGTTTTAAATCACAAGCCTCTGAATTTCTATCAATAATCCGTTATATGTATGGAAAAAGATATATATACCCTATCTATTTATGTATTTATATATAGATAGGGTATATATCTCTCTTCCCATACATTTAACTTCTAATTGATATAAATTCAGAGGTTTGTGTTTGAATATACTCAAGTATGATTAATTGTTTGATTTTAATGTTGTAATTTCACTTCAAATCTTAGTTTAATATACATGTATCACAAATTCTATTAGGTATAGCTTTGAAAAGTTAAACTAAACAATCTACAAACTGTGTCGTATGAGGCATGTTTACACTTAACATGCTTACTTCTTTCATCGACGAATTCCAAGTGTTGAACGGTGTCGCATTAAGTCGTATCCAAAGTCACTCGAACCGGATGTTTTTCTCGGTACAATTTTACATGTAGGTTATTATCCATTCAATAAAAACAAAATGTTTTATTTGATTGGAATTTTCTATGTAGAGTAGGCGAATACATTTCCAAATAGGCCAATATAAAGCAAATGACATGACGTTATGTTTGGAACTTGCAATCCTGACGTTGTGTTTCATATGAAAGTGTTCTGTGCACATGCCTACTTTGAACGTCAATTACGGGAGATTTATTAAAGGTATTAAAAAAAGAAAAGTAGTTTTTAAAAATATAGATTCTAAAATTATTTTTGTCAGTGAAAAATAATATTTTTGACTACAGGCCAATTTTAGTACTTTCTGACCCTAGTTCTTTAAATGGGTCGAAAACCGAGACTGCCAAAATGACTTCATTACCTTTGCCAACTCCTTCCACAATTCGATTAAGGAAGTATGGGACTGACACCAAAGTAATTAAAAAATTATAAAACTTGGTTCAACAAATAGCATTGTATATTTTTTAACAGAATATACCATTTGGTTGATGGATTAATTTTGTTTGTTTCCATGGTAACGGTATCCAAACATACCCTTGTTGGAAATACTTCCGCTCATCAAAATACACTACTTGCAACAGAAATGAAGCAATGCTACATTGTTTGTAATTATTTGATTTCATTTTTCTTACATGCTATTAATAATACATTGACAGAAGAACGATTTATTAAAAATAAAATCGTGAAAGCCTCCTCATTATCTTACAATGTGCAACCGAATTTCTTCTGCAAGGTTCAAATTTGTTGCTTTTTGTGTTGACCTTCAATGCAAAATGGTCAAAAAAATGTTTTGATAGAATTAAAAGTTTTATTTTTGAACTGAAATGGAATAGTCAAATGTTATGCTTTCACTGGAAAAGGAGAAACTCATATGTCAATGACTTAGAAAAAAAGATATTGCAGTCTGAATTTTCTCTGGTCTGTTTTTTTTTTTTCAATTTTGCGGCATTTTCACTTTAACACTATTCTAGTGTCGATAAAATAATCAATACCAACTTTTTGTTCAAAAAACATTTAGTCAATCAATAATATCTGTTAGTACTTTATAAAATTCACCAAAAAAGTAAATTATTCATTTAAATCCCAAATTTCCTCTGTTTTACTTGAAATTCCTCTGTTAAAATACATTTTTTTTTAAACTTTTTGCATCTAATAACAAGATACCAGGTAGGAATAAAATAATTCTAGTAGGTATAAACGAATAAATATTTAATTAATGATTCGCTACATGTATCTCATAATTATTTTTTTCAACTCTGAAACATATAAAAGGATCGAAATCAGCATTACATCATGTACAATATGCACAATACAAAGGGCGAATTTAATTTTAAGCCGTTCGGTAGAACAACATCCGTTACTGTAACAACCATAAACCATATATTATGGTATGAATTCTTTTTTATACTAATCAAGTTTATACTGGACATTTAACTCCTCACATGTTCATGTAATAGACCAACAAACTAATACAATTAATGCACCCAAATCAAACGCCCTCTCAACATTATTACATGTATTACCAATCTAACTTAAATATTGAAGCTGACAATGACCGCACCTGAATGAACACCCCTTTCAACATTTTTATTACATGCCTAACATAAATATTGAAGCGGACAAGAGCACAAGCCCTTGGCTTATCCTTGCAGCATTCCCTTTCCCATGGACAAGGATGTAGTAAAACATCTGTTGAGATACTGTACGACTTTGAAAGTTAAAGTTTTGTGATATTTTTTTCACAAAGTATAGATGGTTCCTTAAGATTTTTTTCACATGATTAGCAGTGTTTTACAAATATTTGTGTCAATGTTTGTCCGAAGTTTGGAAATCAATGTGCTATCTTCATCACCAACTATTGTCTTTATACGAACAGACCCATCATTCACATCCTTGACAATCTCTTCTATAATGTCACTCTCTATGGCCTTCGTAGTTCCGTTCCAGTTGATACTGCAATCATGTGAAGGAGGTGTTGATTTGGAATTAAGAGACAAAGACAGGTGCGACAGGATTTCGATCTTGTTGAAAAGTTTTCTATTTTTCCGGAAAATGTCCCGATCATAGATGAATGACCTGAAAGATGGGGAATAGCATCAACTAAAATACTTGTATATAGGGAAATATCTAAACAAAAACTGTTGTGACATTTAAACACAAGGATTCCTTAGGATGTACAATTAATGGTTCATTAAGATTAGGGCTGGAACAATTCAGGGTTTATTCAGTTGATTCGATTTCTATTCAAAAAGCTACAATTCATATATTTTATTTCGATTCGATTAAATATAGAGCAACCTTAGTATTTCTCATTATAAATGAAAATGATAATCTTTATCTTGTAGATTCCCTTACTTAAGGATAACAAACAAACAATTCATAAAAAAATTACATATTTTAAAATTTACTTATAAAATAAACAAAAAACTTATTTAAATGACAAACTTTCAATTGGCACACTCATACTTAAAGTATTAAACAGAATAAAATCAATGAAAATATATGGCACAGTGATAATCTCTGGGACTGTATATTTCAGTGAACAATATATGGAATAGTACAGTTAACTTATATCCTACTGTCAAATCATTGAATTTTGTGAGGTTAAATTTTTTAGAATTGTTATCATTCATTAAAGGTTCATTGGGATGCAATTTCATGGATTATTTTGCAAAGTTAATGATGATTGTTTTGGGGTTTTTTGGGGGATTTTGTGGGGGTTTTAATTTGTTGATATGAAAGAGTATACCCTTGAAGTCCATGAAAATTAATCCAATGACAGTAATACCAATCGAAAGTAGTTTATGTAATTTATCAAATATCTGACAAACTGTCATGACTTCCCACTCTCTCTCTCTCTCTCTCTCTCTCTCTCTCTCTCTCTCTCTCTCTCCTGCCAACCAGCATCAACACTAACAGCCAATCCATCTTTTTCCATGTACCTGTATCTAGTTATCAAAAAAGGTAATTAACAGTCAATATGTATCAATTCTAAATGTAACTATTAGAAAAAGTTTCCATCAATATTTTAAAACAATGTGAAATATTAAATATATCATGTATGACTAGTATCATTTTTTCTAAAAATATGAATTAAAATTTTTTTTTTATGATAGATTCATACATGTAGAATGACATTTACTATGGCCATAACTGGGTTATTTGATACTTTCCATTGCATTGATAAATTTGTGTTCATAAAGTGAGAAAACAATAATCAGTGGCAGAATTAAATGATGCTATGCGACAACCTTGGTTGAAATTAGACCAGTAAATCTTGAGAAGATGTAAAAAATGTAAAAAAAAAGTATATATTTACAGCATTTGGAAGATGCAAAGGCACGCTACGTTCCACGCATGCCTGAAGGAGTCAGGATGGTCAACAAATTAATCATCAGAACTACTTAAAATTTTAACATATGATTTGTTTAGAAAAGAATTATGTTAGGAAAGAAAAACTATATATATTTTACCTAAAAATTTGGGTATTTATCTATACTTTTATATTAAGCTCTTCTTCCTTAGGAGATCAATAGAGTCTAAAAATGGCCACGACCATCAAGCTCTCTTAAATGCATCTGCTTACATCCCTAATTCCACCAAACTCCTCTACTGTCTCCAAACACAATCATACATTTTGACAACTCCTTCATGGTCTGTAATATTAAGTTACATAATCAGGAATTTTTGCACCATGAAAGAATATTAATTGGAATACCAATTAGTTGCAAAGTTGATCAGTAAAAAAAATATATGCATATTTACTTGATATTATAAAGGCATAAACAGATTTAACAGACATATTAATATTTACTGGGAGAGGGATAGTTATTATTAGACACTGACTTCTAAAATCTTCACTTTTAAATTAGTTGTACTCCAATCAGATAAATAAATATGTACATGCAAATCTTTCTACATGAAGAAGGGCATGGGGCTTGAAAAGTAATTTTGAGGGAGCATTATTGTGAAAGACTGAAAGTCACACAAAAATTCCGGACACTTTTTTAACTGAAAAAAAAATACCATCTGAGGTTGAGTTTTAAATAACAACAGAATGTACTTGACACTTATTTCACACCTATTTGAAATTTATTTTGCTGTCAATATGTGTATACCATAGCAAATATTATTATCTAAAGTGTTCAATCTATCTTTCTATTTTAAAATACATCTCCTGACATCATGGGTTTCCGATAGTCTAACACTCAACGCTACACATAATGGCTGTCAGTTAACAATTTTTATCTAAACTGAATCATTTTTAACCTCAGACATAGTATCAGAAATTACCGATACAAAATCAAAGTCAGTTGTCATCATATGCAGTTTCTACATGTAGCTGTATAAACTGGATGCCACATAAATTGACTAATGTATATACAAAGAGACGACAGGAGATTTCGTATGTGTGGTATGACACCATTTTTGGATGAACTCATGCGTCGAAAATTAACTACTGGAAACATATGACTATCTGAAAGTCTCCATACGAAACCCTAGATTCTCACCTCTATCTCAAGCCATCGAGTTCCCACCCTCCCCATACTTTTAGAGGAATTCCTAAAGGATGAACGACCCGAATCCGACGGATCTGTCCTTCTGATAAAATCTTTGAAGAACAGAGCAGGATATTAAAATCCCATCTGTGTAATCGAGGCTATAAAGCCCACACGGTCCAATCTGCAATTGATGAGATTGTTAAAAAGACAGGAAAATCATTTTGCAATACAAAGAAAAACAGACAAAACAGGGTTCCACTTGTCACTACCTAACATCCCCCAATTTTGTTTTCGATATTGAATGTTTACAACGCTTCAGTAAGACGTTTGTAATATGCAACCAAAATTTTAGTGTCATTCTTTGAGTTATAAGCGAACTACAGAACTTACAATTCTTTGTTCTGTAAACAAAGCTTTTGTGAACATTTTGAATTTCCAGTTTTAGACCTAAAATGAATATGTTAAACGTAAGGAACTGTCTACTAATGCTTAAAACGAATGAGAAAATAAACAACTCAGAAAAAGATTTGTTACTGGTATATTGAACCTATGTAAACAAAAACAGGGCACGAGCCTTGTTTACATGACAAAGAATTGTGAGCCCTGTATCTTGCTTATAACTCAACGACTGACTCTCAAATTTCATTTGATCATTAGAAATGCATTCCTAAA
>WFKH01011926.1:74936554-74948011 GCA_016163765.1 Magallana hongkongensis
CAAACGACACGAACAATTGATATTGTCAAATTTTCGGGACAACCAATCCCTTCTTCAGGACACACTAAGTAAATTACATGAGTGAACACAAAGAAAACAAAATCTACCACTATAACTAACACCACTAAAGAAGCTATAAAAAAACAACTACATTTTACACAGTTTTGATTCACAGTGTAAGAGAAGGTGTTGGCAATGCGGTCGATCGCTCAGGAGTAATCAATCGACTGCCAACTTCACACCTGTTTGAGTTTATTATCTAATTAACATTGATGCCGAGTTAATAAAGGAAATGTCAAACTCCCGGTGTTAAGTCGTACGGCGCTTTTGTTTCCGAATTATTTAATTAATCTATGGAATTGAGTTAACCATGAATGAAAGTTTGATGTAAAAGAAAAAAAACTAATTAAGAAATAATGATTATAAACTAGATAAGATCTCGTTGGGAGCAACGAGTGGGTATTCCGTCCGATTTCTCATAAGATGCGATGAGATGAGATTCTGACTGAATAACTATATATGGATTTTTTATTTTATTTCTCTACGAGTCAAGTTGGTTTTTTGTGTGTTTTATTTTACAAAAGGCATTTATTTTACCAAATAATATGCTGTCTCGTGCCGCCGTGAAATACCATTACTCTGAATTTTATCATAATGCCACTCAAAACTTGTTTTGATGTACGTTTTTATAAATCAATTAATTCGTTCTATCAACATATGATATTTATTAAAATGATTGGAATTTGCTATAAATCTGTTTTTAAATGAAAGTAATCACTATAAAAAAATGCTATGTATTTCATTTTTATTTTATTTAAAAAATAAATTCACCTCATTTTGAATCAATTTGAACGGAACACTTGTTCGGCTAATATACTAATGTTTTGTTTCGGAACCTGGATGTCAATAAGATACAAAAAACTGCATATTGGAATTGTTTGGGTTTTTTAAATTTAGTTCTTCTTTGACAGAAAATGCGATGAAAATTCAGAATGTGTCGATTTCCATCATGTTGATCCTTGGATTGTCATTGTCCGTACTGATTAACCTTATATTTATCATCTATGGATATTTGTTGTGCAGGTACTATATTGTACATATAAAGTTACGTTTACAATACAATCAAACATTCTCCAAATAAAAGAAAAAATAAACGTTTGTTTAATCAATAATCACAATTGTAATGATCCCTTCTCTTTTTCTAAATATAATTTTTATTTGTTATTTACTTTCAAAAAAAAATATATTGTAGAATGTTATTGTATTTTCCTTTTTCATTTTAATACATTTTAGAAGAAATAAACCAAGCAAACTGGATGTCTCTGGTAACCTAGTGTCTTGTTGGAAAAGGTCTATTTACCAAGATATAGTCGTGAAAACTGAAGAAGCTTCAAACTATCAAGAACTCAACCTATCAGGAAATACCTACCAAAATACTGCAATACAATGATTAGCACAGATATGTTCTTTATATTGAGAAGATGAAGATTAAAACATATATAACTCAAGTTTAATGAGATGAATTGTCTAACCGATGTCATTATTAAGATTTGATTAATCTAAGATGATCTGATTTCACAAAGAAGTACATATTTAAGCAAAAATATCAGTTTTGTGAACAGGAACGTCGAGCGCATACTTGCTCCAACACCAAATATTACGACAACAGACCCAATTCACTTTTACAATAGTGATTTTCATGAAAATTTTATATGAGTTAGAGTTACTAAAGATATATCAATATCAATCAAAAAGATAACGTAAAAATCGAATTATATTTTTTAGTAGGGAGGATTTCAAAAATTGTTTGTATTACTTCTCTTTTTCAATTGAACATAATGAGAATAAGCCTTCTTGTGAGAGAAAACATAATTTTTAAACCAAGTCTGCAATAGATTTTATATCCAAATGGATGACTTTGAATTGATATGATTTAAAAATGACCATGTCATCGGCTTTGTTTTTACGGGGGCACATGCCAAAGTGCAGTGTGTCGTTGTTTTTCTTTAATTTTTCATGAAAAGTACTGCGCAAACTCCAAGAAAAAGGTTATATTCATCATTTCAATGTTGATTTATGAAGTGAAAACAACTTTAAGAGTGTGATAAACGGGTTTTTAAAAATGATAAAAACTTCAAAAATTAAGCCCAGGGACAGTTTTACTCTATTTTCATTATGAGTATTGAAGCGGATCGAATAGGAAATGATTTGTTCACTGGCTCAAACTATGTTAATGATCTATTTAGATAACTATAAATAACTTGAGCAAATATTAAACTCACTAAATAACTTTGACATGTCCTAAATAAAGTTGTGCATGTTGAATTATGTTGAAAGGCGTATTTTAGAAAGTTAAATTATAGCAAGTTCAGCCACTACTTGAGCTATAGAAAGTTTGTATTGATGACGTAGAACAGCTATAACATTTATTGCGTCATAAGCGATTTTTCATTTAGTTTTAATGATTGTGACGTAATATTGAGAATTCAGTGTTCGTAACAATCACTACTTTTAGGTGCGTGATATATCTGCGCAAAGCGAATTAGGTCCGTCGTCCTTAATACAGACCCTGAAATGTGCTACTACACCTCTAAAACGAACCGTACCGTTCCGTGCAAGAAACGAACCGTACCGTTCACAAAGCGAACCGTACCGTTCACAAAGCGAACCGTACCATTCACAAAACAAGCCGTACCGTTCACAAAACGAACCGTACCGTGCAAAAAGCGTGCAAGATAATTTATGCAAGGCTCACCCCAAAACGACGAAAAAAACGTACCGTATCGTGCAATAAGCGTGCAACTTCCATATACGGCTTATTGACTAATGTCGTTCGAAGAATAAGGATGAAGATTATCGCTGACCATATAAGTCCAATATCTTGCTAGATTTTTCTTAATACGTGATAACTAAGATAAACTTTAATTTCACGCATTTATTTTTATTAAAACCGTTACAAAAAAGGTTTAATTTTAATTTCTTTCTTAGAGCTTAATCATTTCTTTGGTTTTCGACGAAACTTTCATCGCCGATTTCGTAAACATTGTAAAATATTAACGTTCACACAATGCGTGGTAATACTATTTTGATTTTTGTTATGAAATGTTTTAAACATTGTGTACATACTGGACTTTACATAGCATTACGTGATTCTCAGGAGAGAGAGAGAGAGAGAGAGAGAGAGAGAGAGAGAGAGAGAGAGAGAGAGAGAGAGAGAGAGAGAGAGAGAGAGAGAAAGAAACTGTGTCTTAATTAAAATACTTTAATTAAAGTTTTATCACTGAACTTAATTATTTCGGTTTAGGTTTCTATAGTCGGTCATTTGAGCGGGATTTTATTTCAGGCCTCCACGTGCTTCGCCTGTCAATCAGTTTAAGTATAACAATAGAGATCACGCCATGCGCCGCGTGCTACTTGGCTCCTCCTACATAGCTAGAAAAAATATCGAATAAAAATGTTTTAATTTTATGTTTTCTTAAATCCATATTTAAAAGAGTGTTTCTATTTGAAATTATTCAACAATCATTTCCTTACGACTTAATGATTTTAACTCATGTACTCGCGATCAGAGCCCCTATCCCTCGCTGTCGTATTTTTTGTTACTAGATGAATTCTTTATATATTTATCACTTTTAACATTGTTGATTACTGGGTATTTTTCCGTGTCCTGTTTACAACAAGTATGAAAGTAAAAGGGTAAATGAAATAAAAAAAAAAAAACAACCGTTAGCTGTCATTTGTAAAACGTACGCTAAAGCGCGTGCATACAGTGAAGAGCGGAAACTTGTCCAACAAAATGATAAACATAGTCATTAACAGCTATAAATTTATTGTGTATATCCAATTGTGTACATATCGTAAGAAATTTGTTACATGTACACGTATAGTTGAACGGAAAAACAAAAGCTATTAGTCATAGTTTGACTATACACACGATATTACTTCAGGTAAGAGAACCGATGACGGGTTACATATAAATAAAGTGTGATTTGTAGATACGAACTAATGCAGAAAATCATAGAATCAATATTTGAATTAGTAAAAATCCGTGTCGAAAAAATTTATTACAGTTGATTTCAAGATTTTTAAACTGAAATTCATTGTTTATCGTATCATTAATTGCGTGTATTTTACATCGTCTATCCACCGGGTGAATTTGATCGGCCACAGTACGCAAAAAAAGAATGATCATAAGAATTATGAATAAAGAAATAGAAATAAGCTTGTAAAAATAGCAAATAACCGAGAATCAAGAAAACGATAAAGTCGGGGCATTTTTTATAGCAATTTTAAATAGATAAGAAATATTTAATGACTTCAATACAAGAACATGTATAAAATAGAAAGATATTTGTTAGAATTATCGACAGATCGCTGAATTAATTACCAAAAATATATCGGAATTAAGTCAAACAGTTCTTTAAGCTATTGTAATAATTACATTTATTTAAAATCAAATACAAACAATACCAGATTAATCAAAATTGAAACTACCCTTCGCTGCCTGGGTTTCAATGAGTATACGTTTCACGCAACGTATCAAAAACGGGGGAACAGATGGAAGTTCTTATTTTAATTAAATTGAAATACATATGTAATATATCATATAAATCGGTCATTATCAAAATATGCAGACTTTTGAAAAACGTAAAACATGAGAAAAATATTGCTAAAAAATTACTTTAATTGCAAAAAAAAAAAAAAAAAAAAATAACAAACAATGAAGTATAACATCTAAAAATATGCAAACATTGAAATCTACCATTTGGTAGATAATTAGACTAAAATTTAATGAACTGTGAAAATTTTGTCTGTGGTATAACAATCATATTATATGTATAGGAAAAAAAATCTGAAATAAAATAAAGTAATTCTTTTCAAATGATGGACATAAAGTTCATATCAACAAACTTCATTTATAGCTATCAGAATTAGATAACAGAAAATATTTGACACATTTACATAGTGACCAACATAACATTTGAGACAAATTCTTGATGTTACTCTACCAAATTTTTTTTTTGAGCATTAAAAAAAAACCAACTGGATCTTTCTTTTAACGGAAAATAAAAAGACATGACTATAAATGCACTGGTGTTTTCAAATATGCATGTATTATTGTCAGTTAATTTTATTTGGAAAAAAATGTACATGTTACACCGCCGATTATTATGTTTTACCACTGACATAAAAATTACACCATTGACCTACGGATAATAAATAAGAGATAAGTGTGTTAAATTTTGTAAAATAAAATAATTTATATTTTGGATTGCATTTAAAACATGATAAATTTGATTTGAAATAAAAGTTTTCGTGCTTCATTCTTTCATAATCTGAAGATAGACACACTGTTACACCACTTATATTCAATGTTACACCACTGACAGAACAAATGGCATGTAGATGTTTTTTACATGAATTTACTCATTCTTTGATGTTATATTTTTTACTATTGGCATCCACACACTTTCATCCACCTTGTACCGAGTTTTAACTTTCTTTGGCTCATCAATCTCACAAACAACATCGTCAATACTATACCAGCTCATATCAATCATACATTTCGGACAATAAAATTGAAATTTTAGTGTAACATAAAAGGGAATGTGAAATGTCAGTGGAATAACATATCTTATAAGACACTGTAAGTCATTAAAAAAATTGATCTTTTATAAAAATAAAATGTAGATAATTTCATTTTTTTTATTCAAATTATTTTGTTTTTACTTTGATCTTTTAATCAAGTATTTAAATGGGTAAAAAATAACTAAATCATACAAAATGTTAATGATGTAACAAATAATGTCAATGGTGTAACACGTCTCATTTTCCAGATTTAAGAAAACACAATTCCAATTAAAATGCCAAGCTTTCTTTATTATGACAGTGTTAACTTGTGAAATTGATAAATAACAATTTTTCAAAATGCTCAAAATATAAATGAAATGGAAGAAAAAGTAAAATAATTAAATGATTTCATATGGTGTAACAATTTTTTCAGTGGTGTAACAACAATTTTTGGTTACACCACTGACCGTTACACCACTGATTTATCCATAGTAAATGTAGCAGTATGACCCAAGAGAACAGAAACTACACAAAGCTACACAGCCTATGTTATAATGTGATAAACATTCATCATTTATGTGAAGAATTTTTTTGCTCTTTCATAATGGAAAACCTTAAATAGCACGTTATCCCACTGACACAGTTCACATTGTATTTTTCTGAGCATACTAACATTTTCTGTCATATTTTCTCTCACAATGATGTCATCACTGATGCATTTATCTTTTTAGCAGCAGTGAATGATGTCATTATGATCTGGGAAATTCCAACTTTAGTACAATATCATTTACTTGATGTATTTTAAAATATTTTTAGAAAATTTGCCTTGTTACACCAATGACATTTTTTTTAATACAAGCATATATCTAATCAAAATTATTGTTTGTAAAAAAGAACTTGTTAAGGAGCATAGCAAAAATTAAAATATGAATGTTGTTTCGAATATTAACGGTGATGTTTGGAATAAAACATCAATATTATTGAAGATATTGTAGGTTAAAGACGTAGGAGAAATTTACTGACAACATAAATTCACTGATACCTCATAACAAATAATATTTTTTTTCTATTTTTTACGAAGTAAAATTGTCAATTTATTTGTTCAACAATAAAGTTTTAAGTTTCTAAATTCAATGGTACTGTATATATTCCCCAAAATATTATTTTCCCCCCTTTAAATTGACACTGAGGCATAAGACTGCATATTTTCATAATGACCCAAAGAAAGAAAAATGCTTGTCATAATTACCACCTTGCTGAAGTCAATCGGGCAAAAACTAAACAATATCATATCGAAAAAAACCAAAGCGTTCAGGCCCCGACTACCTCATCAATAAAGTACGTAAACAGTTCACAACGCTTTGCTAAAAAAAGCTGCTCGCTTACTGTGCAAGAGGCGAACCGTACCGTTCACAAAACGAACCGTACCGTTTACAAAGCGAACAGTACCGTTTTCAAAACGAACCGTACCGTACACAAATCGAACCATACCGTTTAAAAAGCGTACCGAACAGAACCGTGCAACTGGTGTATTAGCACGTTTCAGGGTCTGTGTGATATGCAAAATACTTTGAACAATAATATATGTGAAAATGGTTTTGGAGCAACAATCCCTTCTATACATAATACTGTAACTTTTTTGTAACTTATTTATTTTTATATACTATCAACATATCAGTATAATATGACGGTTTTTACCTTAATTTATGAAAGAAAGGGCGGGGGCAGATATTGGACCTTTTCATATATGATCCTTTGTTCTGACGAATTGAGTAAGTTATAACTATTTCATTATTATTTTTTTTTAAACGAGTTCGGAAATTTTCAGAAGTGGGGTCCTACAAAACTCGAGGCTGGAATTATCTTAAAATACAGAGTATTTTGACTAAGCTACCAAAACTAGAAACTTTAACTAGCTTAAGACAATATAAACAAACTGAAAGGTTGTATTGTTTGTTTGTTATTATGTATTTTTAAAGAAACATGACAAACATCATTACCAGTAATTATTGTCAAGAAGAATACTAGAAATAAAGACAATTTAATAAAATACTGTATTGCCGTTTTTTGGCCGGAAAAAAATGCGGATAAAGACCTATCTTAATAATGAATTTTGGTTGATATGATTTTTTGAGTCCATTTTCTTAAATAATACCGTTTTACTATGGTATTTTCTGATTACAAGAATGGCTAAGTTAAACTCATAAGTCACCTTTTCGCGGTCTGATCCTGATAAATCATTTTTTTCAACAGAAATAAATCAATTTAAACTATACGATTTCAAACAGTTCACCCTTTAAACAATCATTTTTAATTTTATTGTTATTAAAAAAACCACTAAGCAGACAACAATCTCAAAATATAATGAATTACATGTCTCCTAAATCAACACATGCTGAGACCCCTTTTATTCATTCTTACATTTTGTTTACTCCCGAGGGAGATTATGACATAATACATACACAATAAATCATCAAATACTACAAATATATTCAAATTAATACAGAATAAGAAAAGACAAGAAAACGATTTTGTTTAACTTCATACGATGTTTCAAGAATTTAAAGGACAGGTGACACAAGCACAAAAACATTGAACATCAAGTTGGATTGTGAGTGTGATACAATTTCTGCAAAATGTTCACTGCTACTCCCATACTCCCATTAGTTTCACAGCTGTTGCTGAATTTCTGAGCTGATAAGAGGCGTGACCTCAATATGCATATCTGAGACCTCTGAGATCGGAAACCCTCGGTGCGACGTAATATCCTGCTCACATTACCCATTCGCTGTATCTTTCTTATCTAAAATCTAAAATGAATAAATTTTGCTAATTGTTACTAAACGTTTCAGAACCCTGTACATAAACATGAATTATTCTAAGCTTAGAAACCCCATTCCTGTTTCCTCAGCAATTATGAATAGAAATAAAAATTGTGAGCTGTTAAATTAATTTTTAATTGACCTATGTGCTTCATGTTGAAAAAAATGTGTCAGAAGTTGGATTTTCAAAAGATAAAAGTTATCAAAAATATGTAATCATGGTTGCTAAAGAAAGGATTTTGTTTTGTCAACACATAGTAAGTGATATAATGTATATATAATATAACGTCACCGGATCTTAAACTCTAATTAAACCCTTAAAGGACTTAATAAAGGATTGTCTTGAGTTCCACAAAATCAGCGGTCTACCTTAATCTTAATACTAATAATTATCTCAAACATATTTTGATTTCATTCTTGAGTATGTTATTTGATCATGTTTGTTTTTCTGTTTAATTTATGCAACAATATGAGTAAAAATTGCTGTGAAACATTCTTTGAATTCATCATCTGTCTGAATATAATACCATGCCATTTTAATTTATATAAGGATTATAATTTGTGACTGAAATTTAATTAAAAGAACTACCAATTTTCAGAATCAGTTAAGACTGAAACAGTAGTTTTTAACATAGTATTCAGATTTTTAAAATGTATTAATCTCAGATGCCTTGAATTGTATCCAAATGGAATTTGATCTTTCTTTTAATAATCAATATTAAGACCATTTTTTGTAGTACTTCTGAGTTGTGTATAATTTATTCTCTGTTGATCAAACCTTAAAAAAACCCAAAACGAGCTTTCATACACACTGATGACTTCTAATATATACTGACATTAAATTCAGGTGGTCGACAATGTATGATTTTTTTTTTTTACAGCAACACCTATTGTTACAAATAGTACACAAAAATGATTATATGTGATATAAAAAAAAAATCTAACTTATCATGCTCAAAGTTGCATTATTTTAAAGAAAAAAATATTTAGATTAATATCAACCTTATTTAAATCAATGTTTTGGATCTGCAAGATTGGATCAATATGCATTTTCAAACATATTTTCATTTTTACTGAATATTGAGAATCTTAACAAGTTGTTGCCTGTCTGACTGACAGGATGATAATCTGCTATTATCAATCACAAAATTTTGATTTAATGACTATTTTTTATCATTATTTTGTATTACCGGTATATTATGTACACAACATTTTATGAAAAACGCTATTAACCAATTATACTACATGTAATATTGGGCATTCAATATCTCACTACTTTGTTTTCAGAAGAGGGTTCATACACTATTTAAGCTATTCAATAAAATATGCTTTTTATAAATTCACTTTAATCTGATAGTGCTTTATTTCAAAATCATCATTTGCAACACAAATGCAGTTTCCTCTGTAAATAAATCCTTGTTCATTGCTCTCTTTACTATGTAAGCCGATTGCTGACTAGGTCATCTTTGACGAATTACACACGGGGATTTCTTATCTCATTAAAGATCAAGAAACTCGGAGATCTGCTGTAGCTGGGATTTTCAGCACACTCAATTGAGCTGTGTGTTCTTATCTGATGCTCGTCAAATGGGAAAATTGATTTATATTTATCAAAGAAAATGTTTTTAGAAGAAAATGATTTTGTGTCACCTATCCTTTAAGAAATTCGGGGCTCTTCTAAACATACACCTTTTATCAAAAGGAAATTTCAAACATCAAGATTGGAATTGAAATCGAGCGTTAATTCTTTTTCGACTTTAAAATTTTTATATTGTCCTTTTGCATTCTTCTACTATTTTTCCTCATTTGAATTTTTATATACCTTAGGCTGTCGACGAATCCAAATGGCAACGGAAACTTTCTGAAACTTGAAGTTTCTGCATAGTTTCAACCTCCATATACGATTGAGAAACATATTGTTTACGAAGGTTTTTCGTAACTGAAACTTACTGAAACTAAAAGTTTCTGAATAGTTTTAACCTCAATAAACCGTCTGGATACATATTGTTTACAAAGGGTTTACGCAACTGAAACTTACTGAAACTTTATTTTTTTTTCGTTGTTATATTTTTTTTTATTTCACAGTTATTCATTTTCTGACTTCTACCGGTATTTGCTTCAAAGAATCTACATAAATGCAATTCAATATTCAAAAACCCATATCTGTGCAATGCCTCTGTTCAGAAAAGTACTAGTAACTAGATACGATCTCGTTACGAGTAACGAGTCGGTCTTCCGTTCAATATGTTAAACGATACGATTAAAATATGAATGAAATTTCAGAATTCCCAATCAACCCCTTTCCTTTCAGGTAATGTATACAATTGTCAATATCCTGTACAATACTTAACAAAGTGTTTTGCTTTTTCACATACAGCACATTAAACATTAAAGATTTTAGTGCCTTAAAATCTCTAATTATGTCATCAATGGGTGTGGCAATGAGTTTTACAAAATGTTATTGCTACGATCAACAACTTTGCTTCTTTAATGCATTACAAAATCTTGATCATTTTTAAGTTACCTGTAATAGAGTTTACGAGTGTCTTGGTCCCTAATTTAAGGAGCCAGCCCCTTTTTCTTGAATTCATTCGAAAGGTCTCACGAATACTCACATTTTTTTTCTTACACCTATCTTAAATTGTTGTTCATTTTTGAGATACAAATGATTGAATATTTTAGGGGCCAGCCCTCTAGATCCTTCATGGGGACAAATATTAGTTTTTTGATTAGTGGAATCAATTTGAATCATCAATGCAAGCATTTTCTCTTCTACAATACCTAACAAAATATGTTTCCTTCTCTTGATATATTGCGTCAAAGTTTAAGTACTTTGGCCCCTAAAAATCCCTAATTATGTAATAAATGGGCGTGGCAATGATTTTTTTCTGATAGATATTGTTACGCTCAACAACTTTGCTTCTATAATGCATTACAAAATCGTTATCGTTTTTAAGTTATTTGTAATACAGTTTACGAGTCTATTGGCCCCTAATTTACAGAGCCAGCCCCTTTTACTTGATTTTATACGAAAGGTCTTATGAATACTGACATTTTTTGTTCT